>LPNX010052546.1:54455-196616 GCA_001517045.1 Pseudotsuga menziesii
AAGCCATAACAACCAAAAACATTCAACTTTTTTGGGATTAAGATTCCATTTCCTAATAGCTAAATAAAAAAAAGAATAGATCCTTCCCAAGAAAGGGAAACCAATATTGAACTAAGTTTGATAAAAGGATCAAATTCATCATATGAGATATATCTATAATAGTATCATGACCTAACTTGGAACTACTATATCTTGGCACCATGATAAAAATTCTAAATAAGGATAACATCAATTGGAATACATGAAAAACAAGAAACTATTATCATTACATTAACTCACTATCCTCAGAAGAAATTGTGATACGATCTCCCCATAGGCTCTCACATTTATTATCTTCCATCTAGAATGGGGTATTGGTGGCTTTAACAAGATCATCCAAATTTCATTGCAAATGTTCTAGGTCACCTTGAAGTCGATTGATATTTTAGAGGGTCGCAACATACAAAAATCCCCTCCCCATCAGAACCTATGCCAAAATGTTCTTGACCATCAAGTAAGGACTTATTTGTTCCTATAAATCTCATTGTTCTTCCTATTCTTCCAATTATTAATCCTCCATAGCCTCAATGTCTTTCTCAATATTAAAAGGAACCTCATTTCTGAGAGACTTATTTGGGTATTCAGATTCTATAACCATCGATTTTCTTCTTCTACTTTGGCCCCAATGAAATCTATATCTCTACCTTAAAGTCACAATGGGCCACTAATGGGCATGAACTAGTCAATCCTAAGCATGGCCAGACCATTTCCACATGATACTTTCAACGGTAATCAAAAGGATGAGAGCCTATTTATGCCCAAACCAAAGTCCCTCTCGTTTCCAAAACTCATAATCTCTTGTGCTACGACTGAGGCATTTAAATGCTCTTAAAATATATTTAATATCGTCATTGTTGAGTTCCCTATCCTTTTTTTTCAAGTCTTCTTCCATATTGGATTGTCCCAATCAATCATATACTAAAATGATCACGTGAATGTGATTACCTCCAAGCATTGAGTTACCAAGAGTTTTGATGGAGAATTGAATACAGCTTTGCATGTGTAGAGCTCCCTCTCTTGTTTCTTATCTAACTTATTTATAAATTATCCTCCATAGAATCACCTAAATCCCCTATGTGCTCAAGCTATTGAATTTAATTCATATTAGATTTGTCCTTTCCCTAACTAGTCCCTGAGAACTTGGAACGTTTTTGTATCCAACAGTATTACTAACGAGAATATGCATAGATTGGGGGGGGGGGTTCCTCCCATCTATTATCACCTGTACACACACACACACTATTATAATAATAAAACCCATAGTTACACTTAGGAGACATTAATTTGTCAAATTTGTCCCATTCATAGATTCCTTACTATGCTAATTGGCATTCACTTGCACTTAGAAGTCAACAAATGCTAAACTATATAAAGAAGCACTTTAGAAAAATCTTGGAAAATATTCTAAGAACTCTATAATCATTCCAGAATAGCCAAATCATAGTTCTACATTTTCTAAAATCTGTCTTGCTTTTTAGTAGTTTTAAGGCAAAAGGGAAAAGTTAGTATTGGAGTAACTGCGTTGTTTTTTTCCCAATTCATCCTCCTTATTTTTCTCCATCCAAAATCATGTATATGATATATTTACATCACTTATCATCTAGTACATATCATTCATCCAATTCGTGATCATCTTGACAGATTAGGAAAGTGATTTATGCACCTATGGGGGATTTTGATTCGTTTAGTAAGCCTTCTTTTCGTCCAATTCAAATAACATCCTTATGATTTCGAATATATGATGTAGTTATATATTTGTACATCCTACTAATTTATGAGGTTGGATGATGTACACTTATCCAATATGATTTTTTGTTATGCTCCATATTCGGTCTCCTTTTTGTGGAATTTTGCATGATTGACTAGTAATTTTGTGAGTGTAATTGATCTACAGCTTGGGATTAATTTCCACATGGTATCAGAGCCTTGGTAGTTTTATTAATATCCTTCCATATTTATATTGAAGATTCAACATCATTGACTGGGAGCGCATTCTGCTGGTTGAAGGGTATAGTTGTTGAGATATGGATCAATCTCAAAGAATCATCTTGACTCCATTCAAATTTTTCGAATGGAAGGCTAAGATAGATATTTTTTCTGAGGAGTAAAGGCCTCTATAGAGTGACCATGGAAAATAAGGGTCATCCCAATGCAACTGAAGAGAAAATTAAATGGCACAACAAGAGGGATGAGGCCTATGGTCTCTTGTGTTTGAGCATTTCAAGAGACCTCCTCTCCCATATTGATGGATTGACATCACAAAATGAGGTTTTGGATAAGCTTGAGACTCTATTTGGAAAGATAGATGAAATGAGGGGACATAAAATTTAAAATGAGCTGATCTCATTGAGTCCTAGTAGCTTTGAATCCTTGCAAGTCTACTTTTTCGAGTTTAGGACCCTAGTTTTGCAGTTGAAACATTGTGGAATCGAAAAGAAGGAGGAGCAACTAGTCTTGACCATAGTTTCGAATCTTGGTCCTAAATACTCTGTGTTTGTTTCGACCTTCCATGCTACCAAATTGACAGCACGAGCCTAGATGAATCCTAATCTTGCTGACTTCATGGAATCCCTCACTCAAGAGAAAGATAAATTGGTAATGATGGGCACCATCAAAACTTCCAAAGACCAAGATTTGGTTGCTGGATATTTGAGGGTGGATTCCAAAGGAAAAAATAAATACAATTCAAATAAGCCACCAAAACAAAAGAGAGACAAGTCAAAGTCTTAATAGGATCCCTCAGGCTCCAATAAGAACTTCTAGAAGAAGAAGAACAAAGGTGAAATGAGAAAGTGCACATACTACAGTAAGGGCTATCATCCTGATAGATCTTGTATGAAGAAGCAAATTAACATGTTGACTAAAATCCTAGAGAAGAACAACATCTCCCTTCTTGAATACACTAAGAAGAGCGAAGGAGGATCAAATTCAGATGACAAGGAGAGAGTTCATGCCTTGGTTTCTAGCACTTCAAGATCATCCACCTTCATCAT
Source organism: Pseudotsuga menziesii (assembly GCA_001517045.1). Taxonomy (NCBI): domain Eukaryota; kingdom Viridiplantae; phylum Streptophyta; class Pinopsida; order Pinales; family Pinaceae; genus Pseudotsuga; species Pseudotsuga menziesii. Next base: position 57,488 of record LPNX010052546.1, read on the forward strand.
TGATTCTGGAGCTTCAAGGCACATGGTTTCAACAAGGGAGACTTTCTCCTCTCTTGATGATTCGAAAGGTCCAAAAATTGTTTTGGGAGATGACTCTGTCATTGATAGTATGGGGAAGCATAGGATTGATCTTGACCATGGTTCTTTCAATGATGTGTTGTATGTCCCAGGTCTTATTTCTAAACTCTTGTGAGTGTATCAGATGACCCACATTGGGTCTCCTTATAAGGTTGTCTTCTCTCCAAATAATGTTGAAATATCAGATATTTCAAATGGTAGAGTCATAGAAAGAGGTGTTGTGGATCATAGTTCAAAGCTATACAAGTTTTTCCCTTTCCTACCTTTCTCAAACCCCTCTACTCTTCTCACTCATGCTAATGAAGCAAGAAATATTTGGCATGAGAGATTTGACCATCTTAACTACAAGTATATTTCATATTTGAGTAACAAATACGTGGTCGTAGGCTTATCGAATATCAAGTTTTCTAAGGGAGTCTACCAAGGTTGCATCCTAGGAAAACACCCAGAGCACAAGTATGAGACAGTTAGTCATGAGAGAACCTCTGCACCGCTTGAGTTAATCCACGGTGACATTTCTGGTCCATTCCCTCATATGTCCAAGAGTGAAGCCAAATATGTACTAACCTTCATAGATGAATTTTCCAGGTACTTCTGGGTTTATTTCCTAAAACATAAGTCTAAAGTTTTTGACCTCTTTGAGGTCTTTCAAGCCTTGGTTGAGAACCAGTCTGGGAGGAAACTCAAGATTTTCAGATCCGATAATGGTGGTGATTATGCCAACTCTAAGTTCATCCATTATTGTGAAGATGTAGTTATCCAAATGCAACATTCATTCCTTACACACCTCAACAAAATGGTGCTATTGAGAGGAGGAATAGATCACTTAAGGAGATGTCAACTTGTATGATGGAGTCTAAAACTTTTCCACCAAAGTTTTGGGCTGAAGCAATAAACTATGCATCCTATATCTAGAATAGGGTTTCTCACAAGAAACTTGATGGAATCACTCCTTTCAAAGTTTGGAGTGGGAACAAGCTAGATGTGACCCATTTCAGGATTTTTGGCTCAAAGGCTTGGGCTAGAATTCCAACTGAAAAAGAGAAAGGCTTTTCAACCCCAAAGAAAAGAGTTCCTATTTTTTGGGTATTCTAAAGATTCCAATGGGTACAATATTATCAACTTGAGAACTCAAATATATTTCATCGAAAGGAGTGCTGAGTTTGAAGAAGAGTCTTTAGCAGCAACAAAAAATGGAGAATCCTCTTCATTACCACAACCACTCAATGTAAGTGAAGAGACTAATGAGTTTGTTGATTCTGATATTTCTGATAATTATTATTTAATTGCATATCCTAACAGTCCTACAATAACAAAATTGGAAGCAAGGACCATTCATGTAGCTAGGGAACTAGCTGGGAATCTTAGTGACACTAGGAGGACTAGATCTCAATTTGAGAGTGCCCTTTCTGTGAAAGATCCATTATTTATTGAGAAGTTCTATTTGATGGTTGAATCATACCCTCAGACATATGAATATGCATCATATGATCCAATATGTCAAAAATCCATGAAGGAAGAATACAGCTCGCTCCAGAAGAATGACACATGGGAACTAGTCAATCTCCCCCCAGGGAGAATGCTAGTCAAGAGTAAGTGGGTTTATAAAACCAAATTTGAAGCTAATAGTTCACCTTTTAAATATAAGGAAATATTGGTAGCTAAAGGCTACTCACAAGTTCAAGGTATTTATTACAAAGAGACCTTTGCATCGGTGGCATAGATGGACTCCATAAGGATAGCTTTGGCCATTGCAGCTTCAAGGAAATGGGAGGTGCATCACATGGGTGTGAAGTGTTCTTGTCTACATGGAGATATGAAAGAATAGATTTATATGCATAAACCTACATGTTTTGTTTCTAATCCATATTTGGTGTGTAGGTTAAATAAATAATTGTATGGGCTAAAGCAAGCCCCCAGGGCTTGGTATGTCAAGATTAATGGATTTTTTCTTTCACAGCATTGTATTTGATGCAAGTCTGATACGAATGTATATTTGAAGCTGATACATGGTTCTTTAATCATTATTTTTTTGTATGTGGGTGAACTATTGATGACAGGAAGTTCAATGAAATATATTTGCTCCTTGAAGGATGAATTGAACCATGCCTTTTCCATGACAGATTTGGGATTGCTGAGTCAATTATTGGGACTCAAAATTTCTCAATCATCACATGGGATGAAAGTTCATCAGTTCAAGTATGATTCATATCTGCTCAACAAGTTCAACATGAAGGATTGCAAGCCAAGCAAGCCTCCATTCCTTTATGGAGTTAATCTTGAAGAACCAAGTTCTTCCCCTTTAGTAAATAATACATTCTATAGACAATTTATTGGGTGTTTTCTTTATCTGACTCATACTCGACTTGGAATATATTATGCATTAAGTTTGGCTTCCATACACATGGATCAGTCTCATGAAATCCATTGGAACGAAACTAAAAGTATTCTTAACTTTGTTCAAGGAACAAGAACTCATGGGATTTTTTATGCAGCAAAATCTGACTTGGAGCTAGCTGGATTTACTGAAAGTGATTAGGTAGGTGATAACATTGATTGAAAGTATACTTCAAGATTTTTTTTTTAAGTTTGAATATAGACCAATCATTTTTCAAGTAAGAAGTAGAGTGCCATTGCACTCTCATCTGCAGAGGAAGAGTATAGAGGAGTTGTGAATGCAACTACTCAATGTTTGTGGTTGCAAGGAATACTTGGAGAGTGTGGGATTGAATTGGAGATTTCCATTGTCATATATTGTGAAAATAAAAGCACCATTCGAGTCTCCACTAATCCAGTTCAAATACAATGAACCAAACACATTGATATCCATATGCACTATATCAGGGATCTTGTGCATGATGGTACCATTGCTCTACTCTACTGCACATCTTCATAGCAAGTAGCAGACATATTCACCAAGGTGTTTTTTGAGAGGACCTTCCGTAATATCAAATCACTGTTGGGGATTTCTGATCATGTGGTGAATAATAATTGATAACAATATTACAAAAAAAAATTTATGTCCATGTTTAAGGGAAGATTTTCCCCTTAGGTTTTTGCCTCTTTCCTTGGTTGTATGGACAAGTAGTATGTAAAGGGTGACTAAGAATTGTTTCTAGGCCATATAATATCATCTATTTTTCTGATATTTTACATAAATTTGGGCTTAAGGGGGGGGTTTAGAATAATCAAACCCATAGTTCCACTTAGGAGACATTAATTTGTCAATTGTTTCATATTCCTAAATTCCTTACTATGTTATTTGGCATCCACTTGCACCTAGAAGTCAACAAATGATAAAAATGGATAAAGGAGTGCTTCAGAAACATCCTAGAAAATATTCTGACAACTGTGTAGTCATTCCAGAATAGAAAAATTGCAGTTCTTCTTTTTCTGAAAGATGCCTTTCTTTTTAGTAGTTTTAAGGCAAAATGGAAAAGCTAGTCTTGGAGTAATTGCCTTGTTTTTTTCCCAACTAATCCTCCTTATTTTTCTCCATAAAAAAACATGGATCTGATATCTTTCCATCACTTATCATCTGGTACATCTCACTCAGCCAATTCATGAGCATCTTGATAGATTAGGAATGTGTTTTGTGCACCTATGGGGGATTTTGACTAGTTTAGTAAGCCTGTTTTTTGCCCAATTCGAATGGAATCCTTATGATTTCTAATATATGATGTAATTATATATATTTTATAGCCTATTAATTTATTAATTTGGCTTATATACACTTATTCAATAAAATTTTATGTTATGCTCGATATTCAACGCCCTTTTGTGGATTTTTGCATGATTGACTAGTAATTTTGTGAGTGTAATTGATCTACAGCTTGGGATTAATTACACACACACACACACAAACACATAAATACACATACACATACACATATACATATACATATACATACATACATACATATATACATTTGAAATTTGCATTCATAAATTTATGTGTTTGCAATTTCATCGAAGAAGCATTTGTGTTGTTTATATAAAATTATTGTCAAAAGTGAAGTTACCTAGAAGTCTTATGAAAAATTGAGCTTTTTATGTGTGTACTTTTCATCCCAAACCACCGAGTTTTTTGTTTTGATCCCACCTATAAATCAACCAAGTGAACAAACGTGTAATTTGGAACTCACAATGGCACAAAAAAGTGAATTCAAACAATGTGTATGCATTCATAAGTTGTGTGCATTATAATTTCTTGTGCACTATAATATTGTGCACACTAGTTCCAATCCCATGGGATCTAAGGTGTGTATTGGACCTATTATACCCATAAAGGGTGCTCAAAAAATGCTAATGAAATGCAGTCCCTAGTTAGAGGAAAAATATGAATTCAAGAGGTCATTTGTAGCAGTGGAAGGCATCATTATTTGATTAATGACTAAGTATTATTTTCCATCCTAAGGCCTAAGTTTTATCCCATGACCATGTTGAATGTTGTGTAAAAAACCTCATAATAGTATAAATATATGTTCTTGACGGCGAAGGATACCTTGGAAAGGTACTTTATGGTGATTCAATACATTGTTCTTGTCCCTAGTTGAAGGTCTAATATTCCTTACTTGATCACAAATATCCTAATGGTTCCCTTACGCTCAATCAAAGGCCAAATATCACCACAAGAGGTAATTTACGGTGGTTCTAGGTGTCATTCTTGGACCTTGAGATTTAGAAGTTCCCTTAAGAGACTAATCCCTAAAATTCCTCAATTGACCTTGTTTAATGCTAAGACCTTCACACCTATTTGTCAAAAACTCTTATTGTTTTCTATATCGTCACTTAGGGGACAACGATACCCTTTAGGAGGTCACAATGAAATAATTTTCTATAGATTCCTAAAATCTTCATTTAGGGGCTGATCCTTAGTTTCCTCCCTCAATCGTGTTCAAGGCCACATAATGAATCAAACTTGTTGCTAAAATCCTTCTAATGGGGCCCATATCTCCTCTCAAAGGTTAAACGTCCAAAACTAAGGTCCTATATTGTGGTACATGTCCTTGTTCATGTTCCTTGAGACTTAGAAGCTACCTTTAGGACCTAATTCTTTAGTTTCCTCCCTTCACAATGTTCAAGACACCAAGGTAGATATTGAGTGATCAAAACATCCTATTGTAGTACTAAGGATTGGGTTTCCTCCCTCATCCATATATAGAAAATTGGCACTCTTTTTTTGTTCTCAACTATTTCTAATGATACCCATATTATCACTTAAAGGAAAAGTATTCCATAAACATGTATCATTTTTGGTGTATAGCCTCGTTCAGGGTCCTTAATTCTTAGAATACACCTTTTAGGACTAATTCATATGTTTCATTTTCTAAGACTTGTACAAACCATAAAACTAATACATGGATTATAAAATCCCTAATGGTGCCAATATGTAAACTAAGAGGAGAATAATCAGATTGAGAGGTCATGCATGTTTGTTTAAGGTGTTTTTCTTCGCCCTTAATGAAAACTATATTACTTTGGGTTGTAAGGTGTATTTTTCCTTCCTCCATGATGTTGAGAACCATGTGACACATACCTTGTGATTGGAAATATAATGGTATTGATAACCCCAATTGGAGGCCAAACATCCTCTCTAAAGGTCACGTGTTTTATTACAAGGCATTGTTATTTGGCATGGATGCTTATCATCTTCACTTAGGCTTAATACATCGATTTTATCCTCGAACCATCTTCAAAATATCAAGACCCATACCTAACATTCAAAAATAAGATATCATTAATTTAGAATGCAATGGGATCTAAGGTTGGTGTGGGCTCAATTAGACCCATACCTAGTGTTAAAAAAGGTAATGAAATACATATGTCTAGTTCAAGGAAAAAATTGCATTTAACAGGTCATTTGTAGTAGTTCAAGGAAACATTCTTTCCCTAAAATTCCTAAAGGATTATGTTATTTCCTAAGGCCCAAATTTTATCCAATGTGAGGTTAGTATGGACTTGGTTATAATGTGATTAAAGATAACTTCAATTCATTCAATAATGAGTTTATCATTAGTGGTTTACGGGCCCATGGTTTTGGGTAACCCAAGGTATTTTCAAATTGTTTAAACATGTTACAAAGCTTATATAAAGGATTGAGTAGCTCTACTATAACATGCCAATAGTGGTTGATGTTGGCAACAACCTAGAATAATAGATATTTAATTGGTGGTTGATTTTTGTATATAGGGTTTCCATGGTAAAAACACATGTTCCTCTTATTTTCTAGTTTTTGTGCATTATGTTTTTTTCTAACTTGTGGTATCAGAGCTAGGTTATGAATTTCATGAAATATAGTGGATGAGGAAGTACCCAAACAAGGACTGCTTGATTCAGTTCTCTGTAGTAGATATGGATTAGGTGAAGAATCACACATATGTTTCTTGCATCACATATCCTTTGCTTGTGGGTAAACTATGTAAAGTCTAATGTAAATTTAGGTATACAAAGAAGGGGGGCATGTTTTTATTCTGTATACCAAGTTAAAAAACTTTGAGGGGGGTTAGTGCTTACCTCATGTGAAGTTTAAGGAATAGAATTTTGTGTTAATATTTACTTGGATATAGAGTGATTAAATATAAAATTGATTTAGTCAATAATGGGTTTACCATTATTCATTTACAATCCCATGGTTTTGGATAGGCTATCATATTTTCCCATGGTTTGAACATGTGATGAAACCTATAGAAATGATTAAGTAATTGCATTGTAATGTTCTTACAGTGGTTGATATTGGTTGTTGCTAAGACTAATAGATATTAATTTGTGATGTTTTTCCCTTTATAGGGTTTCCACGATTAAAAAAAACTCGTTTTTATTATGTTCTTGTGTTTGTGCATTATTTTGTTCTAAAACCATGACCATGTTGAAGTCCTCAAGGTCCATATCTAGTGCCAAAAACCTCATAATTGTAGTGATATCCTTTCTTGGCGGACAAGGACACCTTGGAATGGTACCTTATGGTTATTCAGTGCTTTGTTCTTATCCTTATTCTAAGTTTTGAGTTTCCTTCATTGATCATAAAGATCCCAATGATTCATGCACTACAAGGAAAACACTTTCTAGTGGAGTTTTTTGTGGACCCTTCACAAAAAATGGCCCATTGATTTGTTTATAGAGGAGGTGGGAGGGAAGAGGTTTTAGGGGAGGTTTCTAATATGTGCGCATGAACATACAAAATGAGTGAGTGTTCTTAATACAAATATGCACATGTGCATCCACTAGTACAAAATCGGTGATAAGTGACTAAAAAAATGACCTAAAATCAAATATAAATGACTAAAATCAGCCACGTGAGGTGACAAATTAGCAGTCACTTACCACCTGACCAAATTAGTAATTTATCACTTAGTCATAAATTTCTTGAATTGCTTCATGAGTTGGTCATATATTTAGTCATTTATTTGGTCATTAATTGTTGCTGTTTGGTAGTACATTTAGTCATTGATTGTTGTTAACCGATCATTTATTTAGTCATAGATTATTGTTAGCTGGTCATTTATTTAGTTATTTATTGTCGTTAATTGGTAGTTTATTAAGTAATTTATTACTGTTAACTATTCATTTAATTAGTCATTTCTTTATGTAGATAGGGAACAGATGAACTGAACCACCAACCTTCCTCCTATAACGTAGGTGCTTCCTCCTATAAGGAAGGTTCTCTTCCATTCAGCTATCACCCTTAAATAGAATCAAAGTTCACACAAAAAATATATCACAAACTCTTACAAACATTAACACGCTACAACTCCAGCTATAACAAAAAGTATATCACAAACTCTTGAAAACCTTAATACACAATCACAAAGAGTATATATATGACATATAAGTATGGTATCTATAATTTAATGGTTTTTATCTTTAATATTTTCATATTTTAGAAACTTGGTTGATGTGGCTTTGAAAACATTGCATGCTCTAATTAGAGAAACCCCTAGTTTGATTGTGAACTCTTCCACTAAAAGTCTTAAACTACCAATTATGCTAAGTGGTTGTGATCCATAGAGGATTTTAATCAATGATCATTTTCTTATTCACAAATTATTGAACTAATTGTACCCCAATCACAAGCAAAGTTGAGTCCCTGACCATCAAGAATCATGAAAATATATACAACTCTTCTCAAATCTTGTGATGCTGAAAATAATAATGAATGTATAAACCACTATACCTCAACACATCATACATTGTGTAACATATTTCTAAATAAAGAAATCATGAACATATGATAGGATGATCCACCTAAAGAATCATGAACAATCACAAATTAGAAGGAAAAAACATACCCTAACCTCTCTCATGATCCAAATTTAGTAGATGGAAAGTCACAACCGGCAATGCCTTTGTACTCTCTTCTAATCTAGAAAGAGCAAAACAATATTTTCCTTTTCCCTACAAAAAAAGCACACATAAATATTAGAATTTTTTATTACCAGTATTTATAAAAAATGTACATCATTATTGAAACTAGAGCCACATGGTTACTATTAACTATTAATTGCACCAAAATATATTTACGAAATTGAAAACAATAAAATGATATGCCATTTAATACAGGATTCAATGATGAGTCCTTTTGTATCAATTTTTGCACTTGGTTGCATGGAAGAGATGAAGGGATTTTACCCCATGAAGTTGGAACTACAAAGAATATTTAGAAAGGGGGAAGGATTCCTTACTTTTTAACCCTTTACCAAAGAAACTAATTGAATCAATATTTTGTTTTGACCTCCATCAAGGGCTTAATAGAAAATTCAAAGGACCTTAATTAAGCAGTAGTTCAACCTTCGATTGAGACCTTGTTTGGTTAATATCTAATGATGGATTGAGTCATGGACCTTGATCAACAACTTAGCCCCAATCAAATATTCATTATAACGTAAACAACAATACATTTCATATTCTTTATGTAAAAACGATAGACAATAGTATAAGTAAATACCCTTCATGCTTTATGCTCAATGTTATCCCATTAATTTTTCCACCTATGATGTTCAAGGAATTTAGTCGAAAGCATCCTAAACAAACATTGACTAGACCTAATACAATCAAAAGCATGGAGAATAAGCTAAATACATATCTTTTCTCCTTGCATTGTTGCAAAGTTTAGGGATGTTAGAAGTGACTTATTGTGATCGTTCCACTACTAACAAGTTATACAACTTGACGAGAACCCAATATTGTTCTTGTTTTTTATAGATGTTAAAACCACCAAAAAAAAACCCAAATTCAAAAGTGGTGCTACCGGTAGCACCACCTTTTTTTCAAGGCTAAAATTACAACTTTTTGTAACCTCAAGCAGTATAGCATGCTCTTGCTGTAGTAAAAACTGTAAAATCGACCCCGAATTGAAAATGGTAGAACACATTTTTCTTTATGGGGTTAAATTTACAACTTGTTGGATGTTGTTACCTTAACAACCAACAACTTTACAACATAAATGCTAAAATAAACCAGCAACTCAAAAAGAGGCACTACGAATGACACCCCTTTATTTTTTAAGGTTACATTTCAAGGTATTTTTAAACTATCACCTAATTTTTTAATTTTTTTTTAAATCTTTGTAAAAAGTACATAAAGAAAAAAATTACCCAAAATTAAAAAAAAAACATCTGCAAAACCTAAAACTATTTATAAAAAACATAATTTAAACAAGTTAAAAAAAAATATGAAAACAAATATAAACCAAAAACATAAAAAAAAATTAGAAAAAAAACATAATTTAAATAAAAAAAAAACAAAGGAAAACAAAATAAAAAACAAAAAACATAAAAATAAAAATAAAAAAATGGTGGGGCGAAGAGTTGTAGGATGGGGGCGCGATTATGAGAAAACATAAAAATAAAAATAAAAAAGTGGTGGGGAGAAGGGTTGTAGGATGGAGACGCGACTCACCCCTCATCCAACAACCTCCCTCACCACCCACCTCACCATTGTCTCTCCCCTCCATTATTCTCATGGGTCCCCTTTCACCATGCTTTCATTTCAACTTTCCATACCCACATCACCCCCCTCACACCTACCCACTACCCACGTCATCCCCTCCCACTTACCCCACTACCCACCCCCTTCCTCTTTGTGTGCCCCTCCACACATTAACACCCCCACTCCCTTTAAATTATATATATATTTTAAATATTTTTATAAGTTTTTTTTATTTTATTTTTTTAAACTATTGTTTGTTTTATTATTTCTTCGTTTTATATTCTTTTATATTTTAAAGTTTTTTTTTTCTTGTTTTTTATTTATCTATGTTTTTATTTATGTGTTTCATTTAATTTCATGTTTTTAATTTTTTTTCTTTTTTCTTTCAGTTTTTTTTTCAAATTGTGTTCAAAACATGTAATTTTTTTATGGCTTTTTCTTGTAAAATTTCTTTCTTTTTCTTTGAAAATATCATGTATTTTTTCACATTTACAAAGTTTTTTAATTTAAACATTTTAAGGGTATGTTTTAGAAACATCTTCAAATGTAACCCAACAAAGAAAATATTTTCCATTGGTAGCACTTCTTTTCGTGTCGTAGGTCGATTTTGGCATCCGCATTGCAAATGCGTTAGTTGTTAAGGGGACAATATCAAATAAGTTGTGATTTTATCTTTAGAAAGAAAACTATGTGAAAGATGTGTGCTCCCATTTTCGATTCAGGCACTATTTTATGGTTTTGATTATAGTGATACCACCCAAGGTTTCCAAAAAGTTATAATTTTAGCTCCAAAAAAAAAAAGTGGTGCTATTGGTAGCACTACTTTTCAATTTGGGGTTGATTTTTGGTGGTTTTGACAAAAAAAATGATTTTTTATGGCTAGAGTTAGTGTTTTGAGTATAAAGTCCTTGTCAAACTGTATAACTTGTTTACTATTTTATTCACTAATTTACAACATTCCTAAAGGACAAAAATTATAGGGCTAAGATCCACGAAAACTTCTTAGAAGAAGGAGATATTTTTTAATTACATTGAAGTGTCATATTGAGAGATTTATAACACAATTGAAATAATCCCTTACCACTTTGAGACATATTGAAATTGGATTTGTCAAGGAACATTAAGCACTTGTGGATATATGGATATTCCTACTATGCTAAGTGCATTGCTCATCATAATAGAAATTAATATAACCATTTTTATTTACATGGTTGTGACACAAAGCTATATAAAAAATAAATATTAACTCTATTTGCTGATCAAATAAATACAAATCCTGAAGGTGTGACTGAAGTAAAGAAGAATATCATGCACAACACACTCCAAATAGGAAAGCAAAATAGAGAGTAAATACACTAACCCAAGGAAGGAGGATAATAAAAATTTTCTACCAATGATGTAGGGAGATTTAGAATATTTCACAAAATGAACATAGTTATACATAGAAGGTGCAAAATAGAAAATATCTAACAAATTTCATTAACAAAAATATAGGTTTATATATCCTTACATCAAGAAAACTAGCTCAACAATTGCACGGTCGAGGATTATTTATGATCTACAACAAGGGTTTTTTGTGTTCTACACCTGCATCATTTTTTGGAATCTTGCAATTGTACTTAGATTTTTGGATCACTACCATTAACATGATGTATTTCTCTTTCAGATCCAACTCATGGTATTTCATAAACAAATATGTGCTCCTCAAATCACAAATCAACCTCTTCCTCCTCCACATGTTTCCCTTTTGACTCGAGCTCTCATGCATCATGATCCCTCTCTTGGATTCAAAGCTAATATTTCAAAGAGAGTAGAAATTAGTCATGGTGACAAAAATCATGCCTCGACTAAGACTGTTCTAATTGGAGAATTTGTTCTTACTAAGTAATGCATACCCTTATCATGGTGCCAGTATAGATACTAATTTGATTATTAACCCCATTTCTTAATTCCATCTCATGATCTAATTCAAACTTGTATATATGTACTAGAATCCTTGCACATTCATCTCACATGATGCAATCATACCTATGGATTCTTTCCTACACATAAGATCACAAATTGTGACAACCATCCTATTGTTGTTATTTTCCCATGAGATATCACATCATTAGAGAATTAAATGAAATATCGGTAATTATATTTGGACTATATATTTGGGTCGACTTATATATTTGGACCATATATATATATATATATATATATATATATATATAGAGAGAGAGAGAGAGAGAGAGAGAGAGAGAGAGATCCAATATGTAAGGAGAATGGAGTTTTATAAAGAATGAATTGGTGTGGCGAGTGTAGATCATGTGACTCGGGATTTGTGTCGCTTAACTGAATTATTAAAATATCCCAAATAATTAACCTGTGGTAGGGAGGTGTCTATCAAAACACTAGGATTTTATAGAGGATATACTTGGTCTAAAGTTGATTAATGAGGAGGATCAACAGATGCAAGATGATAAATAGTAAGAATCATTCCGTTATGAGGAAAGTGCATCACATGAATGAGTGTAGACAAAAAAACATGCATAGAATATACATAATCATGCCCAAGGATCACATTGAATTCCAAAGGGTACTCCAGAATTGTAAAATTGACTAATACAGTTTTCCCACCTAAAGTAACATGAACTTGAGGAAGACATCCTAAAGTTTCACTATGTCTTCTATCAAAATTGAGCAGTTGATAATAGTCGAGAAAAGGATGGTAGATCCCATAACTTTATAAGCATGCAAAAATAAGATACTAATAGAGGCTCCTTCGTCTACAATACAATGAGAAATTGTGTAGTGTTTAACTTGAACCTTTATTTGAAAAGGTGCAACAAAAGGAAGGCGTGGATCAGCTAGACTATTCTAATAAAAGAAATCAATCCGAGAGCTTGGAGTGGGTTCATTCGAAGTGAACTAAGTGCTAATTTGTCCAAAAAATTATAAACTAAGAGTGAATAAAACATGAATGGTAGGGACATCACTCTCCAAAATAAGAGTGGGATTGATGGAAGGTTGCATCAGTTCAACCACTTCATGTTTTTGACTCTTCGAAAGAGAAGTGGGATTGACCAAAGAGTGCATTGGTTCAACCATTTCATCAAAATTATCCTAGGGAGGAGTGGGATCATTCAAAGATGGATTTGTGTTGATCACTTCATCAACCAAAGGTTGAATAGGCTATTAGGAAATCATAGAATTTTTTAGGAGGAGAATATCTTTAAGACTCGAACCACACTCTTTGTACCTTTTCTATAGTAGGGCATAGGTGAGTAAGGTGCTCTCCCTTGGAAACATTATAAGGTAACTTAGGATTGCGTCCTATTTTCTTATATTTATCAACAATATCAACATGTTAAAAGTGACTCGCATTGGCTGACTTCTTGTCCCCAACATGACTTGTAGCGGTTGGTTTCTTGTCTTCAGTATGACTTACAATGATTGGTGACTTGTGACTAGTATGCCTTGCAGTGATTAGTGACATGTCCTCAACATGATTATTATAGGTTGATAACATACTTTAGTATGTCTTTCATTTACTAAAATATCCCCCCCCAACATGTTGTCTAGAGGCTGGTTGGGTTTCCAGTATGACTGTCAATGACTGGATGGGTGCCTCCAGCATGACTTGAAGAGAATGGAGGCAGGTTTCCACTATGACTTGTAGTGACTATATGGGTTCCCCTTGCATGAATTGCAGAGGCTAGTGGCAGGTTTCCCCCTTATTCATGCATCTTCCTCCTATTGTGTGTCCTTCTATTCCTTTTAGATTATTGGATACAAGCATCAATACTTTCACCACCTGAGGTAGATGGAGGAGGAGAATATGTTACTGGTGAAGGAGTAGCATTATTTTCATTCCCTTGACATAAGTTTCTCTCTTGAGAATCATCAAGAGCATTCAAGACATTCAAAGTGGAAAAAAACCAATCGGTATCCCTAGGGTGAATCTAGGAATATTTAAGGTGGCCATTCAGCGAGCACCAAATTTCCAACAAATGGAAAAGCACAAGGATCCTTTGGTTAGTTTCCATAGGAATACTATCTATAAGTGTATGATCAACAAGAAATAAATTTGTAAGGCCAACTAAGAGAAAGTATAAAAAAGAGAACCCAACTAAAAAGAGTACTAAGAAATCAAACCAAACAAATAGATAATCCTTCTGAAGTTTGAGTGTGGGGTTATTAAGTCCCACTGCTAGAAACAACAAAGGTCGACAACAATTACTTAGTCTAGGTGTGCTTCCCTTCTTAGCACAAGTGTTTTACGAGAAAGTCTAGAATACACCCTCTAAGGGTACTAATGCTCTACATGTCAAAGAATTGCAACTTGGGAATATATTTCAGATGTATTGATTGTATTCCTCCATTAGGAGATGATTTTGGTCATGTAAGAGTCATTTAAATAATCAATGTAAACCTATAGATGTAAGTTGGGTCAATAGTACCCAAGTTTCATTATAATAAATATTATTTTTGGTGTCTTACTAGATAAGTCAGCCTTGTCAGTTAGATAAGTCGACCTTGCTAGGTTCTAGGTCAATTCAAGTGACAAATATAAATATGGAGGACCTCCCATTTATTTGTACAAACTCACTCAAGAAATTTTGCAAGAGAGAGAAGAACAAGTGCGCTAGGAAGAAGATAAAAGAAGTTGTCTTGAGTTTTACAATGCTATGGTTGAGTTCTATATTGAGGAAGTTTTGTGTGGGTTTGTCACATCCCCGATTTTGACCCCGTTTGCATGATGTATATAATGTAATTAATCGTGGTGAGGAGCTAAAGGAAAAAGCCCCACCATCGATTTGGTTTTGTATGTTTCGGCAATAGGGATAGTTGCCGATGGTATGTCGTGCTATAAGGCACATTATAATTCGACATCATGTAAACACGCACATCAAATAAACTAAAACCACAACCAGCTACGGTAGTGCAATGTTGAAATGAAAAGGGCATGGTTCCAAAGGATAAGGGGTGGGGGATGTCAAACCTTGGTCTATGGGGGAAAAACCCATGTTTTACCACCTTTGTTTTGTTTTCCACCTTTTCTTGTTTCACCAACCTCTTCAATGTCTTGATTTTGTTTGTTGGGGGCAGTTATTGTAGGAGGAAATGTGGGCATGGGGAAGCGTCGGTTTTGGCAGGCTGCTGTCAGTTCGAATGGTACGCATGCCCATCAGAGAACCTTCGTTTTTATCTCATGCCTGGCCTCCATTCTCCTCTGTTTTTCCCCATTCTGGTTGTTGGTTCATCTTCCTCGTGCATAGAGCCGTTGCTGTTTCTCCTCACGCGCAGGAACTCTGCGTTGATTTCCTCATGCAGGGAGTGGATGCAATTGCCGCTGTCACCCAGGATTTTCGGGTGTAGGAGCCATTCATGCTCAGGGCTGTGTGTGCGGCTTGCTGTTGACTTCACCCACGTTTTGGGCTGTTGCTATTCTTCCCACAATTTTCGGATGAGGCTGTGAGTCCGATTTCTTCCTCAATTGGGGACTGCATGTGTTTTGCCCATGTTTGCATGAGCTGTGTCATTCTCCAGCGTTTGTGTGGAGGAGTTGTGTGCTGTGGAATTCCAAAGCCGTTGGATGATTCTCCCATGTCTATGCTAGGAGCTCTGTTTCCTTTTCCATGATCTGTGGGCTACGTAATGTTGTTTTCATTCATTGTGAGTTTGGACGACTATTATACCCTGGTTTGGGTTGCAGCTGAGTTGTTTTGGCCACGATAGGGCCAAGAACAACTCTGTGCTGTCTTGTGGGCTTGAGCTGTGCTCATATTTTTCTTGGGGCTATCCCTGGTGGTCTTTGCCTTCATCACAGAGCTGTGAATGAAATTGTTTTGCTGCGAGTATGCAGTGGTTGTTCCCTTGGAATGTGCTGGCTTGGCCAATCTGTTGAAGGCCTGTTAAACCTAGCTTCCTTGGTTTGCTTATTGTGTCCCTTGGCTATGTGTAAGCCTGCATTGTTCCCTTAGTCCTTGAGGAATCATGCCCAGCTCGGGGGTGGCAGCGTTGCTGAGAGATTAATGAGCACGCTGGCCTATGGTTGGGTGGAACATTGCAGTGACGTAACTGGTTGCGGGATTCTTCATCAAAAGATAAGTGCTGCTGGTTACTTCATCTCTGCAAATTATGTTGATGGAAAATAAATTGTAATGAACATGATTAATGCTGGAATGTATGTCTGTTTCCGCTGTATAACTAAAGGATTATGCATTTGTGCATTTTTGTATGTTTAGCAATCCTATTATGATGCCTGTTTAAGCTTCCAATTTCAGCATTGATCTCTTTTGATTATGTTCATGGGGTTGTTTTCCCGGTTGTATGTGGTGTTCGTCACGTCGTCTTCACCAGTCTAAGGGATGGGGACGTGACAGGGTTTCTCCCTTGTGGTTTCCAGGAGGAAAACCTTTATGTTATTTTTGTTACTATGCTTTTTGTTATTTCAGTGATCCTACTATTGAAAATTGTTTTAATATATCATCTAAGTAATTTAAAAAAAACTTTACATGGTATAAGAGCCACCTTGAAAGGATACACTGCACATACATGGTTTGTCATTTCGAAAAAATCTCTTTATAGATCAACCAGAATATAGGACTCACTCAACTTGCCCTAGAAGGGTGCATATTTCTATGAAAACAAAACTGAATTACAAGAAGTTTCAGTTTTGGACCAAACACTTCTACTAGGAAGAACTAGGGCTTCAGCTTTATTGAGACTCGATCATGAAGAAACATGTATGGGAAAAATATGATGGAAAAGAAAAAAAAATTAATCAATTATATTCACACAAACATTAATCAATTATATTCACCCATTATATAGTACAAAGAAGAATGCCACCTCATGGATATATTTGCTCTAGATTCTAACACATTTGCATGGTGACTATCCTAGGCAATCTTATCCAAAATCCCTTGGTCATCATTTAGCATGAATGACTAATATCCTAAATGAGAAATACAAATAAAGGTGATAGTATTAACTTTGTGGTTGTTAGGTTAAGTGATGAGGCTAACATTCCCCCTCTTAATCACAAGTTTATGTATATGTATCAGGTAAGCAATAAACAATAATGCTGAAGTTGATATGTTGGATATTTCAGAAGCCTTCATTTATGCTTCATTGAAAAATATGCACGAAAAACCAACAAATTTGGATTCTGAATGGTTCATCTGAAATGAACTTGAAGAGAGCTAAAATTCTAGAGTGAAGAACTACCATGTATGAACATTCCCTTTCTGCTTAACAATTCCATCATTTTCAAAGTGATTTAGCTAGAAGAGGTTGGTGTCTTCTACTAATTGGTGAACATATAGTATCACCATTATACAATCAGTGAATCACTAAAAAAACCGATGAATATTTCAACACTGTTATGTGTCAATCAACATGCCAATGCATCATGGATTTGAGTCTGTCATCTTCCACTTTTGTTGTTTGTTTCGCATTTGGAAATTTTGGAGTCTGTCATCTACATAATTTTTTTTCCCATTTGAAAATTCGAAGTCTATCGTCTACAATATTTTATCCATCTTCATAGTAGTGTATCAGAGTCTTCCATCTACCTAATTTTGTCCATATTCATAGTTTTGTTTCAGAGTCTGCCATCGACATACTTTTTTTTTCGAAACTTGAAGAATGACAACCATTATCAATATTCCCCCCTTTGTCAGCTAAAAGGTGAGAAGATATGGGTTTTCATGTGGGTTACCTTGAACCAATTCACCAATGTAACATAACTGCTCCCCCTTTAAAAAGAAATAATATTTTTTAAATGTACCCCCCTCCTTTAAGATGCAAGAGAGTATCATTTAGATTTAAACTCAAAGTAGGCATGTGGAAACATCCACATGTTATCTCATCCCATGAGGGCCATAATCAAACGCTACACCATAAGCAGACCACTGAAGTTATACTCAGGTACAAAAATACTATGTTCTCTAAGATGAGTCTTTACTTGAGATTGTACTCTTCGGTAAGACTAATGTGACTTCTTGGTTGTTGATGTCCATTGCTAAGGATTGATCCACCCATAGTGAATCTTTAATCGTGTAGGCTTGTTTGTCTTGGAACATTTTTTCGATGCATGATTACATTTTCCACAATGGTGAGAAGGATGGAGATCAAAACATTGATCTTCCATATGACCAACTCTTTGGCAATATTGGCACTTAACACTTTGAAACTTAACTGGAACAGATGAAGTCAAATTTTCATGAATAAATCCTTCACTCACAAATTGAATTGGTTTGGAGTAGTCTAGAATATGAAAAGTTAGATCATTTTCATATCCGAGTCCTATTCTGTGCTTGTTGTTAATAATTTCTTCCCAACTTCTGATGTTGGGATTGGAAAGATCATTCAGAAGTTGTTGCTTTGAAATTATTGGAAGTTGATTATATGCATGTTGCTGCACCATTGAAATCAAAAGAAAATGCTTTAAATTTAGGTCCATAGATTGCTTCATCTTCATTGAATAATACTTTTCATTTTTCCCACTGAATTTCTGTTGCACTCTTTGTTGATATTAAACATCATCATCATCATTATCATCATAGAGAGGATTGTTTTGAACAAGAACTAGAGCAGATTGAAATCATCATCTTCAAATTTTTTTATCAAGGATTTTTTCTCATCACTAGATAAGGAATCATCTATATCATAAGTAGCATCATTCATTTGCTTTTCAAGAATTTGTAGTTGAAGGAATTTAATCACTTGCTCCATTTCAAGTTGGTATTGAAGTTCAACAACTTGATTTCCTAATTTTTATAAGGATTCTTGAAGTTATTTAATGTTTTGATTATCATTTTGAAATCGCTTTCCTCCTTTACCCATTGTCATACTTGCTTGCACTTGATTGTTTTCACGCTCGCTTGAATTTATTTCATGCTCACTTGATTCTATGCCAATTTTAGGTTGTCGTGCACAACCAATAATGCACCCCAAAATGTGGTTTTATAATGATTTATGGACACTTTGTTCAACAATGTACATTAAGGTCAAAAAAATAGTAGGGTGTTAGTTCCAACCGAAAATGCACCCAATTACAAATTCAGCTTGACTTTATTTCAAAAATACAAGTAAACTTACAAAAGGACTATTGCAAGTATATTGTTTAACTAATGTTTGATTTCAAATTTGATTTGATATTCAAATTTGAATACTAGTTTCTCCTTGGATTGATGTGTCCATTTGATTGTGTACCATAATTCCCTTTAATTTGTGGATGAGTGTTGATGTTGTGGTAACTTGAATTATGTGGAGTTCTTGTTTGTCAAATTAAATGTGTCAAAGACTAGACACATCATTACTGTCTTCAGGAATTTGTAAGTATCATGTGAAAAACATAACACAATCACCATCACACACAAACTCAAAGTGTACCTAAGATCCCCTTATTCAAATTTCGGGTGGAACTAGGTTACAAGCATTATCAAAACAAGAGCTTTAGACCCCCTTTTTCAAATTTCAGGACAGGTCAAGGATATATCCATCACCAATTAGAGCTCTATGATATTATTCTTGTTGGCAGGGGTTTTGGTAAGTGAGTTGCGTAGTATCGCAGCAGCTGCACAAGCTCACACGGTACCGCACAAGGCCAGATTAGCGCAATGGGTGGAAGAATAACCGCTTTGAATATTTTATATGTTATTTGACCAAGTTTTGTTGTAATAGGTCATTAGCAGTTATAAGTTAGTTAGAAGTGGAACCTCAATGTAATGGCGCAAGCCTATTTATAGATCTAGTTTTGCAAGAAGATAGTGAAGAGAATAGGAGAAAGAAGAGGATCATGATCATCATAGGAGAATCACATCAGAGGATAATTGTGGCATAAGGTCTAGTGCAATCTGGTTTTTGAAGATTTCCCTGTGTATCTACGATTTATCTGGGTCATTCCTGATGTATGAAGTCTCTAGTTTTGGAGAAGAATTGTGTAAGTTGGATCCTTTGTGCAAGATTAATATGATATGACAATTTTTGCACAAGTCTTGTCTGTTATCACTGCTATGATATAATATGTTATGATGTTGCAACCTATTTTTTTATGATGTCGCTGTGATTTAGTCTCTTTCTGTTATATTGATGCGATCTATTTTAAAATATGTTGATGTCTGGTGCATTATGAGTTGATATGTTTTATGAACAATGCCACAATATTAGAGATAATGTGACAACTGTATGATGTTATGGAAATGAATCTATAATGATTGCATAGTTTCAAATACACTCTGGAAGTTGTGGAAATGGTTTAAATTCGACTGCAAAGCTTTGGATCTAATAGTTATGGTGTCTCCCTGTCAAATCCTTGTATCCTCCTTCCCCACTACCAAAAAACTTGGTTCCGACAACTCTCCCTTGAACATCTTGGGTGAGACCTTGTCCGCTCCACAGATGTTGCTGGGCAGGGTAAAACCTGTTCGGGCTGGTGCTCAGTGAGATTGCGTTGGTTGGGCATCGACAGAGTGAGAACCCCTGTTGACGAGGCTTTGTTGGTGGGTTTCGCCAACATATGGTTATGTTGTCGGGATCGAGTTGCTATTAATAGGAGGATATGTTTTGGCATCCGACTCAACCATAGATCAAAGGGTGGTTTGATCTAAAGCTGTGGGAGTTTGCTGAAGCTAAAAATCAGAATCTGAAGTTGTTGACGAGCCACTGGATGGACAGGTATATCCACAACGGTCCTAAGGAATGGTTCTTTTGTGAATTTCTTGTCCTCTTGCAGGAATGGATGATAAAGTTCACTAAGAAGAAGACAAAATTTCAAGGAGGAGAACCAACATCCTGGACCCCAAAGTTGATCCAGGAGTTACAAGAAACCAATAATAAGGCATCGTGGGCAGTGGAAGTGTGTTTGGATAGGATCTTAGAAGGATACATCACCGAGTTTGCAGTCGACACCAATAAGTCCTTTAGCGAAGCAGAGAGAGAGTTCTTTAGTGGACATCAAGGAATATTCTTGTTGTCGATGTAGCTATCCATTAAGCAACTGGTTTGTGAAAAAGGTATTCTAAAGATGGAATAAGAGTGGTGGAACTATGGTGTGTGGAGGATGTAGGCACTACGATGGAAGGGGGGATATGCATGAAAAGGTAAGGGGTATATGGGCATGAGTTCTAGTGAGAATGTGAAGGTCGCCAAGGAAACAAGTGGTTGTACAAGGGGAGGAACAAGGTTTCAAGAGAAGAGGAAAAGGACAGGAGAAGGTCCTACTATGATCAAAGTGTGATGCCATGAAAAAAAACCACACGGGACGAAGCGAACGTTTTGTGACGACGAAGACGACCAGGCCCAGGTTATGCCTAGAAGGATAGCAGGATCGAACCCTAGCACTAACGTGCCCATGCCTCCATGCACTACTCCACCAAAAGGGAAAGATACACACTCTGCATCAACTTTCTCGACATGTCAGCAACAGTTTAGTAATATAGCACTAGCAGGAGGAAGAAGGCCTAGAATGGCGGGAGACCAAATGAAGTTACCAATATTCAATGGGAATGGCATTGATGATAGAAAGTAGTATTGGTTCTTATGTGAGGCAATTTGGACCGCCCGACAAAATGTTGATGATGATGTTAAGAAAATTTAGCTGGCCACTACTCTGAGGGGCCGTGCACTGGAATGGTTCATGAGATTCATGTCGATCCCTCAGGGAGGTACCATAAAGACATTGTATGATATCTAAATGGGGTTATTTGAACAATTTAAGAAGCCAAAATATGAGGCTCAATATATTACTGAATTGAAAGAGATCAAACAGTTCCCCAATGAGACAATTTGTGACTTTGATTAGTGGTTTAGGACATTGATGGCTCAGGTCAATTTTCAGATGAGCGATGTTCAGCACAAGGAATGGCTCATCATCGTGCTTGTCCCGCATATCAGACAGCTGCTAATGCAGCAAAATATTGCGACACAGAGCAAGGATCTGGAGACCGCGATGAAATTGGAGGCATCATCGATAGGAGAATATGTAGTCAGAATGAACCAGATTCAAGTGCAGTTGGACAATTTGACGTTCCAACTACAAGATATCAAAAAGGCCAAGGAAGATCGTGGTGATATTTGGTGCACCCGTTTCCATGCAGATGGACATACCAAGGACACTTGTCCAATGTTTCAGCATTATTTGTTGTCAAGAGCCCCAAATCCGTTGAGTTGTGCTGGTGTACCATGGTGTCGCATATGTCAGGTCTATGGGCATCGACATGAGAACTGTGATAACATGCAAAAGATGGTTACCAGGGCAGAAAATTTGTATTGTACATTTTTTCGGTCTATTGGATATGATGATAAAAACTGCCAAGCTTATGATTTTCTCCAGGAAAGGACATATGATTCTTACTTTGTGAAAGGTGAAGACCCTCAGACAACGTAAGTGTAACCATAAGTAGTGCAACGAGCATCACAAGTGCCATATACACCAACACCTTCGTTGCAGTTTCTCCCCGTGCAACCGTAGCAACAGTCTATATCACAGCCGTAGTTTGCACCTCCACCGCAAATGGTGGTATAACCACAGTATAACCAGACACTGTGACTACAGTATAATCCACAATATGTTCAAGCCACACACTATGTCCAACAACAACCAAACCCACTGTAGCAAAAGATGGCCCAACTAGAATTTCAGCAAGGAGGAGTCCGAGGAGGATTCCATGGAGGGTTTAGAGGTTGAGGAGGAGGATTTGGTCGAGGAGGAGGACGAGGTCGTGAATCAATCCAGTGTTACACCTATGGGGTATTTGGGAATTATTAGAGGGAGTTACCTCATGTGCAGTGTACATACTGTGCAGCCAGCGATCATAATGTTGAAATCTTCCCTCAGTTGATTGCAAAATGGTAGGCAGGAAATATTCCTCAGTTATAGAACCAACTGATAATGCAGAACCAGGTCCCACCGCAGAATCAGACTTAGAACCCACCTCAGACTTAAAACTAACTGATGAATCAACGATTGAATTAGAACCCACCATCGAAATTGAATCAAGGACCGACAGTTGCCACAATTCAAGATGAGCGACGAACGAAGGATGTCGACATTGGTATCGTCACTCATGTTGGTGTGACAACTGGAGACGATGCACCATGGCTGCAAGTTCGACTCACTGGAAACAATGCAATCGGGAGAAATTTCGGTAAGTTACCAATTGTTGATATGCAATTTGTTTTTGATCCATCTTTAGAGGTAGGACCATCAGAACAACATGGTCCCTTGTGGTAGTTCTTTGAGAGTTGTCTATCGCTGGTAAGGGACCTTGATGCTCTTATCGAGATTGAGACATTATTGTACCACCCAGATAAGACAGTGAAGGATTCTGTTGTGAATTCTTTGCAAAAAAGGAAGACAAGAAAAGAGATGAGGATGAATATCCAGATAGGAGATTATGAGGTTGAACCGGTCATTCTGGATCTTGGATCAGATGTAAACATTTTGACCAAGCAAAACTGGCAATTAAAGGGAAATCCAACATTGGGATGGTCGCCAGAACAACTGTGACTAGAAAATTAGGCGAAGGTTCAGTCCATTGGTCACGTTTCAAACTTGGTTGTTGACTTTGAAGGTATGAAAACACATGTTGACTTTGATGTGATAGATGTAGTAGAAGATGGTGGTTCTTATCCCGTGCTACTAGGGATTGGATGGGCTAATGATAGCATGGTAGTTATCAACTTCAAAAACTGAGTTATGACATTTGAAAACCAGGATGTCAGGGTCATTGCTCCTATGGACCCTCAGGAAGGATGGTGATATATTGAACCTGTAAAGGATGAAGTTGGGAGAAGATGGGATCATGCTTATAACATCTCTGAAGACTATATCCATCCTACCGTCGATGGCAAACTTGGATGGCGCAGCGTAAGTTCTGCGTCCTCTGACTCTAAGGATGCTCTACAAAATTGGCAGAATAGGTTGTATGAAGTATCATTCAGGAAATGAGGGTTGATTACATAGTCTCTATGACATGTTGCAACTAAGACTGTCGAGTTTCCCATTTGTGAAGGACTGCCAGGACTGTCAGATTTCTTTCAGGAATTTGAAGAGAAATTTTTTGAACCACAAAGGACATTGTCTCTCGATGTAGCACTAAATGCTACTCCGGCTCAATGGTGGGCGACAGACAAATAGATTATCCATGACTAGGAACAGTGCTGCAGATTGATGATGGTTTGCTTCGGCAATTTATAGGTCTATCATGTTGGGAGATATGATGGATGGAATGATGCCACCAGTCATTTAATCGAGTGTCATAATTTATGGGCATTGAGACCTAGAGATGAATGGGTCCATGCTTTCATTCACACTCTAGAAGAAATACCGAGATCCTAGTATGTGACGGCAGAGTTACGTAGGACTATCACCAATTGGGATGAGTGGTCTATTTTTTTGCGCAGACATTTAGTTTTCAGTACATTAACCCAGAGGTATGTAATTCTTTACAAATCATTCACGACGTCGTACTCAAGGTCACCCCTGTTGCCTATCTAGTTGATCCACATGCGCATTGTTCAATCCAATCCATGATGAGTTGCTACAACTTGTCTGGGGAACCTAAAGATGACAATGAGTTGCAGAATGTTAATATTCCAGAGTCCGAAAGAAGCCGCGATGTGACAGCCCCTGACATACCGAAGGACTTGATGAATCAGCCGCTGAGGATCTGGAAATTCAACATTGGGTCGACAAAGAACCCAAAATTTGCCAATGTCGGATACTACTGGGATGAGGAGACCATGGCCAAGATCACAGACCTGCTACATGAATTCCAGGACCTTTTTTTGACACAGTTTTCAGAGATGAAGGGAATTTTAGGAGATCTGGGGGAGATGAAAATCATGTTGAAACCAAATGCCAAACCGGTGTGACAGAGGCCATATCGACTAAATCCATGACACAAGGACTGTGTGAAGGCTGAGATTAACTGGATGCTTGATGCTGGGATCATCGAGCCTGTAGAAGAATTTGAGGGGATAAGTACTATGGTGGTACAAGATAAAAAGATAGGATAAATACACATTTGCGTCGATCTAAGAAAGTTGAATGATGCATGGGTCCATGATCCATTCTTGACCCCTTTTATAGACGAAGTTCTTGAAGGCGTAGGCGGCCATGAGATGTATTCTTTCACGAATGGCTTCTCGAGATACTACCAGATCCGAAGTGAGAAGGAGGATCACCATAAGACTATGTTTGTCACTAAGTGGGACTGTTTTCATTATACACTCATGCCGTTTGGGTTGAAGAATGCACCAGTTGTATTCTCTCGCGTAGTTGTCACTGTATTTAAATATTTTATTCAAAAGTTCCTGCGGGTGTATATGGATGACTAGACTATCTATGGACTAATTAGGGACCATCTAGACAACTTGCAACTGATGCTGGAAAGGTGTCTCCAGCATCAAATCGCCTTAAAATATAGAAAGTGTATTTTTTGTGCACCATTTGGCATTCTATTGGGGCATATAGTTTTCAAAGAAGGTTTGTTGGCCGATCTGGTGAAGATCGTGCTAATCCTCAGTTTACCACCACTGAATAACGTCAAAATGCTTCGGGCTAGACTAGGGCATATCGGATACTATCACAAGCTTATCAAAGGATACATTGTGATTACTGCCCCCATGGAGAAACTAATAAAGAAGGATGCAGCCTATGAATGGACTCAGGAATTTCAAGGAAGTTTTGACACTTTGAAATCCAAGATGGCCTCTATGCCCATACTGGTTTTTCCTAATTAGGACAAGGAGTTCCATGTGCACATCGATGCTTCTTCTATCACGCTAGAGGTCATTCTTGCGCAACCGGGTGAGGGAGCCCTGGATCACCCAATCACATATGCCAGTAGAAAGCTATCTTTTTCTGAATGAAATTATACAACGATGGAAAGGGAAGGCTTGGAAATGGTTTATGCATTACAAAAGTTCCAGCACTACTTGTTGGGCAGACATTTCAAGATGTTCACCGATCATTTTTCTTTGCAATACCTGGTCAATAAGCCTGTGTTGGAGGGGAAGATCTGTCGATGGCTGTTACTCTTCCAGGAGTTTGATTTTGAAATAGTTGTGAAGCTAGGGCGATTGAATGATGGCTTGGATCATCTGTCTCACGTCGAGAATAGTGAAGAACCGACTGATATTGATGACATATTGCAAGATGTGCAACTATTCTATGTTGAGATCGCAGATGATCACTATGCACCAATTATTAAATTTTTGGCCACTGGTGTCGCCCCAGAGGACATGTCGACTGGCCAAAAGAAGTAGCTCGTAGTAAAGGATTCCGATTTTCAATTAAATGCTCGACAGTTATATAAGCTTTGACCAGATGGAATATTGCGACGGTGTATTTTACCGCATGAGCAGGGTCCCATTCTCGAAGAAGCACATGCAAGAATTGCAAGAGGCCACTATGGAGGTCGAGCTACTGCGCGAAAGGTGTTGCATGCAGGACTATGGTGGCTTATGTTGAATAACGATGCCGCAGACTATGAGAGGAGATGCGATGTCTTCCAGCATGTCAGTAAACCATCGCAGTAGGATAAGATGTCGCTGGTACCGCAAGTGACTCTGCAACCATTTGATAAATGGGATGTGGATTTTGTGGGTCCTATTAATCCACCAAGGAAGTGGACTGGTGCACAATACATCATCACTGCAACTGACTATCTCACTAGGTGGGTGGAAGCTGCACCAGCTGTGGATTGTACCATTGCGACGACAATGAGGTTCATCTTCAAAAACATTGTGACATGGTTTGGGTGTCCTAGGATCTTGATGAATGACTAGGGCAGTCACTTTGTCAACCAAACTATGAAAGCACTAATTGAGGAGCTGCAGGTGCAACATAAGAGGAGTACATCATACCATCCACAAGCGAATGGGACCATCGAAGCATTCAACAAAATCTTGGAAACAACATTGACTAAGGTATGTAACACTAACCGCGATGACTGAGACATAGAAATTCCAGCGGTGCTATGGGCCTATCGCACTACTTGTAAATGGATAAACAGTCAGACACCGTTTAAGTTGGTCTATGGGTGAGAGGCAGTCATGCCCATGGAGTATATTGTTCCTAGTCTACGCATTGTCGCAACGATGGGTATTGATGATGCAGAAGTGTTAGAAGAATGAATTGTGCAGTTGATCTAGCTTGAAGAAGACTTCTTTGTTGCTGGCTTCTACCAACAGGTTGCGAAGGATGGAAAGAAGGCATGGAATGATTGCCACATAAAGAAAAAATAGTTTGCAGAAGGAGATTTGGTGTTGTTATATGACAATAAATTCATCAAGAATCCAGGTAAGTTACAAATGCATTGGTTAGGTCTATATCTTGTTCATTCCATTACCTTTGGTGGTACAATTCAATTATAGCAATTAGATGGTGTAGTCTTACCGACACGTGTCAATGGGAGTCGCTTAAATGCCTATAGGTCGAGGCTGACGATGTGCACTACTTGAGGCACTGTAAAAAAAATGAATATTTTAGTTCAGAACATCAAGGTGAGCCCAAAGGGAGGGGTTGTGCAAGGTTAATGTTTGTAGCGATGACTGGTCGACCACTTGCGATAATTGCAGGGCTGTGGCTTGGTCAAGTCAAGTAATAAATGCAAGTAGTTAAAACAGTTGGATGACAATGCTTATTGAAGTGACCCACATTAATGAGTGATCTGACCATTAGAGGATTAAGATCGCCGGTCGATTTGGCATCATTAATACCATATTTAGTAATCATGGTGATAATAGATTTGGCAATAATAAGTTTTGAGTTGGAGGTGGATATAAAAAGAGCGCGGGATGCGTAAGGATGGCATTGTTTAGTTGAGAGAGTAGAGTGTGAAGCAGAGAAGGGATTGTGCAGTGTGGTGTGAGTTGTTGAGTGAGTTGTAGTGTTGCACATTAGAGCCATCGAGTGCATTTTGAGGTTTGAGGCGTAAGGCATGCTGAGCGACCTCGACGCCATGGAGAGTTAAAGTGAGTACGAGTCCCCTATTCATCCCACGGCTATTGAAGAAGAAATTATGAGCATGTTGGTTGGCTCATCGTCTATTCCCAAGCAAAAGCGATAGGCTCAGAGGCCCAGTCCTATGCCGCTGCAGAAGAGTCAAACTCGCATGTTGATGAGAGTGTGCAAGGAGAAGGAACTACATAGACCGGGCCATCGAGCTCGAGAGATGTTGAGTCTTGGAAACCTCGGGGTGTCTTTGTTCATGAAATTTTGGGATATGTCACTCCTACACATTCGGGAGCCAAGCTGAGGCAGTTGTCAAAGAATCAAAAGTATCCACCAAAATTATCGCCGCTGCCGGAGGGGATGAAGTGCTCGGTTGACATCATCCCTGCATTGATCAGGTTCAACTTTGAAGACCATGACCTTCTATTGCTCAAATATGTTAGGTTTGATCCCTATGAGTCAATCTCGATGGGTCTGGTGCCCCAATTTGGTGGATTCCTCAACCTTGGGCGAGTGGGTTAGATTAATTTGGATTATTGGGGCTCAGTAATATGCCCCATTTTGGGAAATTGAATGAATACCACGCGTGCATGAAGCAACTATTGGCTTGTTTTCATGGAGGGATGCTTTGGTTGAATACGCCAATCTGTGTTATAGTAGATTTGATCACAAGCATCACAGGATTGCTGAAGGCCGGGGAAGATTCGACACAGTATATCTACGGGAGAGATACTGACAAAAGGCTTGCTAACTTAGCTGAAGGAGCGCTTTGGTTTATAGCTTGATGGCCGCGCTTATTTCATTGATAACATTAACTCATAGGCAGTGCGCATCAGTACAAGGATTCTGGCGAGCAAGGTCGTTCAGGGAAACTGACCAGTCCAATGCAATTCGGGTGTTATTTCCTACACCCAGAAGTGTGATGAGGAGGTACAAATGAATTGGTATCTGTTTTTGCTGAATCAGTTGCTAGAAGACACGCTTGCTCCTTAGGCTAGGTGGTCATTTTCATATAGTTGGTTGTTGATCCTTATTGTGCTAGTTTCCTGGATGGAACCAGAAGACTATCAACCGATGAAAACTGATGCGACAAAGGTGTGCCGAGGTGCCAGGTATCAGAATTGATGGTGGGTTGAATATCCCGATCGACAGGTGGACTGTGCCATTCACTTTTGGGTTTATTGGGAATCATTACAAGCCGAAGCCATTTTCGTTCCCCGAGTATCTCCTTATGCCACCACCAAGTATCAGTGGATCCTTCGGTTTTCCATCGGGCCCCACTCTATCTACATTCAAGCACGGAGAGACCCCAACCGGCAGTGGCTATCTTTTCCTTGCAAAGTCATGACAGAAGAATTGGATTCCATTGTCCAAGAGTGGTCCACGGAGTGGTGAAACCCGATGAGTCACGAGGAATTGTCTAAAGAGCTGCCATCGGATGCTCCAGAAGAGACTTCCCAAAAGGAGCTGAGCACTCATGACTCTGACAACGAGTCGTCAACAGACCCTGAGGATGGAGCATAGTGCATGTGGGTGGAGACTCACACCAAATGGTGCTAGGAATATGGGGTAGGTAGTGGTACTAGGTTGGGGATGGAGGACCAATTGCATTGGCTTATGAAAGTGGTCAGCAACTCATCCACAGATGCGACATAGGCGATCTGAGAGTCAAACCAGGAAGAATTCGGTGTGGTAAGAGATCGATTAGATTCAATTTTTGGTATTGTTTTGAGGAAGACATATATGAGACCTATGATACCGAACATCCCGTCGATTAGCACTAAGACCTAAGATATGAACGTGCAAGTTCGCTCATCTACAATCGACGTGGGAAATGAGGAAGTTCATGAGTTGTTGTGACCAATCTAGAGTTTGGCTTTGGACCTGAACAAGCTGTCCGCTATGGAACTAGTTGAGTTGCAGCATGTTTTCACGCTATAATTGGTGGAATGAAAGAAATAAATGACCGAGGGCTATGTCCAGTCATAGAGCATCATAGAGAAGTTGCAGAAATATGTAGACGAGCTACATCAGGTCTGGGTACAGCTAATAGAAGAAAAAGTTTGAGAGATCGACGCTTTGAAGGTGACACAAGTGGAGATGTAGCGAAAGGCTGCCAAAGAGATTACAGAATTAAAAAAGGTGCAAGACCTCCTGATCGTTGAATAGGAATAGATGTGTTCCAGGTACAACAAAGTCAAGCAGGTTGTTACTGAATCCTTCCAACACATTTTTGAGAACACGACTGAGCTCACCCCAGTCGAAAAGGCCAACTAATTGGGGCAAACTATTGTTCAACTTCAGGATACCAACCTGATTCTTAATGCCCTGGTACAACCTATGATGTTGCTGGAGTAGGTTGTGGAAAGGAAAGCCTCCATGAAGACATAGCAACTCAGTTCGAAAGCATGGAGCAGGAGGCCAAAACCATTATGGAGGCAACAACGCAATTTTGGAAGAGCGTTGTCCAGGATGAGTGGCTTGATTAGCTGACTGCGCAAGTGCAAGAAGCCGAAGGTCAAATGATGACCTTGAAGACATCACTGAGGGCCATGCCACTGATGGTACAGATCACATGGGCCAAGAAACTGAAGGGTTTACAGTAGAGAGCCACCCATGCGTAGGAACGCCAACAAAAGCGTCACACTCAGCTTGATGAATTTTAGGAAATCGGTGGGCAGTTGGCTATTAAAGTAGTCACCATGCTACAAGTAGTACAAGAGAATCAGAAAATGGTCGACAACAAGGATAAAGAAGAGTACCCAGTGTAGTAGGATTTGACTAATTGATAGAGTACTACTGACAAAGTCCAGCTTCAGGTTCGTGAGATCCCACAACAATTTGAAGATTTGAAGGCGCAAACGTCAGCACATACCCTGTCAACCTGACGTGGCTCGGGGATGATCCACAAGATTGTGTTGGGGGCCTGTTGGCAGGGGTTTTGGTAAGTGAGTTGCATAGCATCGCGGCAACTGTGCAAGCTCATGCGGTACTGCGAAAGGCCATATTAGCACGATAGGTGGAAGAATAACCGCTTTGAATATTTTATATGTTATTTGACCAAGTTTTGTTGTAATAGGTCATTAGCAGTTATAAGTTAGTTAGAAGTGGACCCTCAATGTAATGGCGCAAGCCTATTTATAGATCTAGTTTTGCAAGAAGATAATGAAGAGAATAGGAGAAATAAGAGGATCATGATCATCATAGGAGAATTGCATCAAAGGATAATTGTGGCATAAGGTCTAGTGCGATTTGGTTTTTGAAGAATTCCTTGTGTATCTGCAATTTATCTGGGTCTTTTCTGATGTATGCAGTCTTCAGTTTTGGAGAAGAATTGTGTAATTTGGATCCTTTGTGCAAGATTAATATGATATGAAAATTGTTGCACAAGTCTTGTCTGTTATCATTGCTGCAATCTAATATGTTATGATGTTGCGACCTGTTTTGTTATATTGTCGCTGTGATTTAGTCTCTTTCTATTATATTGATGCAATCTATTTTAAAATATGCTACTGTCTAGTGCATTATGAGGTGATATGTTTTATGAACAATGCTACGGTATTAGCGATAATGTGACAACTGTATAATTCTATGGAAATGAATCTATAATGACTGCATAGTTCTGAATACACTCTGCAGGTTGCGTAAATGGTTTAAAGTTGACTGCAAAGCTCTGGATCTAGCAGTTATGGTGTCTCCCCATTGGATCCCCGTATCCTCCTTCCCCACTATCGAAAACTCGGTTCCAAGAGCTCTCCCTTGAACATCTCGGGTGAGACCTCACCGGGCAAGGTAAAACCTGTCCGGGCCGGTGCTCATGGATATTGCATTGGTTGGGTATCGATAGAGTGAGAACCACTATCGACGAGGCTTTTTTGGTGGGTTTCACCAACAATTCTAGAAGTATGAACATATTTTTGTAGAGCTAATTAAGCAATTTCCATATTGGATTGTCTCACTAGGTGGGCGGAAGCTGCATCGGTTGTGGATTGTACCACTGCGACGGCAATGAGGTTCATCTTCAAAAACATTGTGACACAATTTGGGTGTCCTAGGATATTGATGAGTGACCAGGGCAGTCACTTCATCAACGGGACTGTGAAAGCACTAACTGAGGAGCTCTAGGTACAACATAAGAGGAGTACACCATACCATCCATAGGTGAATGGAACCGTCGAAGCATTCAACAAAATATAGGAAAAAACATTGACTAAGGTATGTAACGCTAACCGCAATGCCTAGGACCTAGAAATTCTAGCGGTGCCATGGGCCTATCACACTACTTGTAGATGGCTAACCGGTCAGACACCATTTAAGCTTGTTTATGGGAAAGAGGCATTCATGCTCATAGAGTAAATTGTTCCTAGTCTGTTCATTTCCACAGTGACAGGTATTGATGATGTGGAAGTGTTAGAAGAACAAATTGCATAGTTGATCTAGCTTGAAGAAGACCGCTTTATTGTTAGATTCCATCAACAAATTGCGAAGGATCAATAAGAAAAAACAGTTTGCAGAAGGATATTTGGTGTTGTTATACGATAATAAGTTCATCAAGCATCCAAGTAAGTTACAAATGACTTGTTTAGGTCTGTATCTTGTTCATTCCATTACTTCTTGCAGTGCATTTCAATTACAGCGATTAGATGGTGTAGTCTTACCGACGCGTGTCAATGGGAGTCGCTTAAAGTATATGTCAGGGTCGGTAATGTGCACTACTTGAGGCACTATAAAAAAAAAAATGAAGATTTTAGTTTAGAATAGCAAGGCGACCCCTGGGGGAGAGTCTATGCAAGGTTAACGTTTGTAGCGATGACTGGTCGACCACTTACGACAGTTGCAGGGCTGTGGGTTGGTCAAATCAAGTAATAAATGAAAGTAGTTAAAATAGTTGGCCGACAACACTTGTTGAAGCAACCCACATTAATGAGTGATCTGACCATTAGAGGATTAAGATTGCCGATGGATTTGGCGTCATTAATACTAGATTTAGTAATCACAGTGATAATAGATTTGGAAATAATAAGTTTTGAGTTAGAGGTGGCTATAAAAAGCATGTGGGATGCATAAGGATGGCATTGTTTAGTTGAGCGAGAAGAGTGTGAAGTAGAGAAGGGATTGTACAGTGTAGTGTGAGTTCTTGAGTGAGTTGTAGTGTTGTAGGGTAGAGCTGTCGAGTGCATTTTGAGGTTTAAGGTGTAAGGAAAGCTGAGAGACCTCGATGCCATTGATATTTAAAGTGAGTACGAGTCCCCTATTTGGCCCACGGATCTTGAAGAAGAAATTATCAGCATGCTAGTTAGATCATAATCTATTCCCACGTGGAAGCAGCAGGCTCAGAGGCCCAGTCCCACGCCGCCACAGAAGAAGAAAACTCGCATGTTGGTGAGAGTGCAAGGAGAAGGAACTGCACAGACTGGGCCATTGAGCTTGGGAGCTGTTGAGTCTGTGGCACCTTGGGGTGTCTCTATTCATGACATTTTTGGATATGTCACTCATATGCGTGGGAGCCAAGTCGAGGCAGCCGTCAAAGAATCAGAAGTATGCACCAAAATTGCTGCCGGTGCCGGAGGAAATGAAGTGCTTCGTCGACATCATCACTGCGTTGATCAGGTTGAAATTTGAATACCATGACCTTCTATTTCCCAAATTTGTCAGGGATGAGCCCTATGAGTCAATCCCGATGGGGCCTGGTGCCCCCATTTGGTGGATTCCTCAACCTTGAGTGAGTTGGTTAGATCAATCTGGATTGTTGGGGCTCATCAATATGCCCCATTTTGGGCAATTGAATGAATCCCATGCATGCGTGAAGAAATTGTTGGCCTGTTTTCATGGAGGGACGCTTTGGTTGAATACGATGATCCCTGTTACATTAGATTTGATCACAAGCATCACAGGCTTGCCGAAGGCTGCGAAGGATCCAACGCAATATACCCGCAAGAGAGATACTGACAAAAGGTTTACCAAGCAGATGAAGGAGCGCTTTTGTTTACAAAATGATGGCCATGCTTATCACATTGATAGCATTAAATCACAAGTGGTGTGCATTGGCACAAGGATTATGGAGACCAATGTCGTTTGAGGAAACCGACTAGTCCAATGCAATTTGGGTGTTGTGGCCTGTGCCTAGAAGTGTGCTGAAGGGATACAAATGAATTCATCTTTGTTTTTCCTGAATCTGTTGCTAGAAGATGCGCTTGCTGCTCAGGATGGATGGTCATTTTCATATAGTTGGTTGTTGATCCTTATTGCACTAGTTGCATGGATGGAACTAGAATACTATCAATCGATGATAGTTGATGTGACAAAGGTGTGCCGAGGTGCAAGGTATCAGAACTTATGGTGGGTTGAAGAGCCCAGTTGACAGGTGGACTATGCCATTCACTTTTCGGTTTATTGGGAAGCATTGCAAGCCACAGCCATTTCTATTCCCCGAGTCTCTCCTTACACCGCGACCAAGTATTAGCGGATCCTTCGATTTTCCATCGAGCCCTACTCTATCTACATTTAGGCAGGACAGGACCTGATTGATAGTGGCTACCTTTGCCTTGCAAAGTCACGATAGAAGAATTGGATGCCATTGTCTAAGAGTGGTCAATGGAGTGGCGAAACCCGGTGAGTCAGGAGGAATTTTCTAAAGAGCTGCCATCATATGCCGTAGAAGATCCTGCCCAAAAGGAGTTGAGCACTCACAACTCTGATAACGAGTCGTCAACAGACCCTTATGATGCAGCACAACACACACAAGAGGAGACTTGCACCAAATGGAATGAGGAATATGTGGCGGGTAGTGGTACCAGGTCGAGGATGGAGGACCAACTGCATTGGCTTATCAAAGTGGTCATTGACTCATCTGTGAATGCATTAAAGGTGATCCAAGAGTCAAACCATGAAGAATTCAGTGTGGTAAGAGATCGATTAGATTCAATTTTTGGTATTGTTTCTAGACAGACATCTATGAGACCTATGATGCAAGCCATCCCATCGATTAGCACTGAGCCTTGGGATAGGAATGTGCAAGTTCCCCTGAATGCAATCGATGTGGGAAATGAGGATGTTCACCAGTTGTTGTGGCTGATCTAGAGTTTGGCTTTGGACCTGAACAAGTTGTCCGCTATGGCGCTAGTTGAGTTGCAGGACATTGCCACCTTGGAATTGGTAGAAAAAAAGAAAGAAATGATTGAGGGCTATGTCGAGTAACATAGCATTGCATAGAAGCTAAAGAAATAAGTAGATGAGCTACATTAGGTTTGGGTGTAGCTAGCAAAAGAAAAAATTTGAGAGATCAACGCCTTGAAGGAGACACAAGATGAGATGCAGTGAAAGGATGCTGAAGATATTATGGAACTGAAAAAGGTGCAAGACCGCTTGATCATTGAACAGGCGTAGATGTGTGCCAGGTGTGACAAACTTGAGAAAGCTATTACTGAAGCCTTCCTACACATTTTTGAGAACACATCCAAGCTCACCCCAGTTAAAAAGGCAAATCGATTGGGGTAAACTATTGTTTAGCTTCACGATACCAACCTAATACTTAATGCCCTGGTACAACCTACGACGTTGCCAGAGTAGGTTACAGAAAGGAAAGCCTCCATTAAAGACATAGCAACTCAGTTTGAAAGCATGAAGGAAGAGGCCAAAACCATTATAGAGGCAACAATGTAGTTTTGGAAGAGCATTGTCTAGGATGAGCAGCTTGATCAGCTGACTGTGCAAGTGCAAGAAGCTGAAGGTCAATTGACGACCTTTAAGACATCACTAAGGGTCATGCCACTGATGGTACATATCACACGAGCTGAGGAACTGAAGTATTTATAGCAGAGAGCCACCCATGTACAGGAACACCAACAAAAGTGCTGCGATCAGCTTGATGAATTTCTGGAAATCGATGGATAGTTGGATGTTAAAGCAGTCGCCACACTGCATGAAGTACAAGAGCATCAGAAAATGGTCAATAGCAATGCCAGAGAAGAGCACCCAGTGCAACAATATTTGACTAATTGTCAGAGTACTACCCACAAAGTCCAGCTTCAGGTTCATGATATCGTGCAGTAATTTGAAGATTTCAAGGTGCGGATGTCGATACATACCCTTTCAACTTGACGTGGCTTGAGGAAGAGCCACAAGACTGTGTTGGGGGTCTATTGGTAGGGGTTTTGGTAAGTGAGTTACGTAACATTGTTGTAGCTATGCAAGCTCACGCGGTACCGTGCAAGGCCATATTAGTGTGATGGGTAGAAGAATAACTCCTTTGAATATTTTATATGTTATTTGACCAAGTTTTGTTGTAATAGGTCATTAGAGGTTATAAGTTAGTTAGAAGTGGACCCTCAATGTAATGGTGCAAGCCTATTTATAGATCTAGTTTTGCAAGAAGATAGTGAAGAGAATAGGAGAAAGAAGAGGATCATGATCATCATAGGAGAATCACATGAGAGGATAAT
This sequence comes from Pseudotsuga menziesii, assembly GCA_001517045.1. Classification (NCBI taxonomy): domain Eukaryota; kingdom Viridiplantae; phylum Streptophyta; class Pinopsida; order Pinales; family Pinaceae; genus Pseudotsuga; species Pseudotsuga menziesii. The sequence goes on from LPNX010052546.1 coordinate 93,890, forward strand.
TGTGGCATAAGGTCTAGTGCGATCTGGTTTTTGAATAATTCCCTATGTGTCTGTGATTTATTCGGGTCTTTCCTAATGTATGTAGTCTCTGATTTTGGAGAAGAATTGTGTAATTTGGATCCTTTGTGCAAGATTAATTTGATGTGACAATTGTTGCACAAGTCTTGTTTATTATCACTGCTGTGATCTAATCTGTTATGATGTTACAACCTGTTTTGTTATGATGTCGCTATGATTTAGTCTCTTTCTGTTATATTGATGTGATCTATTTTAAAATCCACTGCTGTCTGGTGCACTATGAGTTTATATGTTTTATGAACAATTCCGTGGTATTAGCGATAATGTGACAACTGTATGATGCTATGGAAATGAATCTATAATGACTGCATAGTTCTGAATACAGTCTGCAAGTTGCAGAAATGGTTTAAAGTCGGCTACAAAGCTCTAGATCTAGCAATTATGGTGTCTCCCTATAGGATCCCCGTATCCTCCTTCCCCACTGCTGGAAACTCGATTCTGATAGATCTCCCTTGAACATCTCGGGTGAGACCTCGTATGCTTCACAGACGTTGCTGGGAAGGGTAAAACCTGTCCGGGCTAGTGCTCGGGGAGATTGTGCTAGTTGGGCATCAACAGAGTGAGAACCCTTGTCGATGAGGCTTTGTCGGTGGGTTTTGCCAACAATTCTAGAAGTACGAACATATTTTTGTAGAGCTAATTAAGCAACTTCCAAATTTTGTTTCCTTTAAGGGTTATATATGTTCAATTTCTACCTTGACTACGTAGTTTGAATTCCTGTCCAAATTGTGTTTTCTGATTGGTGTTGAGAGTCTTGCTATTCAGATATCTTTCCTACATGCAACCATTTTCAGTGTCGAAGGAGGTATGGATCTCGCCAGCGTGTTTCTTCATGGCAGTAACTATTTTTCTAGGAAATTCAGAAAAAAATATTCTAGTATTGAGAAATTCATGGAGTATTGCTGATGTAAAACAGATTGTTGATAGCGATGTTGGGATCGCTGATGTAGAAGGGTCATTTCCAGATGATGTATAAATAATATATAGTAAACATTTACACAGAGTCGAATCTATAAATAGATGATTTTGGATACTCACAATAGGACATCTCTTCTTCTTGGAATGCTTCACGGATCTTCTCAAGGCGATTCACATCTTCTGCATAAGAAAATTTGTTTCAGTCTCCTCTGGAGGTTACGAGGGTCACCGCTGGTGGAAGGAGGTCTCAAATTTGAGATATATTTATCTTGACCTTTGCCACAATATGACTTGAATACCTTGAAATTATCAAACAACTTTTAGAAGTTTATTTTGATATTTTTTTTTCTAGAAATAGTTTCCTCTAGCTGTTAATCCAGTAGTCGAAATTATTAAAAATTTTCTTTTAAAACATTCTCCAGAACATTCACTCAAATTTTTTCAAAATTTGATGTTAGAAAACTTGATTTTTTAATCTCTGTGATATTCTCAGCAATACAGATGGATTCAACCATTTGCCGACAGAAATACTCGTTACTTTATTGCTTGAAGTAGGCCTTCATTGTTAACTAGGAATCGATATTGGGAATCAATATTAATCATTTTTTGTTGCTAGGGAAATTGTTGACGGGACCCTGGTGGTGGGAAGATGCTTCATGACTAATGCTACAGAAATTCCAGAAAACCATGGTGATTTAACGAAAAACAATCAGAAATCGTAGGTGAATGTTCTGATGAGAATTTATCAACAAATTATGTGACCCATATAGAAGGGAAACCCGTCGGGGGCTAGGAAGAAAGAATCCGAGAAGAAAATAAAGGAGAAGGAAAAGGATGATGTTGTGCATTGGCTACAGATCATTGATATCTAAAAAATTCAGAATAGAACCTTGAACCAAAAGATGACTGGAACTCCACCTTTTCTCTAAAAAAACTATAGATCTATGACAAAGAATTTCCAAATTCAAACAGATCTGAAGCAATTTACTATTTAAGCCCTTGAATAAATAGATCTAAGAAATATTAATACATAAATATTAGATCTTATGAATAATATATTACATATAAACATTGCATATATAATTAGATCTATGGAGCAGATCTATGATTGAAAAATAAACCTGCAAATCGATAACAAGATCTAGATAATTCTCAGCATTTTTTAATTAATCACTGCTACCTTTCCTTATTAACATGACAACATTGATACCTCCCAAATTTGTTGTATTTAAATTTGAAATTTGATCTGATCTTGTTGATTTCCTCGCTTCGTCAACTCAACATCCACCTTTCCACCATCAATCAATTCTCCATGAAAGACTTCTTCATGGCTCAATTCATCATGGATCTGATCCCAAATGAAGAAACATGTATGAGTAAAATATGATGGAAAAAGACAAAAACCTTAATCAATTATATTCACACAAATAATACCATTATAGAGTACAAAGAAGAATGCAACCTCATGGAGATATTTTCTCTAGATTCTAACACCTTTGCATGGTGACTAAGCTAGACAATCTTATCCAGAATCCCTTGGTCATCATTTAGGATAAATGACTAATATCCTAAATAAGAAATACTAAAGGTGAGAATATTAACTTTGTGATTGTTAGGCTAACACATCATCAATCTCATAAAAACAAAGATATAGTCTAGCTCGCCATGGGAAGGCACATATTTTCCATCACTCAACCTTACTAGTGATCTTAACTGGAAAATTAGGGTTTCTTCATAAAACCCTAGGTCATCTTGAAGAAGGTCATCTAGAAGTTGTATTCATAAAGTAAGTATTACTTCCTCTAATTCCATTTGAATTTCTCATTTTGTTAAAATATGACAAATAGTACCAAGCTAGATCAGAAGCTTGAGGGTGCTGAAAATTCATAGCATGGAAGTATCAGATCATGCTCATCCTAGAAGAAAATGATCTAGAAGGATTTATAAAGGAGGAAGTTGCAGAATCAGAATAATTTGTAGCTAAGGACAAATATAAGAAGGATATGATCAAGGCTAAGAGGATCATAACAGACTCCATCAAAGATAACTTGATTCCTCAAATATCCTCAAGGAGTAAACCAAAATAAATGTTTGATGCTCTATCCAGCTTATTTGAAGGAAGAAACATCAATAGAAAGATGACCTTGAGGAATCATCTTAAAAGTGTAGAGGCTCAAAAGTTAGAAACCATGCAATCATATTTCACAAGAGTAGCTCAAATAAAGGAGTAGCTAGAAGCTATTAGTGATATGGTTGAAGAAGAAAATATTGTAGTGACTACCTTGAATGGTATTCCAAGAGATTGGGAATCCTTTATTTGAGGAATCTATTCAAGAAGGAGACTGAAAAATTTCTGACAGTTATTAGAATAATGTTTTCAATAAGAAGACAAAATAACATCTAGAGAAGAGAAGCTAAATGAAAATGAGTATCAAGATTTGGTAGTCCATACCAAAGGAAAGAACAAGAGAAAGAGTTATTACCATCCTTGTAGAAAATATCAAGTGTTTAATAAGTCGAAGAAATACTTCTCAAATTATGAATGCATCACTTGTCATAATTTGGTACATATTGCTATAAATCTTCCTATGAAGGAAGAATGAGTCAAGAGCTAAGGGTGAAGATTATGTCTTTATCTCTGCACTCACAGGTTCAGTCCCACCAAGAAATGAAACATGGTTAGTAAATAGAGATAGTGGTGCCTTCAAGAACACGATAGGTTACAAGGACTCACTCTCATGTCTTGTACAAAAGGAGTCCCCACACAAAGTAATGCTTGGAGATGATTACTAATATCCCATAAAGGAATGGGAGAAGCCTCCTATAATTTGGAATATGGAAAGTCCATGAAGATGAAGGATGTCATGTATGTCCCAGGATTAAAGAAGAACATTCTTTCTATCTCAGCCTTAGATAAGAAAGGGTTTAGATTTTATTTTATGGAAGGATAAGTCCTCATGTGGACAAAAGGAAAAACTATAGATGATGAAGTAGTAATTGAAGTTGAAGAATGAGGACTCTACATATTGAAGGGACATGTACATTCAACATTAATGACTAGTACCCTAATCCCATGTGAGCTATGGCACAAAAGACTTATTCATATACATTAAAAATGATTGCCAATGGTGAGAAAGGTTGTGAAGGGATTTGAACAGATAGATCATGAAGGAGTGTGCAAAGGATGTGCACAAGGAAATAATACTAAGAACCCTTATCCAAATAGTGACAACAAAGAAAAATGGATCTTAGATATTATTCATTCATATATATGTGGGCCAATGTAGACCACTTCATTAAGTAGGTATGCTTACTATGATTCCTTTATTGATGAATACTCCCACAAAACTTGGATCTATTTCTTGAAGAAAAATGATGAATTGTTTGAAAGGTTCAAAACGTTTAAGGCCCCTATAGAAAACCTCTCCGAAAAGAGGATCAAGATCTTAAGATCAGATAATGGAGGAGAATTCACATCAAGTTAATTCAATGAGTACTACAAATAAGACGGGATTAAGAGGCATCTCACCATTCCCTATAATCCACAACAAAATGGTGTAGCAGAAAGAAAGAATAGATCTATCATGGAAATTGTAAAAGATATGATCCATGATTGTGATATACCTATGTACCTATGGGAAGAAGCATCCAAAACAACATTATATGTACATAATAGAATCTCACACATTACCCTTGGAAATAAGAATCCATAAGAGATGTTTATTGGAGAAATCCTGAAGTCAGTCATCTAAAGATATTTGGTTGTCTGGTATACATACACATTCCCAAGGAGAAAATATCAAAGCTAGACCCTTCAGGAAAGAAGGGATTGTTTGTAGGATATAATGAGAAACCAAAATATTATAGAATCTATATACCAGGATATCATCAAACTGAAATAAGCAGAGATGTCACCTTTGATGAAGATACAACTTTCAAAAAAAAAAAAAAAAAGACAAGGAATGTGAAGAGGAGCATGAAACTCCCAAAGATATAGAAGGTCCTAAACCAGTTAGAAACAAAGAAGAACAACAAATTCCTGAGGATCATGATATAACATAACCTTAGAGACCTAAAGAATTTCCTTGTGAAATGATCTCGCATAAGATAAGGCCTTCTTGGTATTGTGAAGTAATTGAAGAAGCATAAATACATGGTTTCCCAGAAGGAACAATCAAAGAAAGAAAGAAGCCAAAGCCATGCCCTAGTTATGTGGCTTTGATGTGTGATATTTTTGATAAAGAACTAACATTTTTTGAAGAAGAAACAAAGTATAAGGAATGGGTTGATGCTATGGTCGAGGAATACCAATCCATTATAAAGAATGATGTATGGGAAATAGTACCAAGACAAAAGGATAAGTAAGTGGTATCCTCGAAATGGATCTACAAGAAAAAGCACTCAGCAGATGGTAGTATATATAAGTACAAGTAAATGTCCATAGCTCACTAATTCTCCTAGAAGGAAGGAATTGAATATGAGGAGACATTTTCCCCAGTGGCTAGGTACACCTCAATTAGAACCATACTTTCCTTGGCATCCAATATGAAGTGGAAATTACATCAAATGGATGTAAAGATAACCTTCCTAAATGGCTTGATATAAGAAGAAGTATATTTGAACAACCACAAGGTTTTGAGGTAGATAATTAGGAAAATCATGTATGTAAACTCAAGAAGGAATTGTATGGGTTAAAGGAAGCACCTAGGTCATGGTATTGAAGAATTGATGGATTCTTGATGAGTTTGGGCTTTACCAAGAGTAAAGCAGATTCCAACCTCTACTATAAAGTAGAGGGTGATGGAATTATGATATTACTACTCTATGTAAATGATTTATTCTTGAAAGGTGAAGATAAGCCCATTAACGAATGTAAGAAGAAGCTCATTGAAAACTTTGAAATGAAAAACCTTGGAATATGCACTACTTTCTAGGTGTTGAAGTAGGGCAGTATCCAGATGATATTTTCTTAGACCAAGGAAAATATGCAGTATAAATCCTAAAGATATTTGGGATGATATATTTCAAGGCTATGAATAATCTGATGTGAAAAAAATTGAATCTATTGAATGATGACACTGTTGGGAAAAATATTGTCTTGAATAATTTACCTAATATTTAATTATCAACCAGGGTTAGTAGGCTTAGAGTTGCTACAAAATATATGCGGAGGTAGAGAGTATCGTGGTAATACTTTTAATAAGCCAAATATTGAAAGGTCTTAAGTTGAACTCCTAAGGATCTAGTTAAGTTAATGAAAACAAAGGCAACATGAAACTATTTATAAATGTCCGACTATAAATAGTGTTATGACAATAAACGATTCTGTTTAGAGAGATTTAATTTGCTTGAGAGAATGACTATATTAAGAAGGATTTACAATGACTAAATAGAAACTATACATACACTGACTAATTAAACTAAATCATCCTAATTCCACTCTCCTTGATTATTTTGAGGGTAAGCAGTTACTACCACTGGAACTGGAATAGGGGAGGTATCAAAATGACTCTCAAAAAAAGTGTAAATATTAAATGGAATTAAGTCTAGCTTGATCTCTATAAAAATGTGCAAACTGAGAAATGTCCAGTTACAAGAAATAGTAAACATGGTTGTTTATAAAAAAATAACTCCTACTTACAAAATACTATATGAGGGTAGACATAGTTTATGAACAAACATAAAAATTACAAAGATGATTTAAGTTCTATCTTATAGATCCTTTTCACAACTGTATAATTTAAAAGAACAAATTGTAAACACCTAATCTATTAATGCATGGAATTTAAAACTTATATACAAAGGAACAACTTAAATCAAAATCTCAATTACAGATCAATACAATGAGTTACATTACATAACATAATTCCTATGCATAAGCTAAAAAAAAAGAGGAAGGAGAAATGAGTTTTAACAAGAAGTATTAAACAATATTATCTAAAGGTATTTAAAAGAAAATATAAACATTATCTAACCATTACTATTTAGATAGAATCAGAAAACTAGAAAGATAAACTTTAAAACAAATTAAAAACACACAGGGATGAATAAGCGACTGTATAACATGTGGAAATGAAGGTCTGTATAAAAAGTGGAACACACTATCTGTAAGCCAGTTTGTTTAAAGAAAATGTTAAAACTTTAAGGAAATAGTAAATTTAAATGCTTTATTGAAGGGCAGATGCCTCATGCATGTACTACTGTAATACAAAAGCAAGAATTAAACCTACTTTAATGACTAAATTCCATAGCAATATAACCTAATCTAATTTCATAATTCAGAACATTATTTAACAAACTAACATACTCTTAAGCAAATTCATGATAAAAATTAGAACAAACATAACTAAATTCACTATAATTTAAATCTAGAAATCAAGTAATGAATTATAAAGATTTTGTAGAAAACTTGAAAACTATATTAGGCACAACCGAATCTGAAATCTATTCTAAGTGCAAAAGAGTCTGAAAGCTATTCTAAATGCAAAAGAACCTAAAGTCTATTCTAAGTGCAATCGGTTTCTACTTGATGAAATAAACCTACACGCTCAACATAATATTAAACTGAGATCTATGCTATAGGAAACATGAATGATGACAGAAACGAAACTACACAAACAACTTATAAGCACAAATATAGTAATTGCGGAGGAAAGAAATAACAAAACCTACACAAAGATTTAAAGACTCTATTTGTCGGGGGGCCCTCCCAGCAAGCAGAGTGATGCTTCTTCTAATCAAACTCAATCATACACAGTGAAATAGGACTTTCATTAAATTAAAAGGGTGGCATTACATATTTTTTTAGATTGAACCGATCAAATAAAAGACAGAAACTTAGACTCCAGACCTCAAGAAGCCGTTCCTAAGTCCCATGACAGCATCTATATATGCATCATTCAATGGATGAGAGCAAGTGGACCCTTTAGTGGTCGAATTCTCTTCATGATAAGGTATTCATAATGTCAAATAAGTGCATTAACAAGTAACAAGTAACAACTCCTCTTCTCTTGCAGATCGAGTTTCCTCTAGCACGCGATGTGGCTTATGACTTCAATCCAAATCAGAGCCAGCATCAAGGTGTCATGCAGAGATATGAGATGGGCACTTCTTCTAGAAAAAGACTGATTCTAAGATGTTAAGACGTGGTGATGACAGTTCCTGGCCATTTTCCCATGCCTTTAACACAAAGAAATATGATACCGACAATGCGCGCTCTGTTTGGTGATCTAGACAACAAGCTGGATACGCTCTCCATATATCTATTTGAACACGTGCTTGCTTGTTTTCCTGCATAAAATACCATATAACATGCAAAAAATAATAAACATAAATTAATATAGTGAATGCCCTCCATATCATGCCAATTTAATCATTGAAACCATAAAATAATGATAATAAACAGAATTGATATAAACCTTAAATTTATTCATACATGAGGATTGAATAGTGAGATGCATGGTGTAAAAGACACTAAAAAGTAACAAAACATGTGTTAATATGCGAGTATTGAACCCAAAAATGGCGACAAAATGGGGACCAACATTCCCCCAAACCGGAAGAATACCAGGTCCCACTGGTGCAAGGTAAAAGATATCATGAGGAAGGAGGCAGAGCTACGTCAGCAGTTGCCTCCAACTTGGATGGAACGGAATGCTTGTACTTCAATTTCCTTTCCTGTGCTTTTAGAAGGACATGCCTTTCTTGCCAATCCCTCTATGATACGCTAATGGTCTTATGCAGATCCTTCATATTCTTAATTTGTAATTGCAATTCTCTATTTTCCTCACAAAGCTTAGAAATTAACTTGACGTGTGCTTCATTCTACTTCGTTGATTGAGTTAAATAAAAAGTTAACTGATCTAATGTGAGCTGCAGTGGTGTAAATGGTTATGGGGACTGGTTAAAATCCCATGGAGGAATTATTTCTGTTGAAGGCGGATCCAAATCGAAAGTAGGAAGGGGGTCTTCAGGACTGATATTTTGAACAGATGCAAGAATGTCCATCTGATCGGTGTCCTTGAGAAATTCAGTAGAGAGGCTAGCTAGTGCTACGAGGGATGAATTGGGATTGATTTCCTCTACCTCAGCCTCATCATTCAGATGATCAGTCTTCTCATCAAGCTGAACCACAGTCTGAGTACTGGGCCGAAGCCTGCACTGGACACTTTTAGCCTTCTGTATTCTGGTACGAGGTCATGAAAAAGGATGAAATTCAATGGACACATGACTAGAAGGCGTATCTTGCATAGGTGAATTAGGTTCTGAGACATCCTCATCAAGAAGGACAACATCAGGGTTTTCTGTAAGTGAGGTTGGTCTTAACTCAGTGTGAAAATGACGAGACCGCTTATGAATATTGAGGTGGGGATTAAGCACTTTGACCACAAAGGTTTCCCAGGACTGGATTCGTTCTTTAATATGATCTAGAATTAAAATTTTGATTATGCTATGGTGATACAAACTACTGTTCAGATGAAGGGTATTCTTCTAGATCAAATTTGACATTTTCTCTAAGCTATGATGGAAAAAGAAAGGGAAATTCAAACATCTATTATCAACAAAGTGGGCTAATAAACGAAGGTGAAAAGACTTGAAAATGCTAAATTTACCTTCGCAGGTAACCAGATGAATGATGAATTTCAACGGCTTGATATACTCCAGCTTTATCCAGCTATGATGGTAGCCTTTCACACCTATTACATACCAGAACTCAGGATTCAAAGAAAAATTATGTGATTCTCATGGAATGAACCAATGTTTATGCCACCGTTCACCCCCTTGAGGAAGCTTATTTCCACAGGAAATAGACTCCTCAGTGACTTGAAAAGAAAGGTGACCTACTCTGGTCGTCCTCCCATCGAATCCCATTACGAACAGCAATGAGATCTCTTCATCGTAACCTTGCAGTGAATGGAGGAATGGGTTCCAGCCAACTCAAAAAAACACTTCCCTGCACTCCCTAAACTCTGTCATTTGAAACAAATCCTGATAACTTTCAGGCTCGAATCAGTTCGGCATGATGGAAATAGAGGAAGGAATATAGGGTTTTCAGGAAAGGTGGCTAAAATTCTCCACAATAATAACGGTTAGTGATGGTGATGGAATTGAAGAAGGTTCGCACAATGCTATTTTTAAAGCGTGTCACATTCAACCTGCCAAATTATCATGCAACTAGATCGACATGCCTAAACGATCGTGCCATTATAGTGAATTTTCGGAGCATGTGCTGTCTAAGGCACATGATTGACCGAGTTTCTAATTTTTAGTTGGCTCAACCATCTCCAAAGCAATCTTTGGACAGGTTGAACATGTAACTTAATGAAAGTGTATAACCAAACCCATAACCATAACCTTAGTTCAACGAGGAGGGCGGCTTATCTAATAGCTTATGCGTGCGAACATAAAAGGAGAATAATGAAGATGGCAGGGTCATGATAACCAAAAGGTATTCGAAGGTCGTATCATATCCATTTAGGGGTGAAATAATATCATATTAGATTTAATTCATACAATCATTTATCAGCATTAGTCATAATATCATATAGATGTGAACCTAATGGTATGACTTGTCCTTTTACCCAATAAAATTAAGCCAACAATTAATCATAGGTACGAAAATATCATAATTTTTTTTATTATCCATCTCATCATTTGGCCTTTTATTCACACCGACATTTGACCCTTCATATGATCCTTCATATAGCTTTTCATATGAAATAATTTTTTTAGTGTTATTGCTTATTCATCCACAATTTTAAGGCCAATTTTGCTATCTGCATTATACTGCAAACACTTTATCATTTGGCAATGAGTCTTTAATAAGTAAAAATGAAGATAGACAATCAGTTAATCCTCCCCCAAGCCAAAGATATGGCATGTCCTCGATCCATACAAGAAAGCTATGTAATTTGCAAAATAATTAAGAAAGTTCAGTCATGCTGTTGTAAGTTTGTAAAAGAGAAAAAGACCAACTAATAAAGTGAAAGGATTCAGATAGATATATTTAAAAAAAAAACAGTGCTCAAATGTATAGAGATATAAATGGATCATTTATGATGTGATGAATAGTACCATAGGGAAAAATAGTCACCCTTTCCTTGTTGTAAAGATATCTTGTCATCTCAAAAATTATTTGAGCTCATGTTCGAATTTGTAGGAGCTTACAGCTATGGGTCCCATTGCTAGGATAAACATATCCTAGATATTGATTGAAATCAGATTATCGGGTCCAAGGGTATCTTAGAGTTATTATTTGTTGACATCATAAACAATAGGCCTAAACATATTTTACTGTTAAACTATGTGCCTAGTGGTGCATGAACCAGATCTCTTTTTACCTAATATTGCCTTGCTGCTAGTAGGCCTGTTCAGTACCTTAGTGAAGTTATCTTGGTACCATGCAAGAATAGCCCTACTTCTAGCGATCCTGTTCAGTACCTGATGGGTTTACTTGAATTTATAAAACTTCCTTGTAAGTTATTACTTAGCATTGACCCGCTACCAGCAGGCCTGTTCAGTACCCCGATGGGTTTTCCTTGTATAAATATTTTGAGTATAGGAATTCGATTGGTACTAGTGTCACATACCCCAATTTTGTAAAATTATGTAAACTGTTTTATTATATTTGTGGTGGGCCCATAACCCACAGGTCCCAGGATCGAAACCTGGCTCTAGAGAATGCATTCAGGTGAATGTTATTCAGGAAATTCATTGAGGAAGAGGGAAAAATAGTAAGGAAGTTGTTTGAGAGGAATGCTGCAGTAACTTGGTTATTTTACAGCTTTTTAGCTGGGAGAACTTACTGATAAGTTCTTAGTTAATACTGAGTTGAAGACTGGTATTTGACTTTGCTGCACCTAGTTCCAGCCAGGGAGACCAGAGCAAGCTCAGGGGTCCTGAGAAGTCGTTGGCTGAGCGCTCTCCAGGAATTGGTAGGGAGGAACAGTCTCCCATTGCTGTTGTTGTCCACAACTTAAACAGGTTCTTCATACATTTCTTTATGTCTTTCTGAGTATACATGGATGAATGTTATGTTAACTTATATGTTTGAGTGATTAATTTAATATCGGTAAAACTAGTATCTAGAATGTTAGTAGCAAAACCTGTTAGTATCACTGTGTTTTTCCACATCTGGTATCACCAGATAGTACTCTAGTACAGTATCTCAATGTTTAGAAGAAGTATTCTTCTGAACTGAGTTCCTAATTTACTTACAGTTATCACAAATGTCTTTCTGTTTAATTTATTAGCTATCTTTCTACAGCTTTAAATTAATCTAGAACTGTAACTCTGTTTCTCTAGAAATACTAGTTGTGCAAGGAAAGATAGAATAAGTATGCTTGCAGTATAAGTTATAATTGTTTCTTCTATCTAAACAAATACATTACTGATAGAAGTTTATAAGTATTTATCAGTTAAGATGATACAATTGCAGTAGTAGTCTGTATTACAGCAGAGAATGCATTTACCCAGTTACACTCATTTTGTTTTCAGCTCGGTTAATGCATATTTTCATAACTGTTATTTGTATTTCAAAAACCTGATAAATAGATATTAATTTATATTAAAGTGTTTATATTGTTGTTATATAAAGTTTACTTAATTATTATATAAGTACTAAAAAGAAATATACAAATATCAGAACCAAATAATAGGTTCAGAACATTAAAACAATTCTCTTAGTAACATCAAAGAGTAGCATTGTATTCTAATAATTACAATGTAAATATGATTTTATATAGGTAATAAAATAACATACAAATAGAAATTTAGTTTATTAATAGATAGAATGTAAATAAATAATATTTATGTACTAGTTTATTATTATTATTTTTATATTATAATAATCATTATTATAATACTAATCTATTGTGATCAATTAGTTCATACTCTGTATGATATAAATACTTATATAATATTCGAAAATTGTAGTAAAATGTATAACTAGTACAAGAAGTTCATCTAATTAAAATATATGCACCTGCTTGGTAGTATCCTTTAATTTGCAGGTTAAACAAGTTAACACAGAGAATCTTAGTATTAACTGTGTTAGTATTTAAACTTAAAGGTTCATCAACCACAAATTTCTTATAATAAATTTAACTAATAATAGAATCTGATCAAAATAAAGAAAAGGAAAATAATATACCTAGTTATAGATATTAGTTTAAGGGAATGACCCTGTATAAACTTGAGAAGTTTTCTCTTATAAAAATACTAAATAAAATAACTTAAATCTTACAGAAAGTTACTATGATAAAAACATTAACAATTTATATGATAAAAAGAACATCATACAAGTATACTTAGAAATGCAAGTACAATATCGTACCGATATATATCAAGTATAAGAACTGAATATACAGTTTACGAAGCTACAGTAAAAAGAAATTATGCAACCTCTTAAACAAATGGAGGTATATATAAATAGCATTACAAATGCTGTAACTAAAATATTACTATCAAGCTTCAGTAATCCATTTGCAATCCTTATACAAAATAAATACCAGTATTATAAAATAACCTTTATAATCATGCTTTTAATTAAAAGTAGAACCCTAATATCCAGGTTACACAAAGTTTAAAACCTGTAAGGATATTTTCAATAATCTAAGCTCATGGTCGTAACAGCCTGAGCTTAACCTAATCATTATAATGCTAAATAAGCAAAATTTTACAACCACGGCCTGTGCCGGACAGCTCTACCATGGAGCTAGGGTTTAAAAACCCAACGCTGTTACAGAAAGTAAATTTTCAAAAAATTAAATAACCAAAAGCCACAAGGGATAAACAGGCTGCAACACGACCTGTTCCCCTTTCCCATAAGGGTTTTTCTATAAGGTGAAGGAGCCATGAGGAACCAGGGCTTACCGTAGCCCAAGACGCAGCAACTTCACAGCTCCGTTGCAACGCAAGAGATAAGCAGGCCGAACCTGCAAGAACAGAAAAACATTTAATGATTAAGAATCTTGTTACAATGAGTTAAGTTATACTATTGTTACACTTCTAAAAAAAAGACTGAAAACAAAATAATATTGTTACTTGGAACTTAGAAATCCGCGAGCAAAGGCCCAACGGCCAGCCACCAAGTGAGCAAGGAGAACGCGTTTCTAATGCCAAGAACCAGCATATAAAACCTCAGCACGTTGGCAGTAAAATGACTTCTGACCAGAATAACTCAGCACGTTGACAGTGAAATGACTTCTGACCTGGAGAACTAATGAAAGTTATTTCACAGGCCAGTCGAAGGGTTTTGAGGTTAAATAAAATGGAAATAACAGCTACCAAGGAAAGGCCAGTAATGCAGGCGAGCAACAAGAACCTGAACCAGCTCTCACAACGGTGCTATGGATCAGTAATCAGGTGGACAAAGACCCTCAACGGTGGAAGCTATCACAGGAGAAAACGCGGCCATATATCTCTCATAGGTCAACGAAGGAGCCGGAGCCCGAAGGCGAGAGAAAAGTATGAAGTTAGGGTTATGTGTGGGTATTTAAATACAGAAGGGCTTGGCTCACATGCAGCCACGCCACCAGGTTGATAATTCATTCATGGTGGGTTATTTTGATATAGTTTGAAAGAGTGCAAACACATAGAAGCTTTGCATCAATCATTGGAAATCTCCAAAAACGAGACCTTAATCCTGCATGGTCAGTCCAATAATTAACAAAATCATTATCCTATGGTTTGGAATACGTAAACTTTGAATTTAAAGTATCCTTTCTTTGTTTAAGATCACAAACCTTGAAACTACTTTACATCCATCTCCTTGGTCGCCTTGTAAACAAATTAAATGTTAACCTAGGGTATAATCATTGTTTATGAGGAACCTTGTAGTATAATGTTTGTATTATATGTATTGTTGTTATAAATTATATAAATATATTAGCATCGAGGCTTGAAAGGTAAGTGCTTCGATAATGTTTAATTTATAAACTTATAACATACAAAGTAAAGACTCAAAGGTTAAACCCTTTAGTTCAAAACAAAGTTAAGTGGTTTAAACTAGCCAAAGATCATTATTACAGGTGAGTGTCCAGCTCATCACTTAACCTTGGAAGTCTTGGAAGATAGTTGGTAACATTTAAGAAAGAAGTATAGTACCTATAGATAGTAGAAGTATTATCGATCACAAGTATTATATCAGATCCTATGATATACTTATATAAGTGTGTTTTAATCAACATGAGGAAGTAAATACAACTATAACTCTTAAATGCAGTTTAGTGCAGTATTGTTTTAACCTGTATGAGTTAACCATAATCATCTAATATTGACTTATGTTACTCAAGGAAAAGGGTAGATAATCATCTGATAAATGTATTATTGGAATTGAATTTAGATAATTATTACTTAGAATTCTTTCATGAAGGTATGAAGTCTTTAAGAGATGGTTTATCAACATTATTGTGAAACTTGAAGAAAAACTAGAATACCTTCATGGATTGATTCTTATTGATGTTTACATTTCAGTTAGATAACCTTCAGATATAAGTCAAGCCAAAATAAGTATATTCAGTGGTTTGAGACTAAGGTCTATTTTTCTTTAGGGCAAGTATATTTCCTATCAATCTATAGTTAGGAAATGGAGTGAAAAACATGTAAACTCCTATTCCTACTTTTTACAAGTAAACTGTTTATGAAACATATTCTAGTAAGTTTTTTACTTTCTATTATGAATATCTTAAAAGAAGAATAGAATCCTGTAGTACTGATAACTTATATAGACTTTGATAAGAAGCCAAGCAATATAAAGCTAACTACTTTAGAATTAAACTCAATTGAAGTATCTTACCTCAACAAGTACTTTAATGAGCTGAGCTAGCTTTGTCTCCCAGAACTGTGGAATGCAAACAATCTTGTACTTGAAGACTTTAAAAAGATTCTTTTACTTGTAACAGCCATTGTTTTACCTACCATCTGTAAGAAGGGAAGGAACTTTATGCATTAGCTAGAAATCTAAGTAAGCCCTGACCTTTTCATGGCAGCCACACCTTATTTTCGCAAAAGAGACAAGTTAGTAAACCGAAAGAACTACTCTTATCTAAACAAAGATTAATTGCTGAAATCAACCAAACAGTTAACATGTAAACTAATTAATGGGAAGCATACTTAAAAATATCATCCAGTTACACTCTAGTAACATAAACTAATCAGACAGTTAATGACTGTTCTTAATGTGTTTTTATGCTAATTTTAAAAGTTTTAAATTTTTCGAATTTTTGGGGTTTTGACAACTAGGGCGTACTATGCCCTGCTAAACACATGAGTTAAATTTTTTTTTTCACAAAATGGACTTAACTATAGATCATGTCAAAAGAGAATAACTTAAAGGTGTCCCTGGGACTTTCAGTCTATTTTCTATATAAAAGGTAATGTTCCCTGCAAGCATCAATTCCACTTACCCTCTAGTGTCCTCAAAGATAGTTAAGAAACAAGTTTTGATAACAAGTGTATATGAGCTAGTAACCTATAGGTATGAAAATGCTGAAGATAAGTATTTTGATCAACTGTTCAATTAATTAGAATCTGAATCAAAACACTTAGCATAAAAAAATCATGAAATAATTGGTTTGAAAGTGATATACAAGAAAAGCTTCAAGGTCTTATTAAAGCACTTTCTTTTCTGGATAGTACCTCATAAGCTATTCAAAGAAATAAATGCTTATTCAAAACCATTTTTTAGATTATCTATTTTATTCTTGAAATCATAGAAAATAATCCTCCAAAAAGAAGTGATTAGAAATGACTCTTTATTTATTCAAAGAGATATACACATATTTACATATATACAAGTAATGATAACCCACAATATTTTTTAAGATCAGGAGGAAGAGATTTTTGGAGAGAGTAGTCCAATGATTACCTCTATCTTGATAGGATCCATCTTGATCTTTTGGGGCAAAACATGATGCCCCATGCAAATATAGCATGGAGGAATTTTATTTAATGGACATTCCTATCGGGGATGTTTAGTTTTACATTCTGGATAGACATTGCTTTTTGCTGCTTGTTCTTCTTCCTGGATTTTTATTTAGGTTTGGTTTCTAGAGTGAGTGTAACTAGAAGTTTCTTTCAAAGTGAGAATGGAGTGTCCCATCATTCGTTTTCAGAAGAGAACTTCCTTCGATCACTCATTCTTTTATTGGTTCTTATAGCAGTAGGGAATGCTACTATGGATATGTCAATTTGAGGGGTTACTATTACCAAATAGAAATACCACCTAGGTAACTTTAGCTTCCTTACTTCAATAGTTATATTATCGAACTTTATTACTTAGTGGAAGTTCCCTAGTTACTTCTTTTTAAATTTTGTCAAAAATAGGGCCCTCAGGTCCTCTTGCCATGATCTCTTTTCTGTCCATAATTTCCCCCCTTGTAAGAATCTCTTTATGGGTATAGAAAAACTACTTCCTATAAGTGTGCATTTTTTTCAATGGCTATTCAGCGAGTTGTGGTTTTTATGTTTTCTATAAATTTTTTATAAAAACTCAATAAAATTTTGCTATCCTATGCTACTATTATTACTAGATTTGGGGGCACCTATTATAATAGATGCACAGGTTCTTACCTCTCGTCTTACTGCTCCCCCGTTACCAGCCTACATCTACCTTATGAAACAACTCCTCAGCAATGACGCCAAAAATGTTGGGCAAAATATTGTCTTGAATAATTTACTGAATATTTAATTATTAATCGGGGTTAGTAGGCTTAGAGTTGCTACAAAATATATGTGAAGGTAGAGAGTATCATGGTAATACTTTTAATAAGATAAAGATTTAAAGGTCTTAATTTGAACTCCTAAGGATCTAGTTATGTTAATGAAAACAAAGGTAACATCAAACTATTTATAAATGTTTGGATATAAACAGTGTTATGATAATAAACTATTCTATCTAG
This sequence comes from Pseudotsuga menziesii, assembly GCA_001517045.1. NCBI lineage: Eukaryota > Viridiplantae > Streptophyta > Pinopsida > Pinales > Pinaceae > Pseudotsuga > Pseudotsuga menziesii. Next base: position 111,787 of record LPNX010052546.1, read on the forward strand.
GGAAATTGATTTTTCTTGAGAGAATGACTATATTAAGAAGGATTTACAATGACTAAATAGAAACTATACATGCACTGACTAATTAAACTAAATCATACTAATTCCACTCTCCTTGATTAGTTTGAGGATAAGTATTTACTTCCACTGGAAATGGAACAGGAGAGGTATCAAAATGACTCTCAAAAGAAGTGTAAAAAATAAATGGAATTAAGTATAGCTTGATCTCTACAAAAATGTGCAAACTAAGAAATGTCCAGTTACAAGAAATAGTAAACATGGTTGTTTATAAACAAATAACTCCTACTTACAAAATACTAAATGATGGTAGACATAGTTTATGGACAAATGGAAAACTTACAAAGATGATTTAAGTTCTATATTATAGATCCTTTTCACAACTGTATAATTTAAAATAACAAATTATAAACACCTAATCTATTAATGCATGTAGTTTAAAACTTATATACAAAGGAACAACGTAAATCAAAAGCTCAATTACAGATCAATACAATGAGTTACATTACATAACAAATTCCTATGCATAAGGTAAAAAGAAAGAGGAAGGTGAAATGAGTTTTAACAAGAAGTTTTAAACAATCTTATCTAAAATTCTTTAAAAGAAAATATAAACATTATCTAACCATTACTACTTGGATAGAATCAGAAAACTAGAAAGATAAACATTAAAACAAATTAAAAACACACAGGACTGAATAAGCGATTGTATAACAGGTGGAAATGAAGGTCTGTATAAAAGGTGGAACAAACTATCTATATGATAGTCTGTTTAAAGAAAATGTTAAAACTTTAAGGAAACAGTAAATTTAAAAGCTTTATGGAAGGAAAGATACCTCATGCATGTACTACTGCAATGTAAAAGAAAGAAGTAAACCTACTTTAATGACTAAATTCCATAGCAATATAACCTAAGCTAATTTCATATTTCAAAACATCATTTAAAAAACTAACATACTCTTAATCAAATTCATGATAAAAACTGGAATAAACAGAACTAAATTCACTATAATTTAAATCTAGAAATCAAGCAATGAATTATAAATATTTTGCAGAAAACTTGAAAACTATATTAGGCACAACTGAATTTGAAATCTATTCTAAGTGCAAAAGAATCTGAAAGCTATTCTAAGTGCAACCGGTTGATACTTGATGAAATAAACCTACATGATCAACATAATATTGAACTGAAATCTATGCTACAAGAAACATGGATGACGACAGAAACAAAACTACACAAACAACTTATAAGCAAAATTATACTAATTGTGGATGAAAGAAATAACAAAACCTACACAAAGATTTAAAGACTCTGTTTGTCGGAGGCCCTCCCAGCGAACAGAGTTATGCTTCTTCTAATTAAACTCAATCATACACAGCGCAACATGACTTTCATTAAATTAAAAGGGTAGCATTACAGAGTTTTTCAGATTGAACTGATTAAATAAAAGACAGAAACTCAGAATCTAGACTTTAAGAAGGCATTCCTAAGTCACATGATAGTGTCTATATATGCATCATTCAATGGAGTTGAGCAAGTTGACCCTTTAGTGGTCGACTATTCTTCATGATAATGTAGTCATAATGTCAAATAAGTGCATTAACAACTAACAACTATCAGCTTCTGTTCTCTCATAAATCGAGTTTCCTCTGGTGTGCGATGTGGCTTACGACTTCAATCCAAATCAGAGCCGGCGTCAAGGTGTCATGTAGAGATATGAGATGGGAACTTCTTCCAGAAGAACACTGATTCTAAGATGTTGGCACATGATGATGACAGTTCCTGGTCATTTTCATGTGCCTTTAACACACATAAATATGCTACCAACAATGCGCGGTCTGTTTGGTGATCTGGACAGCAAGTTGGATACACTCTCCATATATCTAATTGTATGCGTGTCTGTTTGTTTGCCTGCCTAAAAGACCATATAACCTGCAAACAATAATACACATGAATTAATATAGTGAATGCACTCCATATCATGCCAAGTAAATAACTAAAACCATAAAATAATGTTAATAAACATAATTGATATAAAACTTAAATTTATTCATACCTGAGGCTTGAATAGTGTGCTGCATGGTGAAAAAGACACTAAAAAGTAACAAAACATGTGTTAATATGTGAAGTATTGAACCCAAAAATGGTGACAAAATGGGGACCAACAGATACTTCGGAAACAGTAGATGCCACCTTATACAGATAGATGATTGGTTCTGTAATGTACTTAACCAATATAAGGCCATATATTTGTTTTGTTGTAAAAACTCTAAGTCAATATATGGTGAATCCCAAACATATTTACCTAGTAGAAGCTGTTGGTATTCTGGGAAGACCTGGGTTTACTGTAATGTACCAACAAAACCCCTAGCTCACTGGCCCTTTCGGCAACAGACCACAGAACAGCCTGAAGTCTCACCTGAAGTGATCTTGGATGGGTTGGCTGAAGAATCAGGTTTCCTCAACTAGGTTCTGTAGCATCCTAGTGTCGTTTGTCTCTTCTTAGCCAGCGGGATCTCTCTGCGAGGTGTTGTTTCTCTCTTCTTAGTTGGCTCTATTATGGAACTGACTCTTATCGCATTGCAGCTTCTAAGATGATGCGCAAACCTTCTCTTCCACTCAACCCTTAACTTGCGATATCTCACACCGCAGCTCCTCCGATGGTGCGATATCGCCTTTCTACGCCACGGTATCTCCTATGGCAATACTTAATATGCTCAACAACTCGCAAGGTCTAAGGGATTTCTCTCTAGGTATAATAGCTCAGTTATCCTTCATTAAGGTGTTAAACAACTTCTTGTTAGCTTCTACAGTCTAACACACTTAACATCACTTATGCTGAACTTGCTGAACTAAATACACAGGAATCAATTAACATAGTAACTGTTAACTGTCAAGAATCAAGCACTGATAACTCATATACATGACACTTGATACATTCAACTCACACTTAACCTTCTATGTTACTATAAACTGGAAGATAGCATACATACATTGACTAACTGATATACAACATTCATGTAATCGCACTGGAGTTACCCTAGTGTAACATAGAGTTTGCCTTGCCTCTAATGCATAAGGTAAGAAGAATTGCAGCCAGAGCAAAGGATCTGGAAGAGATAGTGGCCAAGATAGAGGAAGACCACAAGGCGCAGATTGCTGAGCTTGAGGCTCGAGAACTAGGCACACCTGAGGCAGACAAGGAAGCAAGGGCACATGCCTTTAGACTCACTTCAATGCAGATGAAGTGTCGCATAGATGATGCAGAGTTATTATTAGCGGATGCGACGAAGACATGGTCAAAGCTAGATGAGTTCCCAGAAAAAATGACTAGCTAACCTTTCATAATACAAAATACATGCTTAAATAGGTGGCCCAAAGGTCTCACCATGTTACAACACCGTGGGCCTTTCCCAACAGTAACCCAAAAACCCTAACTGTGACAGTCACCCTATCTGTACTTTGAACTGCCGCTTTTCGTCACACCATAGCTTCCTGTGGTCTTCCATGCTTCCCATCGCTGATCGTGGGTATGGGCACCGCTTCCTCGATTGCTCCCCTCATGTCCATCATCTTCAATACCTTATCCCATTGCTCCTTTTCAATTTATGAGGGTAGCTGAGCCCTCCTGTCTTCACCGCTGCCTTAAGTGCAGTGGTTGAGCTCTCTCTTCTCGACCACTACCTTAAGTGTAGTGGTTGAGATCTCTCCTCTCATCCGCTACCTTAAGTGTAGTGGTTGAGCTCTCTCCTCTCAGCCGCTGCCTTAAGTGCGGTGGTTGAGCTCTCTCTTCTCAGTCGTTGCCTTAAGTGCAGTGGTTGAGCTCTCTCTTCTCGGTCGCTTCAGGTACTGTTTCCTTTGAATTTCTTGTCCCGATATAGCATCTTTTCCTGTAGCTGTGGGGCCCTACTCCAACAGAAGCAAAACATGTGATGAGGTATCTAAAGGGGACTTTAGATTATGATCTCAGATATGCATCAAATGGAGAGATGAGATTACATGGATTTACCGATTCAGATTGGGTAGGAAGTGTTGAAGATAGAAAGAGCACTTCAAGATGTTGTTTTAGTTTGGGATCATGCATGATCTCATGGTTCAATATAAATTATTCCATTATTACACTTATCATGGTAGAAGTCAAATACATTGCAAAATGTTAAGCTTGTAGAGAAGCAGTATGGATTCATAATATGTTGAAAAAATTATTTGATGCAGAGATAGATGTTACTGATATCCTTTGTGATAATCAGATTTGTATTAAGATGACAGAAAACCCGGTGTTTCATGATAAGTCGAAACATATAGAAGTTAGATATCACTACATCTAGGATATGGTGTAGAAGGGAGATGTAAATCTCAAGTATGTTCCTATAGAGGAACAAGTGGCAGATGTGTTTACTAAGCCTCAGTATCATGTAAAGTTTGAATATTTTTGAGACAATCTTGGCGTAGTCTGAAAGGACCTCCCTCAAAAGAGGGAGTGAAGAAAGATGGTAGAAGGATGCATTTGTGGTATCTCAACATAGAGTAGCTTCAGTTTGGCTAGGAATGTTGGCCTGAAAATATTAGTAAGTTAGACAAGGCATGTTGATCCTAGGGGGATTAGTATGTCTCGCTAGTCCTATTTAGCCCAAGAGGGTTAGTAAGATAGAACAAGGCTTGTTGGTCCCTAGGAATATACATTTGTCTGACCAGGCTTGTTGACTTGAAAGGGTTAATATGTTAGACAAAATTCCCAAATGGATCTACCTGAGAACTCACCAAGATACTGCTCCAAGATGGCTAGTGGGAAAGATGTAGTTTCAGTATTCCTATACTAATACAATGGGTTCAATATTTTCATACTGATGATTGATGAGATAGTTTCGGTATTTCTATACTTATGATGATGATGTTCTAGCATATCTATGCTGATGATGCAGATGATGATCTAACATTTATGATGATGTTGTTTTAGCACTAACATGCTAATGATGTTGTTGTTGTTGATGACATTTCAGTATTTGCATACTGATGTTGCAGATGATGTTTCCATATTTATATACTAATGTTGTAGATGATGTTCTAGTATTCACATACTGGTGTGGCAAAAGAAGATTCATTATTCACATACCAATATGAAAAAAATTGATTTAGTAATCCACATATTGATATTGCAAAAGACGATCTAGTACACACAGAAGATGATTCAGTATCCACATATTGATGTTACAGAAGATGATCTAGTACACATAGAAGATGATTCAATATTTACATACTGAGGTTTCAGAAGATAATCCAGTATTATCATGCTGATATCTATGATGAAGATGTATGATGGTGTTCCAAAACTTCCTATGACATATAGAGACCCACCAATCGTATGTGGTAGTAGTTTCTACCTTGGTTGAATACCTTCATAGTTAAAAGGGAGTGTTAAACTATTGTAACTTTGGAAGATACTCCATATGTATTTATTGTATTCCTCTATTAGGAGATGAGTTTGGTCATGTAAGAATCATTGAATAAATCAATGTAAACCTCCATATGTAATTTGGTTCAATAGTACCCAAGTTTCATTATAATAAATATTATTTTGGTGTCTTACTAGACAAGTCATCCATGTAAGTTATACAAGTCTACCCTGCTAGGTTCTAGATCAAGTCAAGTGACAAATATAAATAGGGAGGTTCTCCCCTTCATTTGTACACACTCACTCAAGCAAGTTTGCAAGAGGGAGAAGAACAAGTGTGCCAGGAAGAAGAGATCAGAAGCAATGGTCTTGGGTTTTACACTACTCTGGTTGAGTTCTATCCTGAGGAAATTTTGTGAGGTTTTATCCCTTGTAGTTTACCCAAGGAAAATATTTGTGTTCTTTGTGTTAATGTGCTTTTTTTTCTTTTAGTGATCCTACTATTCAAAACTATGTCAAGATATCATCTAATCAATTAAGAAAATTAACACTACACACAAATTTCTCCTAAGTTGGTTGCATAAAATCATTTGCTAGCACTTGTGTATGATCCTAAGCACAAGATACTATGTCTACCGATCTATAATTCACATATGAGGTAACACTCATTGGTCAAGGTTGTATGTATGGGAAGGGTATCTAAGCCCAAAACTCTACAACATCACTATGTGTTGACGAAAGTCTGCATACACATAAAACCCTTGGTATATGTTTGATTTGGTGACCTTGGGTTGTTAACTGAAAACATATACCAAGGTCCTACAACTAAATATAAATTGATCAACCTTAACAAAGGTAATTGTATAATAGCTTTTAAATTAAGGGTTTATTTTAGAGTGGATTTCTCTTACTCAAGGGGTATGGATGTGAAAATAGTGGTGCTTGGACTCTTGTAGGAAATAAACTTTTAAGATCAGATAACGCTTGTAGAAAAAAAGGAGTTCTTATAATATTCAAATGAAAAAATCAATGCAAAACTGCTATTCTTTTCACTTCCAAAAACATCAAACTACCCAAAATATTCCCAAGTGAACCAAAAATAAACAATGATTTTTGCAAAATTCAAATTCTTTTTTGTTTTAGGGTCTAATACAAAAATACAAAAAGATGATCTTCAAGGCTTAAAAAATAGAATTTGGAAAATCCAAGACCAAACCAAATTCCCAACTATTTTTTGGTCAACCAAGACACATATGTGACTTTTCTCACTGCGGCCCACATATTTAAAGGAAAAATATGTGACTAAGATTAAGGTGCTCACATATGCATGGGTTAAACTTTAGTTTTGTAAAATGTGGGTGTATATGTGAACCCCATACATGACTATTGAAGAAGAAACCTATGTATACATGAGCTATACATCACTATCTTCCGTATGTGTAGGAAAATAATGAAAAAAAAGGCTCTCCTACATGGTTGATACGTGACTGTGTATGTGTCCAGGTACCATATAAGTTTAGAAAAATATAAAATTAAAATTCACAAAGCCAAACACTTCAATTTTGCAATATTATAAGGATTAAGGCATAAAAGTGAATCTTTTCAACTGAAAGCTATACTAGCTAGGAAGCAAAAAACAACCAGAATCTCAAGAAAAGTGTTGATGTAATTGTAACTTCGGAATGTATTCACTTGTATTTATTATCTATTGTAACCCGATGTTAATTCTGGGATGTGTTGTAATGTATTTGAGTCATGTCATACCCCGATGTTTATTCTGGGAAGTTTCTATAATGAGAAAGTCATGTCAAGTCATTGTGGGTAACCCTCCTATTGGTCAAGGGTTAAATTCCCCACAGTTATGGGGGCCTTGGGTTATTAGACTATACTAGTAAATTAAACCCTAGGTGAGTCATTGTAAGTCGGGGCAATAGTCCCCATTATTTTTTTTCCCTCCTATTGGTCAGAGGAGGCAAAGTCCCCACAAGTGGTGGGGCACTAGGGTTATTAGACACTCCTAGAGATGTTGGCTCTAGTAAGTAATTGTTAAGTGAGGCCGACATGTTGGAGTGCACTTCAAGTGAATGGAAGAATTGAAATAAAGAGTGAGAGCCTCTCTATTTATCACTTGCAACACTCTCACTCACTTATGAGGGTGCATGAGTGAGAGAGGAGAAGCTCTCTCAGTGTGAGAGAGAGAGACTACTGCTGTCAGGAGTGCATCTTACTGTTTTCTGGTTTTACCTTTTTGGTGCTGATTCTATCTCTGAGGAAGTTGCGGGGATTTCTCCTTTATGGTTTCCCCGAGGAAAACTCTTTGTGTCTCTTGTCTCTTGTGATGTGCTTATGTTTTATTGCAATGCTTGTTATTCTCTCAGTGAAAAGATCCTAAGATCATAATGCTAGCTTATATGATGAAAAACTAACATGGTATCAGCGCTAACCTGAGAAGAAGACATTGCGCAGCTAAAAAATCTAGGAATTCTTACTTTTTGGGTCTCTCTCTCCACAATCTATCAGCAAAAGTATGCTAGGCTGACTCTCCATTGAAGGGCACATCTTTCTATCGAAGCGGAATTCGATTCCGAGCATTTTCAGTTTTCGATGTGGAAATTAGGGCTTTCCATAGAAGAGGAATTTTTGGGTGAGACCAGCATAGGATTGTTCTCCTCATAAAAACCAAAGTTTAGAGACCTGGCTCAAGAAATTTGGTTGGGTGAATATCCAAGAAAGTCAAACCCTAGTTTGACCCTGAGCTAGAAAAACCCTAAATACTAAAACTGCTAGGGTTTGGTACATTTGCTATATTCTGAGATTGGTGAAGTCTCGGGAGCTAAAAATTGTAGGGGCCAAAGAGACCATCCAGATGAAGACTGTGTCCAAACATTAGCGTCTGATTTGCTATATTCTAGGAGCTATGATCCCTCCAAGTTAGGGTTCCAGCCTCTTCCAGAATTCATCCCTGAATAGGACACCTGGGGAGAAGTGCAATATCTTGGGATACAGAGGTCCAAATGGAATTCCTGAAGATGCCACAGATAGGTAATGGACTTTACTATCGATGTTCTAAAGATCAGACTCAGAAGATGAACTAGTGACACGTGGAATTCCATACAACTTTGTTGTTCTGAACAGTCCTGTAACCGGTCACCTTGGGAAAAGGATCATAAATCCCAAATGGTGAAACCAATTCTGATGAAACCTAAGGTGTTGGATCAGGAACATGCGATTTTACCTCAGTGTGAAATTTTAGACACAGAGAAGCATAAATTGCAGATATATCATAGAAATAGTAACAGGCATTTCTGCAGAAGAAATTGGAAAATTAGGGCCTCCTTTTTTCGGGAGCTTCCCTCCACTGTTTTCAGAAAAGGAGTACATTGGACAGATCCATTTGAAGAGATATATATGTCTATCCAATCAGATCTGAAAGATTCCAAGTTTTGAAAATTAGGGTTTCTTTGACAAACCCTAGATCAGCCAGCTCCGGAACCAAGACGGACACCTCTAATCGGTAAGATCTAATCTATTGCTATTTTCATTTGAGGTTCTCATTTCAAAGTGATCTATCACATTAGCTTGATGATAATCTTGGTGAAGTAGACAAATTCCAAGCATGGAAGTATATGATCTATCTGAAGAAAATGAATTGGACACCTACATGAGTAGAGAGGTTCCAGTTCCAGAGGGAGATGAGGCTAGAAGCCTTACACAAGAAGAACTTGGTCAAGGCCAATAAGATCATTGCTGATTTAGTCACGAATCAACTCGTACTACAAGTGTCTTCCTTAAAGACACCAAAGATGTTTGATTCCTTGAATAAGCTATTTGAAAGGAAGAACATACATTAGAAGATGACCTTAAGAAACCAGTTGAAGAATGTGAAGATCTAGAATGAAGAGACCATGCAATCATAAGAGTCTCTCAAATCAAGAACAACTTGAAGCGATAAAAGAAGAAGTGAAGAATGCAGAAGTGGTGATGGCCTCCTTGAATGGCCTCCTAGGATCATGGGATTCATTCATGCAAGGAATGTGTGCTAGAAGGAAGTGATTACTTTCAAAAAACTCCAAGAAGAAGAAGAATCTCAACTCATAAGAAGAGAAGAGAAGATGGGAGTAATTGAAGATCAAGCTCTCACCATCCAAAGAAGATCCCTCAAGCGATGAGGAATATGAAGTTCTCAACTCTTGAAGAACTTCTTATCCACCTTAGCATTTGGATAAGAAATGATGCTATTAGGAATGAAGAATATGATGAAGCTGAAGACTCAAGAAGGAGTATACCCATGAAACAAATAAAGATAAGTATTCAATTGTCATTTCATGATATTATTTTGTTATGCATTTGTTGATATTCAGTTGATGTATTATGCATGATAGGATGATTGCATTAATGACAGTATAATACTAATATGCATGTGATGGGTAAGTAGCTCATGGTGCTATACAACTCTCCATTGCTACTTATCTAGAATGAAACCTCTTTGCTAACATATTGGATTAGTGCACAATCTCAATGTTGTCCTGGTAGAGATGGAAGGCATCTAGAAAAGTTTCATGAGATATGGATGAATGTTGTATTGGATAAAGTAGTTGCATGATCATATATTTATGCATAAGTAATTTCCAATATGAATATTCCTTATGAAATATTCTAAGCATATAGATGCATTTGACTTGTAGGAAAGATCGCATACATAATCACTTGCAAGCAAAGAAGGACGAAACTTGTTCCAAAGAACAAGTGATGATAGTTCAAGATGAAGAATAATATGATGAATGCAGTGAAATCATCGATGCAGAATCTTCTAGCTATGAAGAAGTAACCAAGAAGATCAGTTCAAGAAGAATGATGTCTAGGATGCAGTATCGAGACCTGAAGAGAAGTTCGTAGTTCCATCATGCAGTAGATGGAAACATTGTGGATACAAAGCAATATTCGTAGCATGAGGCTTCTCATGAAAAGAAGACATAAACTAAGAAGAGATATTTGCAGCCACTGGAAGTGAAGTCACATGACATGCATAATCATGTGTGCAAATGAAATAAGGCCTTGTACGAGTTCAGAATACACCCATGGGATAACACATACATGATGAGCTTGATGAATATCTTAACCATTGCTACAAGGTTGATAAAGGATGACAAGCTCACCGATGAATGTGAGAAGAACTTTTGGAAAAGTTCAAAATAGAGGATCTTGGTATCTAATGATCTTAGATGGACACTACTTGTCACTTTGGTACAGAATGTTCAGTGCATAAAGTACGAAAGATAGAGGGAGTATGATACTTTTCTTCAGAGGGAGTGACTGTAGAAGATCCTATGTTTCGACATGGTATGACAGGATGGACAAATTATTGATGACTCTAGGCTTTACCAAGAGTAAAGCAGATTCCAACCTTTACTACAAGGTTGAAGATGGCAACCCAATGATGCTTCTACTGTATGTAGATGATCTATTTGTGACTAGTACAGATGGGTTGATTGCTGATATGAAGAGAAAGCTTGCTGCTATGTTTGAAATGAAGGACTTAGGGATGATGCATTACTTTCTAGGTTTGGAGGTGTGGCAGAGTGTAGATGAAATCTTCCTTGGACAAGGGAAGTATGAAATAGAGATCCTGAATAGTTTTGGGATGATGGACTGCAAGGCTATGACCACACCTATGGCATCGAACCTGAAGCTACTAAGTGATGCTTCATCGGAGTTGGTTGATGCTACGATGTATTGTCAGATGATTGGGTCCTTGATGTACCTAAGAAAAGATATTTGATTTGTTGTGGACACATTGAGACATGTTCACTTTATGGTTGCAAAGCATGTAGGGGTACATTTGATTATGGGCTCAAGTATGATGCAAATCAGAAGATTAACCTGGAGGGTTATGTTGATTCAGATTGGGTAGGCAATGCCATCGATAGGAAGAGCACTTCAGGATGTTGCTTCAGTATGGGATTAGGTGTGATCTCTTGTTTTAGCAGGAAGCAATCCTGTGTGGCACTGAGTACAGCTGAAGCAGAGTATGTCATAGCTTGTTCAGCTAGTTGTGAGGTAGTATGGATGTGGAAGCTACTGCCCGATATATTTGATCTCTAGATGGATGCTACTTGTATACATTATGACAACCAGAGTTGTGTGAAGTTGTCAGAGAATCTAGTGTTCGATGACAAGTCAAAGCATAGTGAGATCAAGTATCACTATATCAGGGATATGGTGTAGAGAGGAGCAGTGAAGCTCCAGTATGTTGCGACAGAGGAACATATAGCCAATGTATTGATGAAGCCATTGGCTAGGTTGAAGTTCGAGTACTTCAGGGAGAAGCTTGGTGTTCTCCAGATCGAGGTTTCCTCGAAGAGAAAGTGATAAGACCCATAGCCATTCTGACATGGTGAGAGGATTGGTTCCTTCCATGGTCAGATGTAAGGGCTGAGCCATTCTGTCATGGTGAGAGGATTGGTTCCTTCCATGTTAGATATGAGTGCTGAGATCCATAGCCATTCTAATGAGTAGGTCAGATATAAGGGCTGAGCCATTCTGTCATGGTGATAGGGTTGCTCCCTTCCATGTCAGATATGAGTGCTAGCCATTTTGTTGAGTAGGACAGATGTAAGGGCAATTGTCATTCTAGGAATGGAGGCACCTGGTTAGTTACCAGGAACACTCAGTGTAGGACTGAGTAGCCATTCTGATGTGATAGAGGGATGTGTTCCCACTTGATCAGATGTAAGGGATGAACCATTTTTTCATGGCTAAAGGATTAAGTTCCTTCCATGTCAGATGTGAGTGTTGGCCATTCCGACGAGTAGGTCGGATATAAGTGCAACTGCCATTCTGAGAATGGAGGCACTTGGTCAGTTACCAGGTAGCTTAGTCAAGGAGGACTAGGGGCCATTCTGATATGAATGTAGGATTGGTTCCTACAAGATCAGATGTGAGTGCAGAGCCCTTCCATCATTGTGAGCAGGATGTGTTCCCACCTGGGTGGATGTAAGTGCAGGCCCTTTCATCATTGTGGTAGGATGTGTTCCGGCCTGAGTGAGAGTCGTTCATCATTGTGGTAGGATGTGTTCCGGCCTGGGTTAGAGTCATTCATCATTGTGGTAGGATGTGTTCCGACCTGGGTGAATGTGCATAAATCTTTCATCATTGTGGTAGGATGTGTTCTGGCCTGGGTGAGAGTCTTCCATCACTGTGGTAGGATGTGTTCCTTCCTGGATGGATGTGCCTTTCTGATGAGTAGGTCAAATGTAAGTGTTGAGCCTTTTCAAAGATGATAGTAGGTGTGTCCTATCATGCTGGTGAATGTGAGTGCTAGGCCTTTCTGATATGATTATAGGATTAGTTCCTACATGATCAGATGTGAGTGCTGGGCGTGCCTTTCTGATGAGTAGGTCAGATATAAGTGCTGGGCGAAGACCTACATGGAGGCTAGGCCTACAACCAGTATGAAAAAGGGATGGCTCTGTAGAACTTCCTGTGATGAGAAGAATCATGCGATAGAACCAGGGATGATCTAGATTGAGTGATGATCTAGATCCAGTGATGATAGCCAGTGATGATCCAGATCGAGTGATGATCCAAATTTAGTCCAGTGAAGATGATCCAGATCCAGTCCAGTGAAGATGATCCAGATCAAGAGATGATCCAGATCCAGTGATGATGTTCCATGATGATCGAGGGATGATCCAGATTCGAAGGATGGAAATGACTTGAAGATAAATATGACTTGAAGACTTAGAAGACTCGAGATGCAGATGACAAGATGATCCAGTTGATACAGAGAAGAAGACCAGTGCTGAAAATTGTGTCGAGAGAATACCTTCCTAGTTAAGAGGGAGTGTTGATGTAATTGTAACTTCAGAATGTATTCACTTATATTTCTTATCTATTGTAACCCGATGTTCATTCCAGGATGTATTGTAATGTATTTGAGTCATGTCATAACCTGATGTTTATTCTGGGAAGTTTCTATAATGAGAAATTCATGTCAAGTCATTGTGGGTAACCCTCCTATTGGTCAAGGGTTAAAGTTCCCATAGTTATGGGGCCCTTGGGTTATTAGACTATCCTAGTAAATTCGACCCTAGGTGAGTCATTGTAAGTCAGGGAAATAGTCCCCACCATTGTGTTACCCTCCTATTGGTCATAGGAGTCAAATTCCCCACAAGTGGTGGGGCACTAGGGTTATTAGACACTCCTATAGATGTCGGTTCTAGTAAGAAATTGTTAAGTGAGGCCGACATGTTGGAATGCACTTCAAGTGAATGGAAGAATATAAATAGAGAGTGAGAGCCTCTCTATTTATCATTTGCAACACTCACACTCACTTATGAGAGCGCATGAGTGAGAGAGGAGAAGCTCTCTTAGTGTGAGAGAGAGAGACTGCTGCTGTCGAGAGTGCATCTTACTATTTTCTGGTTTTCCCTTTTTGGTATTGATTCTATCTCTGAGGAAGTTACAGGGTTTTCTCCTTTATGGTTTCCCCGAGGAAAACTCTTTGTGTCTCTTGTTTCTTGTGATGTGCTTATGTTTTATTGCTGTGCTTGTTATTCTCTCAGTGAAAAGATCCTAAGATCATAATGCTAGCTTATATGATGAAAAACTAACAAAAAGAATCTTGAAAAGTAATAAAAAAACCCTAACACATAAAATACCCAAAAGAAATAAGAACACCAATGGAGTCGCCATTTTTGTGATGAGAAATAATTCCCCAACAACTATTGGGTTCAGTTATTGTAGAGCAAAAGGACAAACAAACACTAATATTGCAAGAAATAAATATTTATTTTTATTTTACAATCAAACAATTAATATCCTAAGGGTATAAAGGAACATAGCATGTTCCTAACGTTTGTAGTAGAATCCTTTGGCCTTAAGCTTTACTTCTTCTCCTCAAATGTTTTGTTGTGAATCCTAAAGTGGAAACAAAGAAAGGTGAAAGCATCACAACAAACATGATATTTATATAAAGAAACTTGAATATTAATAATTTACAGCTTCGAATGAACGAGTCACTTAAAGATGAACATATTCAACATTTGATAGGAAAAGAGTTTATTTATATTCATAATAAAAACCAATTACTTGAATTAAATACACTTGATATGATACTGTTGTTCTCAAACTAAGTTATGGGTTCTTCCTCCCAAGTCACCTCAAGCACTCCAACTCAAACTTTTTCCACCAAATATGCCCAAGCAACTCAATTAAATCCTTCACATAATAAATCAATGGGGAATACAATGGAAAACCAAGGTTGCATATAGAACGAGAGGGATGTTGTAGATTGGAGATAAATAGTTGCATAAAAAGAGATGGTTACTCCAAGAAAACAATGGTTTGTAGTCTTATTTTCTCTCTCTTCTTCCATATTTATGACTTTTTAGGGGAAGTTAGGGAGTTATAGGAAGTTATATAAGGATTAAGGAAATCAGGGAATGGTCTCAACTGAAGAAACCCATGAAATAACTTTTATTCTAATTTTTTACCCTCTTCCAAACACATACGCAAGCTATAATGTTGAAAGTCATGTATTTGTGGTGAATACACAGGTTATATGCATGGGAATCATGTATGTCTTGTGAAATATAGTTTTTAAGATATTTCCTTAAGATGATGAATGTTCACTATAGCACAAAGGGGAAAAATGGTGTTTGTAACTTGGGATAGGGATAAGATCGAGCAATATAATGTCTTAGTATATATAGTGCAAAAATACGCTATAACATGCCTCGACTGATTTGCTTACATTCAAGTGTCTAACTTTCTTATCCTTGAATTCCATATCATCATCTTCCTAGAGGTTTTCATCTTATCCCCTATATGACTCTTATCGCCTATATTCAATTGTATCTCCTAGGTAAGGATACCGTTGCATAAAAAATGGGTACATATACCATTCAATGGCCAAATAAGCAAATGAAAGAAAGAGTAAAAGAAAATCTAAAACAAATCAAATGATGATGAAATAAATAGACAAGAGAATTATACCATACAATAAGATATCTTGTGTAGCTTCCAAATCCTTAAAAAATTATTCCATAAAACTATTTTCTTTTTTGTAAGTAAGCAGCGGTACCTTCTATTACTGATGTATAATAAGGATAATTACAATGAAAATTACAGAGTTTCATGAGGCATAAACATTATCTACAACTCATCCCATACTTGGGGACCCAAGAATTGAAGTTCAACACAAGATAATGCACCCAAAGTATAGCTAAACATTGGCATGATGACCACTAAAATGACAAGTTCACCCCTGTGTTGGGATGCGCACCTTAACGGCTCTTAAAGTGGATAATTCCATAAGTTTGGACTCAAAATAGTCTTAGGGGTATCGGGGTAAGTCAAAACCCCCTTTCTGTGTAATAAGCCCATGGTTTAAATCCAGGGTTTAGGGTTTCTGGGTGCCCATGGTTTGAAGCCATGGTTTTGTAAAAACGCGCAGTATAAATAAGTGCTTATGTAAAGAAGAGAGGTTAGGATTTTTGATATAAAGAAAGATTAAGGTGAAGTAAGGTTGATTTTGTAAGGAAAGGATAAGTCCCAGCTGTGTGCGTGGACGACCTCTGCAGCTGTGTGCGCAAAGGGTTTTGTAGGAAGTACAAGAAAGATCTGCAGCTGAGTGCACAGATCAACTGTGGTTTTGAGGAAAGAGGAATAAAATGCAGTTTGTGGACGTAGCCCCTACACTGGGGGTGAACCACGTTATATTTGGTGTCGTGGTTTTATTGTGTTGTTTCTGTTCCTGTTATTTTCATGCATTAAACTGAATACATCTGATAACATAAGATCACTGATAGTAATAAGCTTCACTGTGAATTCCCTGTAGTGGGTTATGCAAGTCTAGTTTGTTTATTATGCTGCGAAGTTATATGTGAATGAATGATAAAGTTTACAAGTGTTGATTAATAATTGCTTTGAAGGTTAAGGTACAATAATACCCCTCTCTGCATGCAGAAACCTGATTCTGCGGCACCCCATTGCTGTTTCAGGTGAGACTGCAACCTGTGCGCAAGTTGTTGCCGAAAGGGCCAACACAGTGGGTCTTTTGTTGGTGCGACATATAAGAATTAACTCGGGTCTGCCCTATTGCCCAACAAATTGGTTCCGTTGCCGGTGGAACTCAGTATCTGCCCAGAGGGGTTTATATTGTACCTCAGGGGCTATGATCTGGAGGCCCTCTGTAAAGGAAATCGGTGATTGGTTCGATGAGACCTGTCTGAAATTCGCACAGCAAGAGAATACGAATCCGTGTCGAAGCCCAAGGGACTTTTTACAAAGGTATGTTTTTTGTGATGCTTATGAAATTTTATTTGGTACTATCCACATAGAATTGCACCAGTGGTTGTCTAGGTTAACAGAGAGGAGGACGAACTTTCAATCTCGACCGATTCCTGTGTGGACCCCCGCAAGGGTCAATCTTGTGCAACACGTGAACAACGAGGTCTCCCGCGCTGTTGACTTCTGGACGACGCGCACATTAGAAGCCTTTGTGACAGAGTTTTCCATTGACACGAGCACGTCTTTCAGCGAGGCTGAGCGGCAGTTTTTCAAAGGCCCTCGTGGTAAGTTTTAAATTCCTTAAGCTTGAAGATTAAAATGCTATTGGTTGAAAAGGGTATATTATTATTTGAATCAGACTCTTAGCCTAGCAGTACTAACATATGTTTGCAAGTGAGAATATTTTTGACGAGCGAAGTGGGTTGCTTCGAAACGGAAAAAGGTATAAGGGCGATTTTGGTTCCCACCCCTTAGTTCAGGCTCCTGTGTCCACTGCTCTAAACCTTGAAACGCCCGATTCCGGAGGAAACCCCTCGGTTGAAAACCCCCCGGGTCACCCCGCAACGCCCCCCTGCGACCCGTGAGAACCCCTCGCAGTCTGACAGTCAACCAAGTCCACGTATTCCGGCCACAGGCCAGTCTACCCCCGCTAATCCCCCTCCCAACCCTTCCAGAAACCCTATGGCCCACCTTGTTGATGATATTAAACTCCCCATCTTTAAAGGCATGGGATCTGAGGACCCAGAACAGTTCTGGTTTCTCTGCGAAGCAGTATGGGCCGCGAAAAAAATTACAGACCCGGATGTGCGAACCGCGCAGCTCATTACTTCCTTTCAGGACCGGGCTCTGACATGGTTCATGAAATTTTCCAGCACTAAGAGCCCTAATTTAGGCGAGATTAAGGCAGCCATCATCAAAGACTTTAAGAAGCCTAAATCGGAGTCGCAGGGCATTACTGAACTCAAGGAGATTCAACAGCGACGCAGCGAATCAGTGTGGGACTTTGATCAGAGATTCAAAGTTCTACTGGATCAGGTCAGCTTTACCATTAGTTCGGCATAGCACAAGGAATGGTTTATTGCAGCATTATTACCCCATATCAGAACCCCACTCATGCAGCAGAAGGTTGCTGACCAGGCGGAGGCTTTAGAAATCGCCATGAAACTAGAAACTACCCCTGCTAGAGATGACTCTGGTATTGCCCAAATCCAAGCGCAGCTAGCTGCTATGGCCCTAGAACTTCGCGAGATGAAAAAGTGAAAACCTGATCGCGAAGAGGTTTGGTGTACATAATGTCGGACCGAAGGTCACGACAAGGAACGGTGCCCTCTGGTAAACAAGTACTTGCAGACAGGTGCACCGAATCCCTTTCCACCACAAGTTCTCTACTATCAACTCTGCCAAGTGACAGGTCAGCACCGACCTGAGAACTGTTACCTGTTGCAGCGGTATGGACCAGGACCTAAGAACCCCTACTATAATTTCTGCAAATCGGTAGGCCATAATGAAGAGGAGTGCCGCACCTATGATGCTTACCGGGTGCACACGGAAGGCCCAAGTAATACTAGTTATGGTTACCAGAGGGGTGCCCCTGGACGAGGTACTTCTGGAGGCCGTGGTGGCATGGCAGAGCGAGGCCGAAGCCATTTCGTATGTTACAATTGTAATCAGGCTGGCCATTTGGCTCGCGACTGTCGCAACCCCACTACGACGTGTCGGTACTGCCACGCAGTAGATCATGTGATTGAGCAGTGCCCCCAGTTGATAGCTAAGATTCAAGCACGACCGACTACCCCTACTCAGAACCTCCAAATGATTTCTGTGGAGCCCCGCCCTGCGGCGGCCATCAATGTTGTTACAAGAAGTGGACTTACGACACACATCCAAAATATGCCAAACCGAACCGCCGAAGTGCTAGCTCGTAAGGCTCCTGAGAAAATCCTTGCATTTGACATCACCAGAGAGAAAGAGACATTTATAGAAGCCAAGAAAGATTTTGCCGACCCTAGCCCACCCAGCGCACCTACGTAGCCGCAGTCGCCACCTCGCGGAGTGTCGCTGGATAAAGTAAGTATATTGTCCACCTTTCTACAGAGTTGCCTCAAACTTTTAAGAAATCAAGATGCCCTGGATGAGCTGCAGAATGTCATCGCTTCCTGCGAATCTCTGCACAGCTGTGGTCGGGACAAAACTGTTCATCGAGTCTGCAGGACTGGTCGGGAAATGCGATTGGATGCTCAGATAGGGGCATATGATATGACCGATGTTATCCTGGACTTAGGATCTGATGTAAATGTCTTAACCAAACAAACCTGGGAATACATGGGGAAACCGACCCTTGCCTGGTCCCCTATACAGCCGAGGCTAGCCAACCAGCAAAAGATCGTACCTTTGGGAAGATTCTTGAATCTCCAAATAGATATTGATGGAGTCAGCACTTTCACGGACTTCTAAGTAATTGATATCATCGATGACAACAACCCTTACCCGGCCCTGTTAGGAATTGAATGGGCAATGGCAAATGCCGCAGTCATCAATCTAAAGAAGAGGCAGATGGTCTTCGAAGGCAAATACTTCCGGGTCATCCTACCCCTGGATCCTTCACAAGGGGAACGGTACACAGAACCACTCCGCCACGAGGATAAAGAAGATGTGGAACATATTTCTACCATCACCACACACGAAGAAGGATATGAGGATCCTCCGGCCGCAGGGTGGGAGTTTGGCAGCTCCTGTATGACGGAATCTGAAGAGGAATTAGAAAGCTGGCAAAACTGATTATCTGAGCACCAGGCATGCAGCAAGGTCTCTCCTACCAAGTCCCTGAGATGGGTCGGCTTAGAACCTAGACCTATACCTGTGTATGATGGTTCAGTGGATCCCGAACCATTCATTGTACATTTCTCGGAGCAAATATCTCACCCACAGAAAATGGAGGCCCTGGAGTCAGCATTTAGAGCCACCGCAGTCCGATGGTGGATGACCCATAAAAAGCAGATCCCCACGTGGAACGTATGTCAGAAGCTCCTTCGCCTAAGGTTCCGGGACCAGTTGGAGAAGACGTGCATCCAGTTCCATGGAAAAACTTGCCCCCAGGTCCACCTAGGTCAATGCTATGAAGCATGTACGTATCTCAGGATGAGTGGGTACATCGATTTGTGCACACCATGGGACCATTAGCGAAGCACTGGTACGAGGAGGCTGAACTTCACTAAGATACTGTAAGTTGGGATGCTCTTGTTCATAATTTTGTCAACACGTTCTCTACTAAGGATGTCTGTCCAGCCTTAGATACAGCTATCTGTCTTATCCATACTAAGGTATTTAATGAACAAGGAGTAACAGAAAACCACCCTGATTGGGCCACCCAAGAAGCCCTCGCAGTCGAATGTTATAACTTCACAGTCGATGAGGAGGAGGACCCGCGCCATCTTCATATCCCTGAGTCAGAAGGATGCTGCGATGTGCATGCACCGGCAGTCGAAGTTCCTGAAGTGACGCAACCCTTGAAGACGCGTACAGTTAACATTGGATCCGATGCACAGCCTAAGTTTGCTACCATTGGAGACTATTGGGATGATGAGATGGTAAGCAAGGTAACTCAACTCCTCCATGAATACCAAGATCTTTTTCCCACAAAGTTCTCTGAAATGAAAGGTATCCTGGGTGATATCGGTGTAATGAAGATCCCCCTGAAGCCTGATGCGAAGCCGGTGAAGCAGCTCCCTTATAGATTAAATCCCAAATACAAGGAAAAGGTTAAGCTGGAATTGGATAAGATTCTTGCTGCAGGAATAATCGAACCTGTCAAAGAATCTGAGTGGGTCAGTCCTATGGTCATTCAAGAGAAGAAAACTAAGGGTGAAATTTGAATCTGTGTCGATCTAAGGAAACTCAATGATGCCTGTCTGCATGACCCTTTTCCTACCCCCTTTACAGATGAAGTGCTCGACAATGTTGGAGGTCAGGAAGTATACTCCTTTACCGATGGTTTTTCTGGTTATCATCAGATCCGAATTGCCCCAGAGGACCGACACAAGACGACCTTTGCTACTGAAATGGGCTCCTTTCAGTACACGGTCATGCCCTTCGGATTGAAGAATGCACCTGCTATATTTTCCCGAGTAGTCATCTCCGCTTTTAAGGAATATATACATAAATTCTTAGAGGTTTACTTTGATGATTGGACTATTTTTGGGCTAGTAAAAGACCACATAACTAGCTTGAGACTTATGCTGGACAAATGCAGACAACACCAAATCTCGTTGAACTTAAAAAAGTGCATCTTTTGTGCACCCTTTGGTATTCTACTGGGTCATGTGGTCTATAAGCAGGGATTGATGATGGACCCTGCGAAGATCGCTATTATTGTGAACTTGCCACCCCCGAAGTCCATCAAACAACTTCACACGACCCTTGGTCACACCGGTTACTACAGGAAATTTATCCAAGGATATGCCAAGATTACTGCCCCAATGGAAAGGCAGCTGAAGAAAGATGTTAAGTTTGAATGGACACCAGAATGCCAAGCAAGCCTTGACATTCTGAAAGAAAAAATGGTCACTGCCCCTATCCTAGTATTCCCTGATTGGAACAAGGAGTTTCATGTGCATGTTGACGCATCCTCTATTGCTTTAGGTACTGTGCTCGCTCAGCCAGGTGCAGGTAATATTGATCACCCTATCTCTTTTTCCAGCAGAAAGTTGTCTACAGCAGAGAAAAATTACACCACGACAGAACGCGAAGGTCTTGCTATGGTATATGCATTACAAAAATTTCGCCATTATCTGCTAGGCTCTCATTTTAAGATGTTTACTGACCACTCTGCTTTGAAGTACTTGGTTAATAAACCTGTGCTAGGTGGAAGAATATGCAGGTGGTTAATTCTATTTCAGGAATATGATTTCGAGATCATTGTTAAGCCTGGAAGACTTAACCTAGGGCCTGACCATTTGTCAAGGCTAGAGTCAGGCGAAGAACCTACCAATTTGGATGAAGGCCTCCCCGATGCCCCAGCCTTTGCTATTCAGATAGTTGATGAATATTTCCAGGATATTGCTCAGTATTTGTCTATAGGTCTCCCCCCTCCCGAAATGACTACACAACAGAAGAAGCAGTTGGTGGTTCAAGCCGCGGACTTCACTTTAATAGCAGGACAGCTGTACAAAATGGGACCAGACAAGATACTGCGCAGATGTGTTTTGGATCATGAAAAACCTCTAATATTGGCTGAAGCACACTCTGGCGCAGCAGGAGGTCACTATGCAGGCAAGGCCACAGCGCAGAAGATTTTAACAGCCGGCTTATGGTGGCCCACACTTCACAAAGATGCAAGAGAATATTGCCACAACTGCGACATCTGTCAGAGGACAGGTAAACCATCTAGGAGGGATGAAATGCTCCTAGCTCCGCAAGTAACATTACAGGCCTTTGAAAAATGGGCTATTGATTTTGTTGGTCCTATCAACCCCCCTGCGAAGAAATCAGGAGCCCGATACATCATTACAACAACTGATTATCTTACCCGTTGGGCTGAAGCTCAACCAGTCAAGACCTGTAGCGCTGCTACTGCGGAGAGGTTCATCTTCGACAACATTTTATCCAGATTTGGGTGTCCCAAAGTTCTTATGAGTGATCAGGGATCACATTTCCTAAACAAGACTATTGAAGTATTGGCTGAAGAATTTTAGGTGTATCATCAAAAGAGCACCGCATATCACCCACAAGCCAATGGGACTGTCGAAGCTTTTAACAAAATCCTTGAGCACGCCTTGACAAAGGTTTGTAACGCTGACAGGAATGATTGAGATCTTCGAATTCCAGCAGTGCTATGGGCTTACAGAACCACTTGCAAAAAGTTGACAGGCCATACACCCTTTCGAGTAGTTTATGGGCAAGAAGCTGGCATGCCCATGGAATACATTGTTCCTAGCCTCCGGATATCTGCTTTCACCAAGATGGATGACCCAGCCATAATTACAGAGAGACTAAAGCAGATATTAGAACTTGAAGAGGATAGATTTATCGCAGGTTTCCAACAACAGGTACAGAAAGCTCGAGAAAAAGCATGGCATGACAGACATATCAAGAAGAAAAATTTTCAGCAGGGTGATCTTGTGCTTCTTTATGACAGCAAATTCATGAAGTTCCCACGAAAGTTTAAGACACATTGGAAAGGACCATATATAGTGCAGAAAGTTACTGATGGGTGCGTAGTTCAGCTAGCTAAGTTAAATGGTGAGCTCTTTCCCTCTATGGTAAACGGAAGTCGCTTAAAAAAGTACACGGACAGGCCAGGTACTCAGGATAGGAGATAGTATCAAACAAAAGAGCGAAGATAGCATGATGGAATATCATAGCATGTTCTGTCTGAAGGATGTGAAGCTACAGGTTGATCCCAGGTCGCAGGGCCATACTATGTCGAAGGTTATTGTTGTGTCGAAGGATTCAACGTATGTCGCAACATCAAATGTGACGGATAAGACATAATGCATTTGGCGGCGCTGGCACGAGAGCTGCTTTTATTACTTGTCATAATGAGAAAATCCAGCGCTGCATGGAGAATATTTCCGGCACTTCATCAGATTTGGCACCATCACTACACTATGATGACAAATTCCGCCTCGGGATTCTATAAGAAGCTATCTCGACCGGTGTTTCCGCTGTATGCACATCTGAGAGACATTCCGCCCGAACCATGTTGAACGACTGTAAAGTTCAAGAGCTGCTACGAGAAGTAAGGGACAGAGGTATGCAGCACCTTCTAAGTATTCCGCCAATACAGCCCCACTGGCTAAGTGCACTGGCAAGCAGGAGTTTGCTCTAAATTTACAAGGACAGACCGGAGTTTGCTCTAACATAGAGCAATGAAGGGCATGAGGCCTCGCAGAAAGAATATGGGGAATTCTGCTATGCATTCCTTCGGCGTAGCCGAACCTCGGTTGCTTTATTCTTTCCACAGAGCGACATGCAATCCCAGGGGACCCCAAGTTGTGGATGGTCAAACATCGGCAATTGGAGCAAAGGATAGTGTTGTAAAGGGCGCGCGACGACCTTCATCACCAAAACTTCTGTAGGCAGCCCACGGCACTTGGGAAAGCTCAGCAAGCAGTACACTAGACTCCATCAGTAGGATTTTTCCACTTGAGAGACTGAAGAGTGTCCTAGGACGGGCCACTAGTGAGTCTTAGGGGCCTGTTGGGATGCGCACCTTAACGGCTCTTAAAGTGGATAATTCCGTAAGTTTGGACTCAAAATAGTCTTAGGGGTATCGGGGTAAGTCAAAACCCCTTTTCTATGTAATAATCCCATGGTTTAAATCCAGGGTTTAGGGTTTCTGGGTGCCCATGGTTTGAAGCCATGGTTTTGTAAAAATGCGCAGTATAAATAAGCGCTTATGTAAAGAAGAGAGGTTAGGATTTTTGATATAAAGAAAGATTAAGGTGAAGTAAGGTTGATTTTGTAAGGAAAGGATAAGTCCCAGCTGTGTGCGTGGATGACCTCTGCAGCTGTGTGCGCAGAGGGTTTTGTAGGAAGTACAAGAAAGATCTGCAGTTGTGTGCGCAGAAGCCTGCTACTGTGTGCGCGGCTATTAAGGACTGAAGGGATCTGCAGCTGAGTGCGCAGATCAACTGTGGTTTTGAGGAAAGAGGAATAAAACACAGTTTGTGGACGTAGCCCCTACACTAGGGGTGAACCACGTTATATTTGGTGTCGTGGTTTTATTGTGTTGTTTCTGTTCCTGTTATTTTCATGCATTAAACTGAATACATCTGATAACATAAGATCACTGCTAGTAATAAGCTTCACTGTGAATTCCCTGTAGTGGGTTATGCAAGTCTAGTTTTTTTATTATGCTGTGAAGTTATATGTGAATGAATGATAAAGTTTACAAGTGTTGATTAATAATTTCTTTGAAGGTTAAGGTACAATAATACCCCTCTCTGCATGCAGAAACCTGATTCTGCGGCACCCCATTGCTGTTTCGGGTGAGACTGCAACCTGTGCGCAGGTTGTTGCCGAAAGGGCCAACATAGTGGGTCTTTTGTTGGTGCGACGTATAAGAATTAACTCGGGTATACCCTATTTCCCAACACCCTGGATTTACTATGTTTATGCAAATGCTAAGTATGATAATAAAAAAATGGCTACCAACAAAATGAAAAAAAGGATCACAACACAGACTACTCACAACATCAATCTCACTTCAACTCAAGGAGCTAACATATCACTAGTGGGCCTAGCAACACCATCCCCATATCCTCAATTTCCTGGGTGAGATACTCCTCTTGTTAGGATTATTAATCCTCCCTTGATCATAATGTATATTATATTAATTTGCCTAACATAGGAACCTTAATTAATTAATTGGGTCCACTTGACCTAATGGGGCCACATGTACTAGTCACTGACATGTGGGGAACACTGCTAGAGGTTAAATTCCACTTAATGCATGTGCATGCATCCGTTTGGGTGCCTCCTAGATCAATCCCTACATTTTAGGAGCCATTGGGAGTCTCGACACCAACCTACTTTAGTTAGTTGGAGTTAGTACTAGTTAGTCTCAGTTAGCCCTCAATTACTTTCAATTAGTTCACAAACAGTTATCTAGAGCATGTATTCCATGGATAATGCATGGATGCATGTGGAGTAGGCTCCTTTTCCCACCTACCACACTCAGTTGCAATGAATTAACTAGTTGTCACTGTTTTTTTGAGTTGGTTGCACATCTGGTAGTTGATTTTGGACTCCGATATTGATTGAGAGACCATGAGTTAGAGATTCATTTAGATACAATCATATCCACTTGGGAGATTCTAATTCTTTCCTATGTAAACTATTTTAACACCAGATATTATTATTGTAAATGATACTGTCAATTTCTGAGCAATACTTGTCTGTTTCCGGTGTGGTTTGTTTTTTTCAATTTGTATCTTCATTCTCCATTCTTTAGCTGCAAACATTATTAGAACTATCTGCTTGAATATCTAAATGGCATTCAAATTCCAATATGGTATCAGAGCCTTCTTAGGCAGGTTTCATGCTTGTTTCTCCCCATCGAACATCAGAAGCAGCTGGGTTTCCACAGAAGTCCCCTATGATGATTTTCTAGCTCTGGATTTATTCAAAGCAACAAAAAGGGCGTGACGGACCCTAAAAACATGTTCACGCTGGGAGGAAAAGCATAATTCTAACAATTCATATATTTTAGTGTGTTATTGCAGTGAAATTGACAAGTGCTACATAGCTTGTGTGAATTTTTGCAGTACTTCCAGCCTGAGCAATTATGAGTTCTCAAACTCCTAAACCATGGATCCTCACAACTTCCAATTATCTCTATTGGAGGATTGATATGCAGTTGGCCTTACATAAGCATGGATACCATAGGATCATACATGGATGGGAGCCTAAGCCT
The DNA here is from genome assembly GCA_001517045.1 of Pseudotsuga menziesii. Taxonomy (NCBI): domain Eukaryota; kingdom Viridiplantae; phylum Streptophyta; class Pinopsida; order Pinales; family Pinaceae; genus Pseudotsuga; species Pseudotsuga menziesii. The sequence continues at coordinate 137,902 of LPNX010052546.1, forward strand.
CATCATCCGGTAGAGCAAAACACATTTCTGAATCGTTGTGATGAATAATTTGGGTACTTAAGTACTTATATATCCAGATATCTCCTCTTCCACCCAGAAGGCTTGAGGACTCCCAGAGAATCCTGAGAGAATCTTGATAGCTTGTTTAACAAAAAACATGATATTTTGGGACACATTTTGGAGAATGAGTTGGTATCATTACATACCAGCAGTTTCGAGACTATTGAGAAATTCTTTACTAAATTCAAGTATCTATTACTCCAGTGCAGACAGTGCGGAATAGAGCTGAAGGATGAGCAGAATGTCCTTTCCATATTGAGCAAACTAGGCCCTAAGTATTTTGTATTTGTTTCCATATTTCATTCCAAGCGGGAAATCTTTCTTGATTGGAAGGTCCCTTCCTTAGATTCTTTTTTCGAGTCCTTAATCAAGGAGAAATACAAATTGATGAGAATGGGAGCCATCAAGACCTCCAAAGATCAAGATATCCTAGTTTCTGACTCTTCCAAAGCACAAGCAAAGGGGAAATCAAAGAAGAAGGAGAAAAAGGAAGCTGATTCGAAGCCTAAACAAAATCAACAAACTTCTAAAGGGGGCTCCAGCTCTAAGAAGAATAAATTTGAGAAGAAACTATGTCCCTACTATGAAAAAGTTTACCCTCTTGAAGAAAATTGTATCAGGAAGAAACTTGATGAGATGAATGCTCTTCTCACGAAGCATAACATTGCTTCCCTGCAAAGAGAAAAGAAGTCATATAATGGAGATGAAATATGTCATGCTTTGAAAGTAGGAATACCTCGGTCTACAACCTATTTCATTGATTTTGGAGCCTCCAATCACATGGTGGCCACTAAGGATCTCTTCTCCTCTCTCAATATCAATGAAGGGCCCACTATTCACATGGGAGATGATTCCCAAATTCCAACAGCAGGAAGAGGCCCCATCAGAGTGAAGCATGGTGTGTTCAGAGATTTCCTATGTGTGCCCTCCCTTGCAGCTAATATGTTTTCTGTTTATCATATGACTCACACTGGCTCACCAAAGAAAGTGGTGTTTGGACCTGACTCAGTGGAGATCACAAAAATCTCAACTGGGGAGCTTGTAGCAAAAGGAATTTCTGATCATGCCTGCAAGGTAGATATTTTTATCTCACTTCATGCCATACACAGTTCTAGCATCACCACAGTTTTTATTCGAAGCATATGAAGGTATAAACATTCCTTCACTTCCTATTGCAGTTTCAGTTTCAAATTCAGATTCAGAAGAGGAGTCATCCCAGTATGATCCAGACATTAATATTACACCTCAAAGGGATCTAGATCCAGATCTAGCATCTACATCATTCAAGTAGCCTCAATGGGATAAGCAGCTAGAGATGGTGCTGGGGATCCATATGACAAAAGGAGAACTAAGTCCCAGTATCAGAAGGAGAGTGTTGCACTATCTCACTCAAATCCTCTTCTTCCTGAGAGGTGCTTTATGATGCTTGGGTCAAATCCTCAATCCTTCAAGGAGGATTTCCATGATCCTAGATGGCAGCCATCCATGGATGAGGAGTTTGATTCTCTACATGACAACCAGACATGGGAACTTGTCTCATTACCTCCAAGAAGGAAGCTGGTACAGTGAAAATGGATCTACAAAACCAAAATAGCTACTGATGGGACCACAACCAAGTACAAGGCTCGGTTGGTGGAAAAAGGGTATTCTCAGGTCCAAGGCTTGGACTACAATGATAAATTCCTCCAATAGCTAGAATGGAATCCATTAGGCTAGTATTGTCCATTGTTGCTTTCAAGAGATGGGAAGTACATCACATGGATTGAAGATAGCCTTCCTCCATGGTGATTTGGAGGAAGATATATATATGAAAAAACCTGAGGGGTTTATTGATGATCCTTCCTTAGTCTATAGACTAAGGAAATCATTCTATGGACTCAAACAAGCCCCAAGGGTATGGCACTCCAAGATGGATTCCTTCCTCATCTCTTAGAAGTTTTAAAGATGAAAATATGATTGCAATGTATACATGAAGAAGAAGGAGGGGTTCTTACTTCTAGTTGTATTGTATGTGGATGACTTTCTCATTACCAGCAGCTCTGCAGCTACATTGAGCAGCATCAAGTTTTCTCTTAATAAATAATTCACTATGACTGAATTAGGACTATAAAGACAGTTCATTGGTCTTGAAGTAAGCCAAAAGACTTCGGGAATCATGATCTCACAGTCCAGGTATTCATTAGACATGCTTAAGAGATTCCACATGGAGGATCGCAAGGTATCCCCATGTCCTTTTCTATCAGTCATGAGGCTTGAAGAAGGTGGTTCCACACCTTTGGTGGAAAGAACTCTCTACAAAAATATCATTGGAATCCCTCTGTATCTCACTCATTCGAGAGTAGACATATCCTATGCTGTGAGTGTTGCTACCAGATACATGCAGGAGCCACATGAGCTGCATTGGAAGGGAGCAAAGAGGATCTTGCACTATGTGCAGGGTACTATTGATTATGGGATCCACTATGCTGTTGGAGCACAAATGGATCTCACAGGATTTACAGACTCAGATTGTGAAGGAGATGGAAATGATAGGAAATCCACCTTGGGTTTTGTATTCATGATTGGATCTAGGCCAATTTGTTGGTCCAGCAAGAAGCAAGCAACACTTGCACTCTCTTCAGCAGAAACAGAGTATTGAGGAGCTATGAATGTAGCTATTCAGGCAGTTTGGTTGCATGGCATATTAACAGAGTTTGGGATTCAGACTTCACCTACAGTAGATATTAATTGTGACAACCAGAGTATAATTAATATCTCCAATGATATTGTTCAGAATTAGAGGACAAAACCACATTCACATGCACTACATTCAGGAAATGGTGCATGACAGAACCATCACACTACACTGATGTCTGACAAAGGATCAGATTGCAAATATTTTTACCAAGTATTTTACCAAAAAGATATTTTCCTTTCTCAGGTATCTTTTGGGCATTAAGGCTTGATTCTCAGTTCCTATTTTGAGGGGGTTTTTCCCAAGATGTTTTCCTACCTCATTTGTATTATTTCTCTTAGATTGTATATTGGGTGACCTATGGTCTTGTTACCATGACCCACAGTTGTGCAATTTAGGATTTAGGGGGTGTGTTAGGATTATTAATCCTCCCTTGATCATACTATCTATTATATTAATTTTCCTAACATAGGAACCTTATTTAATTAATTGGGTCCACTAGTACAATTGGGTCCACTTGACCTAATGGGGCCACATGTACCCATCACTGAAGTGTGGGGAACACTACTAGAGGTTAACTTCCACTTACTGCATGTGCATGCATCAGTTTGGGCACCTCCTAGAATAATCCCTGCATTTTAGGAGCCACTGGGAGTCCCGACACCAACCTACTTTAGTTAGTTGGAGTTAGTACTGGTTAGCCTAAGTTATCCCTCAGTTACATTTAGTTAGTGCATGTCTTGCATAGATAATGCATGGATGCATGTAGAGTAGGTTCCTTTTCCCACCTACCACACTCAGTTGCACTGAGTTAACTAACTGTCCCTGTTTGTTTGAGTTGGTTGGACCTCTGGAAGTTGATTTTGGACTCGGATATTGATTGAGTGACCATGAGTTAGAGATGCAGTTAGATACGGTTATATCCACTTGGGAGATTGAAATTCATACCCCATGCATTCTAATTATTTCCTATGTAAAATATTGTAACACCAGATATTATTATTGTGAATGATACTGTAAATTCCTGAGCAATACTTCTCTGTTTCCTATGTGGTTTGTTTTGTTTAGTTTGTATCTTCATTCTCCATTCTTTTTTTGAAAATATTATTAGAACTATATGCTTGAAGATATAAATGGAATTCAATTTCTAATACCTCCAATGCATATTCCAACGTTCTCATTCTGTCCAAGATGGTATGTTGGCATCGCTTGATCGTTATGGTGGCCTCCTTGATTTCCTTCACCATTTGGTATCGATCTTGAATTTATTTGGCCAAGAGGATTCTTACTTCCAAAAATGGATTAGCAATGATCATTCGCACCTGGTGGGACTTCAATTCCCTTAGGAGGGAAACCTCCATATGTGCTGTCTAGGCCTTGGTGGCCGCCAGGGTCTCTGTGAGGTACTGAGCTCCCTAGTTGAAGCACAAATGGGGGGGATCCTTCGTCACCATCATCCCTTGCTCTAAATTCCATTCTCCTTGAAGTGAATCCTCTGACTAGTACTTCATCAAGAGCCTCTCTTGCTACACATGAGCCATATGGGGGCATGCTACATAGAACAAGGGATCCCAAGGTGAAAGAGATACCACCTACTAGCCGAAGGGAGAAATTATGGTAATGCATGAAAAACTACATGACTACTAGTCTAGTTGAGCGAGCACCTATATAGTTTTGGGTCGGCATTAGGTATATAAATGTCACCAAATGTAAATGACCAAACTCCTGCCCCATACTATCCATGGTACAAAAATTCATTCCTTCATACTCACTGGTCTTAATCAGATCATCCCCTACCCTAATACCACATGATTTAATTATGAGAAGATCCAAAAACTACTTCAACTTCATCTTTTAACACATGTTGTAGCTTGCATAGACACCATTCCATTTGTTAATGATTCCATGTTTCCTCATTTGGTAATTAATCCATTTTGCTTGAAACAAGCCTTGACGAGACTATTGTACCATCATTTATGATATACAGGACGATTAATCTCCAAACCCATATCCTTGCCTCGTGTCACAATTGACATCCATCCTTTCCTTTTTGCCTCCATTTTTCATAATGATTCTACCAAGATATAAGTTTACGAGGAAAAACGATTCATGTATGGAACAATCCCCATCCCCTCATTGGTTCTGTGTGGCTTCTGCCCCGGTTGGCATTTTCCCTCTACCTATCTGGTCTCTTTCCAGTTGGCCTATGTCAAGGGTAGTGAGTTCCATACATCATTGTCATAATGCCTGGTCACAGGTGTCTTCCAGCGGGATTGCATGGAAGGGGACATGTGCTCCCACTCCTTTGTTCGCCAGCACATTTGCCATTTTTCCATTGTCTTCGAACGTGCATGAACTGAATGGAAGGGGTGGTGGCCAATAAGTGTTGAAGAATAAGAAACTTTCTCTCCCACTTCCAATTCTGAGAGAATTTGGAAATGGTAAATCCCCAATAGATTCCTCCCTCCATGGAGATTATGAGCATGGATTTCCCCTCCACCAACCATAGTGTCCATAGCTACTGTAATGACCACCTCAGGCCACTAACCAAGCCTTCCAATTCTGCAACATTGTTTGTGGTTTCTCCAAGGTCTCTGAAGAATACACTGAGCACACTTCGTTTAGCATTGCGAATGACCCCACCATATCTAATCCAGCCAGGATTCCCTTTCACCACCCCATCAAAGTTGAGTTTGAAGGTTCTCACTGTCGGGCATTTCCAGGAGTCAGGACTTTATGGGGGGGTGATGAGAGCACACAAACTTCTAATGCTCACAAGTAAACTAAAAAATACCCCAATCATTCAATATCTACCTCTCTGCATTGTCCGCTTTCATTTATTCAGACTTCCATTGAGTGAGAGTGAATGTTTCCTTCAAGTGAAGTTCAATTAGCATCCAAACTGCCTATGTTTTCTGGTTCTTTTACTAAAAAAATCGTCAGTTTCTCTCCTTCCATACTTCCCACACCAAAAACCCTTGGAATAATTCCCACATTCTATTGAGAAGCTCATTTTTAAAGGCCTGAGATGGACACGTGGCCAGGGTAAGATCCATGCATCCCCTAACCCTAGCGCTCTTTCTGAACCTCTCCTCTCCCATTTCCCAAATGGAGGATACCATTGGGAAACTATCCAGTAGGTGATCAATGTTTTCAGCCTCCTTATTACATAGATAACATCAGGAGGGACCGATCATACCCCTTTTTATAATATTTTCCCAGGTTAGGATGTGTCGACATAGTAACAACTAGCTGAAAGTTGGAATTTTGGGCCATAGGTTCCCCTTCCATACCTTGCTTCATTTTTTCTCCTTCAATAGTCAATGTGTTTCTATAAGCAATTTGACTACCTCTGCGATACTAAAATTACCCGTATTGGAGTACCCCCAACGGACTTTTTCCAGACCTTCCACCTTGGGAATCCTTTGAGCACATAATTACTTATAAACATTGTCCAGGTTCTCTTTTGGGACACATGATTACGACCAAATCTTGGGATTCCACACCTGGAATTGTATGACTTCCTGCATGGGATCCTGAAAATCTTGCACCCACTCCATAGGACTACTCTGAATATACATATTTAGGTATTTTTTATGTTCTTTATCAAACAGGGGGGGTAATTGTTGTCATGCATCCCACAGAAAGGAGGTTGAATCGCAATCATGTATTTCCTAGAAACTGTGCCTTTGAATTAATCCCATGTTCAGTTGTGTTGTTTTCCAAGTATGAGAGACTAGTATGTCATCCTTGAGCCTGATGATATTATTCTTAAGCAAGTGTGGGGCATACTTATGGTGCCATAACAATTCCCAAGGCTCCTCGGTGGTGGGTGATCAACAACCACCAAATTTTGGCTCCCATGACCTTGTTGACACTTACCAGGTCATGTAGTCCTAGACCTCATGATTTTGTTTTCATACACACGATATCCCAATCGAACAGGGCCCATTTATGGTTCACTTGGGATCCTCCCCACAAAATTTTCCTCTGTATGTTTCATATTTGCTTGAGTATTGATTTTGGAGCAACCAAAAGTGAGAAAAGGTAGAGGGGAATTTCCTCCAACACTGATTTTACAAAAATTAGACGACTTGGGAAATTGAGGGATCTGAATTTCCATTGCTTGAGCTTGCACTTGAGTTTTTCAAGAATATCCTTCCATGAGATTTGGAGAATAGTAGATTCAGCCAAAGGAGCAACCAAATACTCGGATGGGAGGTGACCTTCCGTGAATTCAAGAATATGAAGAATATTCCTACTTGTGACTTTCAGAGTGTTGAAAAAATAGACCTGGGATTTATATTTGTTTATCTCCAATCCACTAGCTTCCAGAAATATGTCTAAACCCTTTTTGATACCTCTGGCTTCCTAGACTGGGAGGGGACCATTAACATGTTATCATCAATGAATTATTGATTGGTTTGAGGATCCATCCCATCACTGAGGGTAAGACCCTGAACTTGATTTCTTCGGTGCATAGCTTTGAGCATTCGACCAACTCCTTCAACAATAATAATGAACAGGAATGGAGATAAGGGGTACTGCTGAAAAATTCCCCTCGAGGCCAAGAATGGCTGTGATGGAGTTCCATTAACCAAGATTTAGAAGAAAGCCGAAGAGACAATGTTCATCACCCATTGGATCCATTGCTCATTAAAACCAAAGTTCCTTAGTATTGCAACTAAGAAGTTCCAATTGAGTTTATCGTAAGCTTTAGATAAGTCAAGTTTCAGTAGCATACCTAGAAGCTTATATGTCTTTAGGGAATGGATAGTTTCATGAAATAGAATGATGTTGTCTAGAATTTGTCGTCCTTATACAAATACATCTTACTCGAGGGATATTAGTATGGGTAATAGGGGTCGCAATCAATTTTCTATTACCCTGGTTATGATTTTATAGATGACATTGCAGAGGGAAATCAATCTGAATTTACCAGGATCTTATGTGCTTGTTTCTTTCAAAATTAGCATAAGGAAAGGATCATTCAAGGATTTCAGTATGTTTCCTATTCTCGTTGAATCCTCTACCAACTCCAACACCTCATCTTTCAACCAATCCTAGCATGAGTGGAAGGAATTCATGTTGAACCTATTTAGTCCTAGGGTTTTATCTGCTTCCATTTTCTTAACCATTGCCTCCAATTCATCTACATCCATTGGTTTCATTAACATAATGTTGTTATTAGCTAAAATCACCTTAGGGATGTGGTTCAACACCTATTCCTATGCCTCTTGACAATTGGTATCAGGGTCCTTTAGGAGGTCAACATAGAACCCATTCAAGGTCTTCTCTAGTTCTATTTGAGTTTCAGCAAAAGTACCATCTATTCTCTTTAGGTGCACCACATGATTCCCCTATTGGTGTTGAATGGTTGCTTTGTGGAATAATTTTTTGTTCTGCTCCCCTTCTTTCAGCGAAATATTTCTATATTTATCTTTCCAAATAATCTCTTCATGTTGTTCCTTGAGTTTGAGCTCTTTTAGAAGATGTTGTTCTCGTTCCCTCAGCTCCTTGGATAAACCCTGGGTCATGGATTGCTGTTTAACTTCTTTCATATTATGATCCAACTATTTTTTCCCTTGGAAAATGTTCCCAAAGGATTCTGAATTCCAATGCTTAATTTTTCCTTTTAGGGACTTAAGTTTCTGTTGAAATTGGTACATGAGTGTTCCCGTTATGGGTGTCAATTCCTTCCACCATTGATAAAGTTTCTCTGGGAGGTCCAGATGGAAGAGCTAGAATTTCTCAAACTAAAAAGGTCTCCAAAGGTTTTCCCCTATTCTTTGTCATTCCAAGCTTATCATCTAGTGATCATTTCTTACTGAGGGGAGTACAATAGCTAATAGCTCTCCCCACCCATCATTACCGACTCTGAAACTAAGAAACAATATAACCTACAAGCTATGCTTATGTCCCATGCCCACTTATTATTCCGGGTAAAGATACTGTTGGACATTCTGACATCGACCAAATCAAGGGCCTCTATAACCTCATTAAATTGTTTGTTGATGGGGTTTAATTTCTGAATACCCCATTGTTTCTCTTCCAGGATGTGAATCAAGTTGAAGTCCCCTCCCAGGATCCAAGGAAAAGGACCAGCCACCACCCTTAGGTTGAGCATTGAATCTAGGAAGGAGGTCTTCTGATTGGTTATTGAGGGCCCATATACATTGGAGAGAAAGCCATGAATTTTCATTCCTTCCACATGAAAAAAGGATAATAGGGTAAAGTGAGAGGCCATAAATCCTGAGAGGCATATCTCCCTGGGATTCCAAAGTATACCTATCCCCCCAGCTCCTCCCTTGGAATCACTTATTATGACCTCATAGGTTGTCCAAGCTTTCTTTCCTATGATTTTGAGCTCTGCTTTAGAGCACTTAGTTTCTTGAAGTAGTACTATGGTCAGTTTTTTCAATCTCTATTTTCCTTCTTAGAAGATGAATATTCAATGGGATATTACAACCTCGAATATTCCATGATTTGATCCACATCTTATAACTGTTTGAGGGAGAAGGAGAGCGCTGCATCTATTATAGGGTATTGACCTAAGGATACCATATTTCCATCAACTACTTGGATTCTTTGAACATTACTATGTCTTCCTCATTTCTCACCTCTTCCTTTCTTTTTCCTTTCAGTCTCCTTATGGGACTTATAGGATATGCCCAAGTATTTAACGTCTTTTTTCTTGATGATATCTTTTTCCAAAAGGGAGACCTGTTGCGATGGAAGAGAATATAGAACTTTTTTTCTGAACAAGTCGCCTCTAGGATAAGTTTTCCCATTTCCATCTCCTTGCCTTCCTCCTCGAGCATGGGGATGTCCTCCATCACCACTACATGTTCTGCATCCTAGGTTACTTTTTTAGGGGTGAGGGTTTTCTCATTGTCCCGTGCCTCTATAATCTGACCTTCCTCCAAATCCTCTTTCTATGCTAGTGGATGAAAGACTTAAAATCGATTGTACATTTGGGCTTTCTTATGAATCTCAGGTCCATTTCCTTTCTTAGATGGATGCTTCTTGTTTGTTACTTTGGTAAACCCTTCTAAGTGTTTCCCTTCCTTATTAGGAGTGAATCCAGGCTATTTATTGAGAGGGAACTTTCAAAAAAGATGTCCATTCTCATGGAAACGCCTGCAGTGTAAAGGAATCTTCTCATATTATATCACTTGGAACCATTCCTCATCCTCCTAGTATAGTTTGTTCCCTTATGGAAAATATTGGGAAATATCCATATAATAAAAGATCTAGGAATATGAAATGTACCTCATATTTTTTGTTTTCTCTAATACCTTGACAAAAAATCCAAGGGTGTTACCTATGTTAGTAAGGATTTCCTCCTTCTAGTATTCATATGGTAAGGAGTGCAGGTGGAGCCAAACAAGGGAGATTGTCATATTTTATTTATCGGGGTTTAAGCGTTTTTCCAAAGGCATGAGTATAACCCCATGGAATAGAAAAAATATGGTCCATTATCAAATATGTGAGTGTGATCTAACTCATTGAAAAATATAATCGTGAAAAAACCTTTGGATCCGAGTTGAAGGTCATAGTGGCCCCTGGGTTTCCATGTTGTATTTATCCACCATACTAGAACCTTCTCGGTCAGCCAAATCTGAACAAATTCACTGATGAGGGTGTGATATTTCGTGTACTGGATATCCTCTCATACTCTGTCCCAATGAATCTACAGTTTGGGCACTGTTTATGCTTTTAGCATGTACTTCCCTGGTTTCCTGGTTTCTCCTCCTGCGTGAGTCAAATTGATAACCCCACTCGTCCCTTCTCCTCCCGTCCCCATCTGGAGGTCAGGTCCTAGCCCTGTATCTGTTCATTTACCCTTATCCAGAACTAGGGGAGAAAGCAACTCCCCCCACCTATGGCATCCCCCATGCCAATGTTTTCATCCACCATCAGAGGAGGTCAGTCAAAAACCTTACCTCTGATAGAAGCCTGGAAAAAACTATGACCTAACTTGTAAACCCTATCTCTCTATGGTTCCTCCCTCCTTCCTCATTATGCATCCATAGGTTATCGTGGAATCTAAGTATATTCCATATAACTCTTAAGAGACAAATATTGTTACTATATTTTTCCTCCAACCATAACCAAATCCTAAACAAATATGAGAGGCTTATTTAAATGGATAGAGAGGAAAAGAATTCACCCTCTCTAAGTGAATCATTAAAAATTCAAGAGAGAATGACACATGTGAGCCACTCAAAAACCCTAATTAGGTCTTCAAGCCTCCAATGCACCACATCTCCATGAGAACTAAAGAAAAATTAAGAGTGAACTAGGCCTAACTAGGCCTCAAATGTACCACCTTTGCGATGAGATTTAGGAGATCTATCATAATCCATATACATGCATGAAAATGAGGAAAAAAGTACCACTACTCCATGAGGACATGGAAAATTTTAGGAGTTAATATATTGATTTAGCCTTGCAATGCACTAATGTGCCACCTCTTCGACAAGAAGCCTGAAATTTTAGGAGTTCGTCTTAGACTAACAAGGGTGCCCTAATTTATAGGAGGAGACTCTAACTCATGCACAAACTTAGGGATATGTTCTTGAGATCCCAATTTTGAAAAAAGGAGCCAAATTTCGAATTGGAGATGATTCATCAGGTGGGTAAGGGCACCACTTTTCTCCATTGGATGAAGGGATACCCATTCATGCACTCCTCCTTGAACAAGGAGGTGCCAAGAATTCCCTTTACAATTTATCACCCCTTTAACTCAATTTACATAGTGTTTTTACAAATTGCTTCTCCTAGGGACCAAACATCCCATCAATGACTTTAGGACCATGGTGACTAACTGGATTTTTCATCAAACCATAGGAACTTAACAACAGCCTGAGTAACCTATGTTATAATACACTTTGTCCTTGGAGGTGTGGGTGAAAAAACCACATCGAACTTTGATCACTATGATCTGAACTCAACTAGGTAAAATAAAGACTCCAATGGTGTCATAACATGACTGAGTCATTCAGAATAGCCCTTTCACACATGCAAAGGATGTCAAATTTTGCAAACAACCTCTATAACAAAGGAGGTACAAGTACAACAACTGAGTAGAAGACTACTTCATCAAATGGGGGATTGGAAGGTCCCTAGCTATATGATGGTGTTTTCATTCAAGTGAGAACCTTGTGCATACTGGGTGGTAGCAGGTAGTTTGTGATATTATCATAAAATTCCAACCTTGACAGTTAATATTTTCAATATAAATTATTACTTAAATTAATAACATTTCTTTAAATATATGTGTAGTGAATATCAAACGAGTTTGAAGGAAATCTACTCTCTATTACCTCCTTCTATAAATTGAAGTTGTATATTATTCTCTACTTCATTTACATTAATTTAAAAGGAAAACCATATTTAACACATCAACATTCAACTCGATAATCACCGTTACTAGTCCCTTTTATGGGTTAGATTAATGCAATCATATCTAGACCATATTCGCTTAATTTAATTGGTCTCGTGAATGAGAAATGAGGTGAGTGGTTTCTTGGAAATTAGAATAATAATATGGTGGTCAAGTAGGTCCTTGCATCAAATGAAATTGTAATCACTTCCAATAATTTCTTGGACATGCCACACTGGAATATCTCCATAAAAATAGGAATGACATGTGTCTCTTGTTCCAATCTCAACTTTAGTCTCTTTGATGGTTATCATAGAATCATGTTGTATTTGAAAGTGTATTACCAGCACGCGATAGTATGTTCTTATGAGTAATAAATAGTTTTCATTTATGTCTCGATACTTTCAAATTAAACATAGAGTAGATAGATATGAATTATAATTATTGACATGATACATTTTTTGGTGGGTTCATATCTCTCTTCAAAGGAGGGGTTGGGGATTCAAGGAAACATGCATAAACAAATTATTGCACCACATGCTATGCTTAAATGTCCATGGATAAGTAATCATTTATGTCTATTTAGAGCTCAACGAGAAGTAGGGCGATACATAGTTTGCAACGTTTTACCTACCTAAGTTTCACTTAGTTGGATTTCCAATGAGTCGTCGAAGTTATTAACAAGTCTCTTGTTCACTATCAGTTCTTAGAAGTTCAAAAGACCTTTTAGGGACAATTTTTGCCCCTTTTTAGTTTTTGAATGTTCATACTCTATGGGGAAATTGTAATAAGTAGACACAACATCATGAATTTCTATAAAATGATTTACGAACTTATACTTAGCTATCAATGCAATACTCTAGAGTGTTTTTTCCTTGTTAATTATATGTTGCTTGTCAACACATATAATTTCCTAGTTTTCACTCAAACCTCTAGATATGGAGTATTTTCCTTGGCGGTTAGGCCTTAGGAGGTTATTAAAGTCTAAGTGTGTATGTATATTATCATTCTAGCCATCAATATTGAGTCATATGAACATGTACTAGGTCCCCTATAGTTTTTAAAAAATTTTGAGAATAAAAAATTTACCCGTAAAAAAAGCAAATTTTTTAATAAGATAATTGTAAAAATTGAAAGTTTCATAAAAATGTGGTTTAGAGGGGGAATTTTTCATGTGGGTGCTTGTTTTCTAACTTAGAGTACCCACTTTACCCCTAAACCTACTTTGGGATTAATTTAAGAAATTATTTAGCACTTAAATGAATTTTCTCTCGAAAATGACAAAAAGTGTCAAATAATTGGAAAATATAAAGAAAAACAAATTCCTAAATCAATGAAAACATGTCTCGGACATGTCTAGAGTGTATCTGAATTAAGTGGAAATCATGCTGGAGTTAATTGGAAGGAAATGAACAAGATATCAATAAAATCTGTTCATGTCAAGTTAATCTCAAGAGTAGGGACACATATATCTTCAAGGAGGGCGCATATGTTGATTGGGAATCTTCTCATTGGATTCGTTTTAATATCAAGGCTTGATGTGGAATTTTTCAACTTTGATATCCCTCAAATCACTCAAACCCACCCCATTTCACTCCCTCTCAAGCTAAAATTCACCCTAGTCATCTTGAGATAGCCAATGTGCCACCCTAAGCTTGGTTTTCCTATTTATGCAACGCCATTTCTCATCTTTTGGATGAGGGATTGAACCTATGATCTTGTAATTAATTTATTGTTGCTTTATTTTGTTGAATAAAGTAAAGAATTTGGAGGTCCATATGGTGAAAATTTTCATGGTTGTGAATGCTTGAGCTTATAGATGTTTTTTCTAGCTTATAAGGCTATAGATGTTTTTTCTAGATTATAAGGCTGCTGATAGCTCATGATTAAGAATTTGTAGCTTCAATTTTCTTACTTATTTTTTGTTATTAGAGATCTAAGAGTAGTTGAATGTAGTTAGTTACATTGAGGCTCTCCCAAATTTCTTTTAATAAGAAATACTATATTTAATATTGCTTATTTAAAGGTTGTGTAGTGTTGGACCAGAAGAAGTACACAAGGAAGAAACGAATGCACAAGAAAAATGATGAAAAGTACATGCGCGACGGGAGAAAAGTAGGCTAAGAAGGAATCAGTGCAGATAAGATAAAAACATGTGCACGACGGAGAAAGAGGTGGAAGGAAAGCTGCGACGTGGATGCTGCAATAAGGAAGAAAGATCCGAGTCGGTTGAAGAAGAAGGTAGAGAAGTTAAGACTTGAAGACAAAAGTCAAGCAAGACTATAGAAGGGTGATCCAGCAGGAGGAGGAAGGACAGTTTTGCGGCTATTTATGACTGATGCAAATGAGATGAAAGACATTTCTACAGCTAGTTAAGGCCGTGGTTAATGTCAAGAAGGGATTTTGCAGCTAGGTATGGGTCGGCATTGATGTAAACCAGAGATATTTTGGGTTTTTGAGTCTATAATAATTAATTTGTACTCAGTCAACCCTGCGTGGTCTTATAAATATTATATATAGCAGGAACCCGACCTATATAAGGGTTGGCTTGAGTCATTCATTCATTAGATGTTTGTTGTTCAAGAGTTATGCAGTTCTTAGTTAAATTTAGAGAAAGAGTTAGAGAAAGAAGACTCAGAGGAGAGTCTGGTAGAATTAGAAGGTTATTGAGCCACGGATCTTGCAGTTGTGTGTACAGACCGCTAGTAGTAGAAGGAATGTGCAGCTAAGTGCGCATATAGTAAGTAGAAGAGTCGATCCAGGCTATGTGCAAATCAATAGGAGTAGATAGAATGATAAACCAGAGAGCATGAGAGCAAGAAGATTGAGGAAAATACACATATCTAAAGAACAATATGCATATTGGAGGCTGCAAGGTGTTATAAACCATTCTCATGCCAAATGAAGAGCACCTTGGTGGTTTTTCCTAGATGGGTTTCCACATTATTTACTATTTTATGTTGGTGAATGTATTTAATGATGAATGTTGATGTGAATGTTTGCTTACTATGCATTATTACAGTTACTATTGAATGAATATCGCAGTAGGAACTATCAGTGGATGCATGAAGGATTAAAGCATTGTTAGAATGTTATGTATGGATTTATGATTCAGCTGTTAAATTAAGGCATGAGTTGCACAATGTTTTTTGAGCACACGGAATCAGATGTGTCGCACTGTTGTGCCAGTTGTAGAGTCACAATGGTAAAGTTGTGTTGCGCACCAGTAGTGATTTATCACTATCCTATCATCGCGTAGTAGCAGACTCCATCTAGTTGCCGTTGTTGAGCACATTGGTTGCATTCCAAAGGAATAGAATACCTCTCCAACTGTAGAAACATGGTTTTGGAAGTTACCCATAAATATATCTTGGGTGAGACTGCGTTTACTTCATGGGTGTTACCAACAGTGTTTGCTCTGTCAGGCCGATGTCTTTTGGTGTCTTGTTGGTATTATGTTTTTTTTGAACCACGGGCCTATACAAGATGATAAAAGAGGCCAACAAATGGTTTCATTGTTGGGACCTTAACCATTTGAGTTTAGGGACATTTTGTGGCATCCGAAAAAGAATAAGATAGAGGACTAGCTAGAGTCCAAGACACTGGCATTTGCAGGATCTTAGTTCAGCACGGAGAACTGGGTAGACCGGTACATATATTCTGATATCCACGAGATATTATTTGCAGATTTTCCTATTGTGCTTGTTGTTCAGGATAAATCACCCTTGTAACTATTAGTTTTTCAACATTTAAGCTAGCATTATGTTAGGATCTTTTCACTGAGAGAATAACAAGCATAGCAATAAAACATAAGCACTTCACAAGAGATAAGAGACACAAACAGTTTTGATCGGGGAAACCATAAATGGAGAAAACCCCGCAACTTCCTCAAAGATAGAATCACCACAAGATGTAAGACCCCAAAACAGTAAGATGCACTCCCGACAGCAGTAGTCTTCTAGTCCCAGTATATTTCCTTCTTCACTAGTGCGCCACACTTGAGAGGGTAAGTGATGTGTTGTACAAGTGATAAATAGAGAGACTCTCACTCTCTATTTATATTCTTCTGTTCACTTGAAGTGCAGTTAATCATGTCAGCCCAACCAACAATTACTTACTCGAGCCTACACCTTAATTAGTGTATAATAAATCAAGTGCCCCGAAACTGTGGGGACTTACACAATGACTTGACAAGACTTGTTTACATTATTAATCCTCCCGATCAGAACATCGGGGCATGACAACATGACTCAAATACATAATAGAAACATCCCGGAATAAACATCGGGTTACAATACATAAGAATACATTATGAAGTTACATATACATCAACACTCCCTCTTAACTAGGAAGGTATTATTTCTACACAATTTTCAGCACTGGTCTTCTTCTTTGTATCAACTGGATCATCTTTTTCTTCAAGTCATCTTTGTCTTCAAGTCATCTTCATCACTGGATCTGGATCATCTCTCGATCTGGATCGTCATAGAACATCATCACTGGATCTGGATCATCATCATTGGACTGGATCTAGATCATCACTCGATCTGGATCTGGATCTGGATCATAACTGCTGGATCTGGATCATCACTCGATCTAGATCTCTCGGAGTCATCATAACTGGATCTAGATCATAGCTCGATCTGGATCTTCTCTGGTCATCATCATGTGTGTACTATCTTGTCATAGGAAGTTCTACAAAGCCAACCCTTTTTCATGCTGGTTGTAGGCCTAGCCACTAGGTAGGTCTTCTCCCAGCACTTACATCTAACCTACTCATCAGAAAGGCACGCCCAGCACTCACATCTGATCATGTAGTAAACTACAATCACATCAGAAATGCCTAGCACTCACATTCACCAGCATGATAGGACATCACATCACTAACATCTGTGAAATGGCTTTGCACTTATATCTGACCTACTCGTCAGAATGGCACATTCATCCAGGAGGGAACACATCCTACCACAGTGATGAATGACTCTCACCCAGGCCGAAACCCTTCCTACCACGGTGATTAAATATTTCCACACATTCACCCAGGCCGAAACACATCATACCACAATGATGAACGACTCTCACCCAGGCCAGAACCCTTCCTACCACAGTGATGAAATATTTGTGCACTCACATATGACCTGGTAGGAACTGAATCCTACAACCTCGTCAGAATGGCCCCCAGTTCCTGACTAAGCTACCTGGTAACGGAACAGGTGCCTCCACTTTCCCTGAGAGTGGTAGTTTCCCTTACATCTCTCCTACTCGACAGAATGGCTAGCACTCACATCTGCCATGGAAGGAGCTTAATCCTTTAGCCATGAACAGAATGGCTCAGCCCTTACATCTGACCATGGAAGCAACCAATCATCTCACCATGTCAGAATGGCTATGGGTCTCATGACTTTCTCTTGGAAGGAACCTCGATCTGGAGAACACCAAGTCTCTCTCTGAAGTACTCATACTTCAGCCTAGCCAATGGTTTCGTCAATACATCGGCTATCTGTTCCTCCGTTGCAACATACTGGAGCTTCACTGCTCCTCTCTGCACCATATCCCTGATATAGTGATACTTGATCTCGATATGCTTCGACTTGTCATGGAGCACTGGATTCTCTGACAACTTCACGCAACTCTGGTTTTCACAATCTATACAAGTAGCATCCAACTGGAGATTAAATATATCAAACAATAGCTTCCGCAGCCATACTGCCTCATAACTAGGTGAAAAAGCTGTGACATACTCTGCTTCAGCTGTACTCAGTGCCACACAGGATTGCTTCCTGCTAAACCAAGAGATCACACCTGACCCCATATTGAAGCAACACCTTGAAGTACTCTTCCTGTCGATGGAACTTCCTGCCCAATCTGAATCAACATAACCCTCCAAGTTAATCTTCTGATTCGCATTTTACTTGAGTCCATAATCAACTGTACCCTTCAGGTACCTCAGAATATGCTTTGCAGCTGTCAAGTAAACACTCCTCGGATCTGTCAAGTACTGGCTCAAGGTGTTCACAGCAAAACAAATGTCTGGTCTCGTGTTCGTCAGGTACATCAATGACCCAATCATCTGACGATACATCGTAGCATCAACCATCTCTGATGAAGCATCACTTAACAGCTTCATGTTCGATGCCATAGGTGTGGCCATAGTCTTGCATTCCATCATCCTAAACCTCTTTAGGATCTCTACTGCATACTTCCCTTATCCAAGGAAGATTCCATCCACACTTTGCCACACCTCCATACCTAGAACAATAGTGCATCGACACATAACAGGAGCATCACTGGTCTTCTATCTTCAACCTTGAAGCAAAGGTTGGAATCCGCTTTACTCTCAATAAATCCTAGAGTCAACAGTAATCTTCCCATCCTATTGTACCATGTCAAACCATAATATATTCTGTAGTCACTCCCTCTAAAGTGGAGCATCATACTCTCGCTGTCTTCTGTTCTCTATGCACTGAAAACGTTTTGTACTAGAGTGACAAGTAGCTTCTTATGCTACTAATATTCTATGTGACCATCTAGTGTATAGACTTACATCTTCAACCTTGTAGCAAAGGTTAATATCTTCATCGGGCTCATCATGTATGTGTTTAAACTCTTACTGGTTGCAAATGTCTCTTCATAGTCTAGGTCTTCTTTTCGTGAGAACCCTCGTGCTATGAATCTTGCTTTGTATCCCACAATGTTTCCATCTACTGCAAGATGGAACTATGAACTTCTTTTTAGGTCTCGATACTGCGCCCTAACATCATTCTTCTTGAACTGGTCTTCCCTTTGTTCTTGGTGGCTGGAAGGTTCTGCATCAATGATGTCACTGCACTCGTGATATTATTCTTCATTTTGAAATGTCGTCACTTGGTCTTCGAAACAAGTCTTCATTCTTCTTTGCTTGTAGGA
This sequence comes from Pseudotsuga menziesii, assembly GCA_001517045.1. Lineage (NCBI taxonomy): Eukaryota > Viridiplantae > Streptophyta > Pinopsida > Pinales > Pinaceae > Pseudotsuga > Pseudotsuga menziesii. The sequence continues at coordinate 156,930 of LPNX010052546.1, forward strand.
GATTATGTATGCGGTCTTTCCTACAAGTCAAATGCAATTGTATGGTTAGAAACATTTCATAAGGAATCTTTATATTGGCAAACACTTATGAATAAATATATGATCATGCAACTACTTTAGCCAATACAACATTCATCCATATCTCACTGAAACTTTCTAGATGCCTTCCATCTCTACCAGGACAACATTGAGATTGTGCACTAATCCAATATGTCAGCAAAGAGGTTTCATTCTAGATAAGTAGCAATCGAGGGTTGTATAGCACCATGAGCTACTTACCCATCACATGCATATTAGCAGTATACTGCCATTAATGCAAACATCCTATCATGCATAACAAAACAATATCATGAAATGACAATTGAATACTTATCTTTATTTGTTTCCTGGGTAGATTACTTCTTGAGCCTTCAACTTCATCGTCTTCTTCATTCATGGTAGCATCGTTTCTTATCCAAATGATAAGGAGGATAAGAAGTTCTTCAAGAGTTGAGTTCTTCATATTCCTCATTGCTTGAGGTATCTTCTTGAGAGCTTGATATTCATTTGCTTCCATCTTCTCTTCTCTTCTTAAGAGTCAATATTCTTCTTCTTCCTAGAGTTTGCTGAAAGTAATCACTTCCTTCTAGAACACATTCCTTGAATGAATGAATTCCACGATCCTGGGAGGCCATTCAAGGTGGCCATCACCACTTCTGCTTCAAGTTGTTCTTGATTTGAGAGACTCTTATGACTGCATGGTCTCTGCATTCTATATCTTCACATTCTTCAACTGGTTTCTTTAGGTCATATTCTGATTTTTGTTCTTCCCTTCAAATAGCTTGAAATTCTGGAAGACCTTCAACAGCTTTGCTTGCAATAGGTAGTGCTCTGTAATGCACATGTGCAAGCCTTCTATGCCAAAGCTCATTTGGCTCTACTGAGTCATGGATCAAGGATTGTTCTAGATGGTCCTTCAATTTGTACAAGCCTACTTCTTGTTCTCCAATCACTACCGCATCATCGATAGTATTTCCTTTTGGCCACATGATGGCTTGACCATCTATGAATGCAACCCACATTCCTTTTGCATCAATGCTAAAATGGAGAGAAGGTTCTTCTTGAGTCCTGAAACAAACAATACTTCTTTCATTGTTAGAGACTTACCAGAGTCTAGCTTGTATGAAGATTCCCTACTACCTTTTATTGGATATTGGTAGTCATCTCCTAGTTTCACCTTGTGAGGTGATTCATGTTCTGACAGTCTTACAAAGGATTCCTTGAATCCCGTCATATGTTTGGAAGCCCCACTGTCTATAAGCCAATCATCACTTCCATGAGTAATGTTACCTGTGAGAGATGATATCAGAACATATTCATCCTCACTTGAAGAATATTGACTTTCATATATGGATCTCTTTCTGGATGGTTCATCATCCTCTGCAGCATGAGCATGATGTCTTCTTTGGCCTTGACCAAGTTCTTCTTGTGAAAGGCTTCTAACCTCGTCTCCCTCTAAAAATGGAACCTTTATACTCATGTAGGTGTCCAATCCATTTTATTCAGAGAGATCATATACTTCTAGGTTTGGAAGTTGTCAAATTCACCAATATTATCATCAAGCTGATGTGAAAGATCACTTTGAAATGAGAACCTCAAATGAAAATAGCAAAGGATTAGATCTTATCGATTTGAGGTGTCTGTCCTCATTCCGAAGATGGCTGATCTAGGGTTTGTCACAGAAACCCTAATTTTAAAAACTTGGAATATTTCATATCTAATTGGATAGACATATATATCTCTTCAAATGGAGTTGTCCAATGTACTCCTTTTCTAAAAATAGTGGAGGGAAGCTCCCGGAATAGGAAGCCCTAATTTTCCAATTTCTTCTGCAGAAATGATTGTTACTGTTTCTGTAATATCTCTGAAATTTATGCTTCTCTGTGTTGGAAATTTCGTACTGAGGTAACGTCACATGTTCCTGATCCAAAACCGTAGGTTTCATAATAATTGGTTTCACCATTTGGGACTGATGAGCCTTTTCCCAAGGTGACCTGTGACAGGACTGTTCAGAACAGTGAAGTTGTATGGAATGCCATGTGTCACTGGTTCATCCTCTACATCTTATATTTGGACCACCAAAATTACAGTCCGTACCATTTCTGGAACATCTTCATAAATTCTATTTGGACCTCTATAGCCCAATATATTGCAATTCTCCTTAGGTGTCCTGTTTAAGGATGAATTCTGGAAGAGGCTGGAACCCTAACTTGGAGGGATCATATCTCCCAGAATATAGCAAATATGAGGCTGATTTGTGGACACAATGTTCATCAGGAGTTTATCTTTGGCCCTTGCAATTTTTAGCTTCTGATACTTTGCCAACCTTGGAATATAGAGACTGTACCAAAACTTATCAGTTTTAGTATTTAGGGTTTTTCCTAGCTTGGGGTCAAACTAGGGTTTGACTTTCCCAGAGTTTCACCCAACCAAATTTCTTGATCCAGGTCTCTAAACTTCTATTTTGATGAGGAGAACAATTCTATGTTGGTCTCACTAAAAAATTCTTCTTCTGTAGAAAGCCCTAATTTCCGCATCGAAAACTGAGAATGCTCAGAATCGAATTCCGCTTCGATAGAAAGATGCACCCTAAGGAGGAGAGTTGTTCCACCTTACTTTTGCTGAAAATTTGTGGAGAAAGGTCCACAAACTAGGAATCCCTAGTTGCTACAGCTGCAGAGTGTCTTCTTCTTAGGTTAGCTCTGATACCATGTTAGTTTTTCAACATTTAAGCTAGCATTATGTTAGGATATTTTCACTGAGAGAATAACAAGCACAGCAATAAAACATAAGCACTTCACAAGAGACAAGAGACACAAACAGTTTTGATCAGGGAAACCATAAATGGAGAAAACCCCACAACTTCCTCAAAGATAGAATCACCACAAAATGTAAGACCCAAAAACAGTAAGATGCACTCCCAACAGCAGTAGTCTTCTAGTCCCAATATATTTCCTTCTTCACTAGTGTGCCACACTTGAGAGGGTAAGTGATGTGTTATACAAGTGATAAATAGAGAGACTCTCACTCTCTATTTATATTCTTCCGTTCACTTGAAGTGTGGTTAATCATGTCAGCCCAACCAACAATTACTTACTCAAGCCTACACCTTAATTAGTGTATAATAACTCAAGTTCCCTAAAACTATGGGGACTTACACAATGACTTGAAAAGACTTGTTTACATTATTAATCCTCCCGATCGGAACATCAAGGAATGCCAACATGACTCAAATACATAATAGAAACATCCCGGAATAAACATCGGGTTACCATACATAAGAATACATTCCAAAGTTACATATACATCAATAGTAACCTAGGGTCTGGAATTACCAACTTACTATTAAATTGCAGACAATCATCTTTTTATAGGGAATGGAAAGAGAATAGGAAGAAAGTATTGACTCACTCGATTAGCGACGGTTGATCCAAGCTTGATCTTCTCTCGCTCCACTTCTCTCCAAAGCTTCTAGGGATGTACTTCTCCACCTGCATAGAGAAAATCCTTCAAGTAATATCTCATGCATATGCATATTAAAGGTTAGATGAAAATCATATATATAACATAATCAACACATCCATTAATCCAATATACATGACATAAACTCAATACAAGATTGGAAGAAGAATTCTCTTTATTAACGAGTGGTGAACAAGATAAGAGTACAACCCAAATTCTGACAGAAGGACTCCTCTAAAACCAAAGAGCTCTGAGTTCTGCTGCTCCAAAACTCTGAATATATACCACCAGCATAACTTTGCTCTCCAAAATTGATTGATTAGCCCCCACCCCAAGGCCTCTATTTATACTTTGGGAAATAGAGTGGTTTCGAAGGTTGGGATAGTTGAGATGGTTGGGATAGTTATGGATTAGGCCCCAACTAATCTCATCTAATATCGATTATATTTTTTAATGTTCAATTAGGGTATATGCGGGTATTAATATAGGAAACTCACGTATGACACACGGGTTGCTCAAAGGAAACTCACGTATGCAAGTATACGCAGGTTGCAATGCAAATAATTGCATATGACATGTGAGTTGCAATGCACATAGTTGCGTATGCAACCCAAAATCCACAATAAAAAATATACAAGGCTGGTCTGAGGAAAATGAATCAAAGGTCATGCCCATCTATATTGTTTAGGCCACTTCAATCTAAATTTACCTTTTATGTACCAACATGAGGAATGTCAGCACTCGGATGGAGAAGTGCCATTTTGGCTGATAACAGATGCCCCCTAATGTGTGAGGTCAGAGGGAAGAGATGGAAAAAATACATTATAATCATTATCTTGTATAACTTAGAAGTCTAAGGAGGTAGAGGAAGTACTTGAAACAAACACATATCAAATGTCAGATACAAAATCATATCTGAGGATGCCATGTTCAATTTACTGGAACAGTAGCTCCTTTACAATATTTGAGTACATCATATGATACGGGTGCTAGAACACGTATACTACAAAGGTGGATGGAAGCCACAATATACAATTATGATGAGTCTTCAAAGATCTGAAAGCTGTGTAAGTGAACACAACACAATCTTGTGCAACTTAGGTTATAGATGTGAACCTAAGGTCTTCGTCAAAATCCAAAGGAACCTGTACAATATAGGCCATGTGAAGAGATGTATTGAAGTCGAACATGGAAAGGATTCAATAGATTTCCAATCAATAGGTGACAATTGACAACTGAAGCAAAGTAATTCACCAATGATGAATGTGAATCCTAGGGTACCATCGTCAAAAACTCTAGGTCTTCGTCTTCAGAAAATGCTGATGAAAAACCATGATGTGATGAGGAAGTCAATAGATCCTCCAATGGATAACAAGAATGACTAGGAACTGGATAAAGGAAGGTAGACACAAGTGATAGTAGATAGGATAATGATGGAATAAGGATAAAAAGCAGAAACGGGTATAGATCCTTGAATAGTGAGCATGACACAAAGATGACCCAAGGCATCTTTTTAAATTTGCAGATAGAACAACTAGACTTATCTATCATGTAGGAGACATGATCAGATTCCCCGGGCATAAATGACAAGTGGAGGAGTAAGAAACTCAAAGTGATAGCTAAACTGAAAGTGTACACTGAGACATGAGTATCGAAAAGTTCAGAGAGTGCTATGTTCAAGGAGGACATACTACCACCAATTGTAACCCAAAGAGAAAAGTTCTTCCTTATCTTTCCTATTAAATTTTAACGAGTCCAGGAAAGTCAACTTAGCTCTCTCTTCATTTTTGACAAGCTTAAAGAGAAGTAGGAATAATTCTTGAAAATGTCACTTATTCATGGATTTTATGAGCTCGAACTAGTACATGCTCGCTTGGTGTTTTCATATTTAGAGAGTCTGAAAATGCCAAAGAAGACTCCAGGGGGTTCCTTTTTTGTCCAATTTAGTCTATTGAAACCAAAAAAGTATAAAACATATCTCAGAATAACTCTCTTAAATTCATAAGAAGAAAAGGTGAACCTTTTTCGTACTTAGTCATGGAGGTCCAAAAAAGGTTAAATTACCACCTACCTAATGCTCCTTCAAGAGCAGCTTATAGCTTGAGTTTTACAAGTGTGAAGGAAAACAAGATCACACAGAAAGATCCATTTGAGTACAAGAAATGGGGCTTACAATAGTAAACTCGATGTTTTGTTCTTTTTGTTTAACGACCATGACAAAGACATAAAGTACACTCAGAATATTTTTCATGTTTAGGTCCAAAGCATGAAAAAGAGAAAACTAAGCTCATACCGGGTAGTCCTTTTCCATAATTTTAGTTCATCAAGTCCAGAAAAGTGATAAACATATGCCTAAGAATACTCTTCTCAATTCCACAGAAAAGAGAGTGATCCTTTCTCGTATTATTCCACATGGTTCGAGAAAGAGATAACCTACCACCAATGTGGATGCCCATTCACATATTCTTAATGAGCATGAATGAAAAAGTTTACTCGGCAGTCAATTCTATTATGAGGGGTTAGACCTGGGCCTAAAGAAACTCCATAAGGGTGGGGATCCTTATAAAGGGGATAGCTTGTAAAAAGAGACAAAAAATGAGGCTCAATTTGGCTTGAAAAATAGCTAAGAAGGCTCCTTGGAACCTATGACAAATGTAGAATGAGTACCAAAAGACAATAAATGTGTTCTAAGCTAGGGTACTCATGTTAGGAAAGCCCTATCCACAGAAGAACAATGATATAGACAAGGTACTAATGGTTGAATATCATAGTCTGTGGTCAAAGTAGTAGTCCTAGGGGTAAAGCGGATTAAGTATAATTGCAAAAATGCATATAAATGATCAAAATCCTACCCTATATGATTGGAAGACGAATTTAAATAACCTTGCACCTGTTTCAGTAGGTAAAAAATAACATGGCATTAGTTTGATTTTAATGAAAATTACAAACTATAGGTTAAAAACCCCACTTTTGAAATAATTTCTCTAAACAGTGAAAAAAATAGAAATCAAATTCACCATTTGGAATTTTTACCCAATATAGACAAGTTTTACCTCTACTTTCAATTTCTCTCTATGGTCAAACCTTTGGATGAATTTCCAAACCGTAAGTGCCAAGTAAATCTTCTCTCCATCCTCTTTCATTTTATCCAAGAAAATTTTTTATTTTATGAAAAATTTGATGTTTTCAACCAAATTAAAGGCAACCGCATTGTATACGCGGGTATGCTATGTAAACAGTTGCGTATACGCGTTTTATATGTGGCTTGCTTGAAAGAAACTCGCATATGATATGCGACATGTCCAAAGGATAGTCATGTATACTGCACGATATATAAAAATGCTATTTAGGGCTAAAATCAAAAGTTTTTTCATGAATTTAATGTTTGACAATGGTCTTGTTAACAGGATGAAACATGGTGTTGGAGTGGAGGGAGAGGGAGCATGAGGACATGGACCAAGATGCTCTTCGAAGTGCCCTCACGGTGCATGCCTTGCGGCAAAGTGGGTTGCTTAAATTCTTTTGTACCTCACCTATGCGATTGAATGTCCGCTTACTAGATTTTTTGATAAACTACTGGGATCATGATCTATGTGCATTTGACTTGCAAGGTAACATTCTAGAGATTACACTGGAAGACATCTATTTCATATCATATTTGTCACGATGGGGATCTCTTCTCAACTTGGAAGGTACCAATAGGGGCAATGACCTTCTAAGTGTTCAGAACTACATTGACACATACTCTACACCTGGTAGTCAGAAAAGGGGTACTTGCATCCCTATTGTTCATATTCGCAGCTTTCCATTACAAGTGTTGGTAAGCACGATAGTGAGGGTTGTAGGATCATCATCACTTCATCTTGCAACTCGAAACCAGATGAGAATTACGGTGGAATGTATACAGGGAGCCTTATATGACTGGTGCTCGGGAGTAATCCCAATAATGAAGAAGAAACTCTCTGATTACAAGAGAGGCCGATGGAATAACTTCGGTTATTCTAGCATATTGGCGGTGTTTTTCTTTGAGAGAGTGCCCAGTCTTAGTCTTGCAGTACCTCTACTAGGATTCCTCTCCTCGTCAGCCTAGGCTGAGTAAATGGGGAGAAATATTCCTCTGCCAGGGTGGCGGTGGATCCATTCAGAGTGTGTATGATGATGACTTATACTTATGGTGGTAGCGACAACTACCAGAACTGGAGCAATTTCCATATGTTGGGTTGGATTTTCAGGGTGACAATGACCTTGTCCTCCCTCCTAGAGGAGCATGGGGAGCATCAGGTATTTTGGTTTTTCAAGTTTTTTAAATTTTTATGAATTTTAGTCATAAATATATATACATATGTATAAGAGTTTTAATATTTTAAATGTTTAAAAATGCATACATTGGACCAGTTCACCTTGCTGGGCATCCTCGTATGTACGCGCGGCCAGTGGCAGGAGAGGATCACGGTTTGATTAGGGTTCTTGAGGGGAAGCTGGCTAGGCTTACCCAAAGAGTACCTACTTTGTGTATTGAGTAGATCCCTATTGTTATGCAAGAGTTAGTGGTTGTTATCCCCCCTATCTGGATACACATTATGAGAAGGGTAGCCAGAGCAGTACTTGTTTACATAGAGGCTACTTATGCTGCTGCAGCTAAAGATGCTGAAGAAGCCTAAGAGTAGGATGACCAGGATGTTCAGGGTGGTCAGAATGACCAGGGTGGTCAAGATGACCAGGGTGGTCAAGCTTAGACTTAGGAGCACTTTTATGGATTATGATCCAGATTTTGTATATTTTATGTATATTATACAGTTATGACTGGATCTGAGGATCAAACTTGACCTATCTATATGGATAGATATTCACACACACACACACACACACACACACACACACACACACACACACACACACACACATATATATATATTTCCTGTTTATTTACATGTGTTTTTCAATGTGTCTATTGTAAATTTTATGAAATATGTGTTAAATGCCACTCCAAGATATAATTTGCATATGCATCAGTTAATGAATTTTGATTTCTTGGAATATGATTAAATGTAATAAAATCAAAATTTCTTTCCAATAACCTAACTTGCATAAGCTAACGTAGTAGAATAGGTTTCGCACCTAATAAGCTCGATTGAGTTGGGAAACTACCAGTTGAGAGTCAATCCTGACTTCCAACTGGGTAATGCATCGTGACAATGAATCCCATAACAGCTCAGTGATGGCCGTATACTCAACCACATTATTAGTAGCCAGACCTAGAAAAGCACCTCCAGAGGCAACTAGCTGTCCTGAGGGTGAGTAAATAACCCATGCGGCTGAAGTCAGGTTGCAAGTGTGGCGAATAGCCCCATCTGCAAAACCTACGAACCACTCAAAAGACATCTGTAAAAACCAATAGATGATATAAGAACAAAAACCATCAAACTATTTTACATAAATTTACATACAATAAAAATAAAAAAAAGTTCTAAGCCTAAGCATAGTACTTTTTGAGGTAAAGCCCATTTCTAGGCTCAGGCAGCTTATTTCCCTTGAAATCAGTTAATTCATACGCACCTTTCTTCAAAACATTTGACACGACATAAGGTCCTAACCACATAGACCTAAATTTCCCTTCCCCTAAGGGTTCTTTGTCTTGATCCCAAAGCAAGACAAGCTCCACTTCAGAAAAAATATTAGGTTTAACCGATTTATCGTACTGATTTTTGACCCTATTTTTATGGTTTCATTTGCTTTCAACGCATCTCTACATTGTTAATCTACATGTTCTAAGTGTAACAACCGTTCTTCTAGCTCAGTCGTATCAGGTAGCACATGAATAGCAATCTTTAAGGATGGGATTTCACATTCAACCGGCGTTAGTGCTTCCACTCCGTGAATGAGTTGGAAAGGAGAAAACCCTATGGTAGTTTTCACATTGGTCCTATAAGCCCAAAGTGTAGGATACATCATGATGTGCTAATTGGAACGGGCTGCATTAATAGTGTGCTTGAGAATAGTCTTCAAGGTTTTATTTACAGCCCCGACTTGACCATTCGCTTGCGGGTAGAAAGAAGACGAATGTTCTTTTTTAAAACCTAGCATAGTGGTCAATTCAGTCATCAAGCTATTTTGGAAGTGAGTTCCATGGTCAGTGACAATCTATTTAAGAATACTGAACCGCATGATAATTTGGTTGAAAACAAAAAAAGATGCAGTTTCCCCCTCATATTTATAGGTGGGCATTGCCTCTACCCACTCCATGAAGTAATCTATAATGACAATGATGTGTTTGTGCCCCCCATCTGAGACTGGGTTGCACATCATGTAATCTATCCCCCACTTCATGAAGGGGCCCACTAAGATGACGAGAAATAACGGAGCAGGATGTGACCGCATCTTTCTAGTGTGAAGCTGATAAGGATGACAACGCTTTATGGCTTTGACACAATCTTTAAAGATTGTGGGCCAGAAATAACCGGCATGTAAGATCACCTGGGTCATTTCTAACCCGGATAAATGACCCCCACATGCTCCACTATGGGCATCATTTAGGACATCTCAGCCTCTTTGTGGGTAAGACATCAATGCAAAACATAATCTACACCTCTACGATATAAAGTATCTCCAATAATGAGGTAGTTTTTTGCATGTAAGCGTAGTTTGCACCGTTCTTCCTGTCAAAAAGCTACAGGGCACTTCAAAGTCTGGAGATAGACAAGTATATCTCTGTACCAAGGGCCAGAGGTGGAAATAAAAAATATGTGCTTATCTGAGAATGAATTTTCTTCAATGGCCACATCTTCCTCAACCGAAAATTATGAGATGAGCTCTGCAAAAAATAAGGATTTGGCAGATTTGGCAGATTGGAAATCTAAGTCAAACTCCCAGAGAATGACTATCCATTTGTTGAATTTGCCTCCAACTACTCGTCGGGTTGGAAATGATTAAAATCTGCCACTACCATAATGGCCCTTAGTAAGATGTAGCGACACAACCTCTGAACATCATATACAACTTCTAATTCCAACTTTTCGACATGGGAATACCTAAGTTCAGGGCCAGCTAAAGCACAACTAAGATAGTAGACGATATGCTCTTGGAGCTTATCATCCTCCTGGACTAGTACTACCCCTATGTCGACTTGGATGCGGCCAGATACAATATATAATCATGAGAGTGATATGGCAAGCGTAGTAATGGTGCCGACAAAAAAAATTTCTTTAATGCCTTGAATGCAAGTTGTGCGATTTCATCCCATACAAATGGGGTATCCTGCTTCAACAAGTGCATGAAACCTTTAGTGATCTTCACATAATTTATGATAAAAAATCAAAGGAAGTTGGACTTCCCTTGCAGGCCTTGAAACTGCCTGATGGAACGAGGAGGAGGAAGATTTACTATGGCCTCAAATTTCAAAGGATCCACTTGAATACCTTTGTTAGAAACAATGAACCTGAGCAGTCTCCCTGACTCGACACAGAAAACACACTTGTGGGGATTCAAGAAAATTTCGTAGTATCTACATCGTTCGAAGATTAAACACAAGTGATCTGGGTGGTCGATCCTCTTACAAGAATGTGCTGGTAGATCATCAAGGTAGGGTTCGACAATAGACTTAATGTCATGAAAGGAAAAATCCATTGCCCGCTGAAAGGTAGCCCCTTCATTTTTCAATCCAAAAGGCATTTTCTTGTATGCAAATGTACCCCAAGGATAGATGAAAGTTGTTTTATGTTGGTCTTCCGGTTTAATTTGATTTTGGTTATACCCGGAGAAACCATCCATAAATGAAAAGACTTCACTCCCCACACAAGCATAAATGATTTGATCTATGAATGGTGTGGGGTAGTTATCCTTAGGACAGGCTTTGTTTAGATCATGAAAGTCGGTACAAGCACGTATTGTCCCTTGCTTTTTGTCAACAAGAACGAGGTTAGATACCCATTCTATCAAAGCTTTCGGGTAAATGAAACTGACTTTCAGCAGTTTTTCAACTTCATCCTTGACATCTACCGCTTTACGTGGATTGATAGGTCTAAGTTTTAGTCAAACAGGTTTGGCATTAGGATATGTTCGGATTTCATGTTTGACTATTGATGGATCTATGCCTTGCATCTCCTTATATGACCAGGAAAACACGTCACAGAATTCCTTAAACAAGGATGTATAGATAGCAATCTCCTCTGGAGAGAATTTTGCACCGATATGCACATTTTCCACAACATTTGGGTTTGTAGAGATGTTGATAGGAATAGTAAAGAAAATTTTTTCCATATTCCCCTCAGCAAATATTCCTTCCCTAGGAAATGGATTAATGTTTGTATCAGCATAACCTATCAGTCTCATATGGAACTCTTGATTTTCAATCCTACTTAACTCTGGAAGAAAATAGGATTAATGGTGAAGATCATCACAGATATTATCTCGTGTGCACATAGCTTCTAGAATGGCTTTGTCAGATGGAAAAACCATATCTAAGCAATCTTCAGCATGCAAAGAGTTCTCTGCCCAAGCAGGCAGATAGGATTCTTCCGGCTCCTCTGAGGCTGTGATAGGGATCAGAATGGGATCAACAATGGTATGAATGATAGCTTGATAAGCTACCTCCACTTCCAATAAGGGAACTTCAAGTTCATGGCAGGAAGGAAGAACCCAAGGATTTTTTCTATCGAGAACCATGGTAATAGAATTCCCTACACTAGTAGAACCTAAATAATTAATCGGAGCTGGAAAATTGAATGTGCCCATTAATGATGCATACATTGCAGACCCTAAGCTCTCTAAAGTAGGTTTAACGTGATCAACCAATGGCATGGTGGACTCATTAGTTTCCATGCGGCCCTTTCGAGTAAAACTCAGTTGGCCTACTATAACCAACTTTCCTTCATGTGGAAACACTACTACCCGAAGTACGAATGATGCAATAGCGGACATGGCATAAGTCCAACTTCTCCCTAGGAGCAAGTTATAATCCAAAGGTGCATCAATCACCTCTACCTCAATAGACACTTCCTTCCCTTCCAAATTTATTTCAAAATCTGGTGGGATACCATGTGGATGAAATGACCTTCCGTCGAAAGCAGTAAGTATGGTGTTCAATGGAACTAGCTGTGAAGATCCAAGATCCTTCCAGCAAGACAAGGACATGACACATGTGGAAGCTCCGTCATTGACAACTGAACTTCTAATGGTTTTTCTACCATGGATGACATCTATCGATAAGGCCACATGATAAGTTAGGAAAATTTTGACATCAGACAAATTAAACTTTGCCATGAGGCTCAATGAATCCTTACTACCTAAGACTGCTAAGAGTGCATCTCGCTCGGCGGGACACATTAGAGGAAATTTCGATTTAAAATGGGCCTTCCAAAAATAATACAAATTCCATGTCATAATGTATTATCCAATCAAAATTATTTAAAATTCAAAAAGCGAGCACCTCTTAAACAATTTTTTAATATAAATTTGGGGATAGGTATCATAAAAAAACTATTTTTTTGTTCGTATTTTCGACATATCTCCCTGTGTTTTGAGTCAAATTTCAATCAAGAGAGCTTGTTGGATGTAGAATTAAATTCTGGATCCAACTAGTACCAACTCAGCATACTTTTGATGGGCCCCACTACCCCAAAAACAAGAAATACCTGAAAAATGTGATGATGATGTCATCATCACATTTTTCAGGTATTTTTTGTTTTTGAGGTAGCTGGGCCCGTCAAAAGTATGTCGAGTGGGTACTCGTTGGATGCGGAATTTAATTCCACATCCAAAAAGTCTCCCGCTCAAAATTTGAGCACAATTTGAGCAAACACATAGGGAGATATGTCGAAAATACAAACAAAAAAGTAGTTTTTTCTTTTCTTCCTCCAAAATTAATAAATATTATTTTATTATTTTAACTATTATTTTATNGTTCCATTTTGAGTTGAAATTTCCTCTAATGACTCTGTAACACCTCTAAAGTTGACATCGCACATGGGGTCTAGGCTAAATATTCAACTATAGAGTCGTTGGCTACAGCCTTAGCATTTGGATTGTGCAATGTTTTGTTAAATACACCCTTCGGTATCTTGGGCATAGTTTCAGCAGGTTTTTCAATTGTGAGAGGGTTAGAAGTTTCACCTATAGACTTACCCTTCTCTGAAGCCTCAGTCTCATAGTTATTGTTCCTAGTTTGGAATAAAGTCTTGGATCGAACCATGTTGATATAATTTGGGGCAGGAGCATTTGGGGTGCCCCCTACTACATTTGAAGCTGAAGCAGAATTCTGTCCTTGGGGAAAAGGATGCTTCAAGACAGCTGATTGTTGAGCTTTGAGCAGCTTCTAAGCTTGGTAAATAATGGGACATTGATGGGTCAGGTGATCTTCCTAGCACAACTTAAATGGAAATTTCACCTTCTTCTTCTCTTGTTTTCTCCCATTAGCATTGTTTATGGGTTTTGGCTTTTTTTGTTTTCCCTCACCTTTCTTCCCCTTTTTCTTTTTCCCACCGAGCTACTGTTTTCCCTTTTGGGAGGATTGTGAAAAAAAATTTGCATTCTGGGGTGAGGGGGCAGCCTTTGCTGCCTTCACCATATATTATTTGATGGAAAACTCATGGAGTTGTTTGGCCAAAGACTCTATAGTGGGATATTTCACTGAACCAACCACACCATCGGCATGGGGTCCAGGCTTTGGTTTTTTGACACTATGTGTTGGTATCGATGCATCAAGGATGATTTCATATAGAATCCCAGACTGAGAATATATCAAATCTAACTGCTGGGCCCTGAGGACAGCCTCTTCCTCATTAGTTATTCCCTAAGTGGATACATCCTTGGATATATACGGAAATAAGGATTTAAGGAACCGTTCTAACAAAAACTTGGGAGGGATAGTGGCCTTAATGAGCCTTTTCCACCTTCACCACTCTTGGATATGATCCAAAATTTGATTGGCTTTGTCCTGCCAAAAAGTGGACAATAAATATATGTCGGTGTCATACCGAAAAGGAAACTGGAAATGGTTAAGGAACACGTTAGCTAAGTCCCAAAAACTATCAAATGCAGCAGAGTGTAGTTCAATGTACCACTTTGCTGTGACACTAGTAATAGTTCTCTAGAAAAACCTTAACCGAATGGTGTCATCATTCAGTGAGTTGGAACAACACCACTAGTGAAAAGTGGTGATAGGAGCCCCTGGGTCTTCACCAACTTTTACTTCAAATTTTGGAATATCCGAGGGAACTTTGGTAGGGACAAGTGGCCAGGTGTCATCATGTTTCACCGAGACATTCATTAAATTGGCCAAGTATGGAAAGTTCAAAGTTGCCAGGAACGGAAGTTTGGGTCTGACCGGAGCTTGAAAAGTACGAGCTTGGGAAGTAGAAGGACTTGCCCCCTAGTTTCCACAAGTAAAGGTGGGGTTTCCCCCAGTTACCGGTTGTGAGGTAGTCGGACCGATTTGGAAAGGATTGTGGAAATTGAACCCATTGATAGAACAATTTTACTCACAACAATTATCAATTGATCATGCAAAATCACTCACAAAAGAGACTGAAAATGGAGATAAACACTAAACTGTATTAACTCAGTGTACAATAGCCAACCCTGTAACATAATAGTTTGCTGCATTAAATAATTACATAAGGGATTTGAATGCATGAGGAGGAAATTCGAATCTAGTCAAAAGCAGGCTTACTAAAATTAAGCAATTCCCCCATAGGTGCATAAAGTAGTTTCCAAATCAGTCATGGAGCTCACGAATTGGAAAAAGCACTTAGGCAAGATAACAAGTGGTGGAATGACAACTCATACATTCTTTTCAAAGGAGAAAAGAGTGGAGGATGTGGAGGACAAAAAACTAGTTAACCTCACCTAGTCAAACTTTCCCAATTGCTTTAAAGCACTGAAAAAACAGTCAATAAAGCAGAAAAAGCAGAAGAGCGCCTAGGAGGCCAGGAATAAAGAATAATTGATTCCTTGAGGTTTCCCAAGAACTACATGAGTCAAAATAGGCAAGTTTGACCACTATGGATAGGTAAATGACAACTTGCATAAGGTGGGACACATGAACTAGGCAAATAAGACAAAAATAGTTAAATTAATGTCTAAGGTAGCTAACTATGGGTTGATTATTCTAAAACCACCCCTTAAGCCTGAATTATGAGTAATATATCAGAAAATTATAGGGCCTAGCAAGAAGGCTTAGTCACCCTTTACATACTGCATGTCCATTTAAACAAGGAAAGAGGCAAAAACCACATGGGAAAATCCTCCCTTAAACATGGACTGTAAAACAAAATTTGGAAATCTTGTCTTCACTCATGCTATATAGCATGATCAGCAATCCCCAGCAGTGATTTGAGATTGCTGAAGGTCTTCTCACAAAATGATTTGGTGAAGATATCAGCTACTTGTTCTGAAGATGAATAGAAGAGTAGGTGAATGGTGCCATCATGCAAAAGCTCTCTGATGTAGTGCATATGGATCTCAATGTGTTTGGTTCTCTGCTTTTGAACTGGATCTTTGTAGATTCGAATGGTACTCTGGTTATCACAGTAGATGGTATTTGAGTACTCTAATTCGAAGCCACACTCTCCAAGTAAACCCTGCAACCATAAACATTGAGTTGCTGCATTAACAACTCCTCTGTACTCTGCTTCTGTAGATGAGAGTGCAATGGCACTCTGTTTCTTGCTTGACCAGCTGATTGGCCCTTATACAAGCATGAACACATATCCTGATGTGGAATTTCTATCTATGCTATCACCTGCCCAATCACTGTCAGTAAATCCAATCAAATCAAGATTAGATTTTGCTTTATAGAATATCCCATGTGTCCTTGTTCCTTGAACAAAGTTAAGGATCCTTTTGGATACTTTCCAATGGATCTCATGAGGCTGATACATGTATCTAGAAGCCACACTTACTGCATAAGAAATATTACATCTAGTATGTGTAATATACAACAAACATCCAATCAATTGCCTATACAGTGTATTGTTTACCATAGGTGAAGAATTAGCTTCTTCCAGCTTCACTCCTGAAAGGAAAGGAGTCTTGCTTGGTTTGCAGTCCTTCATTCTGAATTTGTTTAGAAAATCCAAGGCATACTTGGAATGGTGCACCTTGATTCCAGCTTTGGTTTGAGCAATCTCAAGCCCCAAGAATTGGCTTAAGAGCCCCAAGTTTGTCATGGAGAAGGCTTGGTTCATTGCACCCTTCAAGGAATCAATCTCATCCTTTGAGCTTCCTGTAATGAGGAGGTCATCAACATATAACACAATGATAATTAATGAACCATTAATTAACTTCAAATAGACATTTGGATCTGATTTGCACCGGACAAAATTCAGTGATAGCAAGAAGCTATCAATCTTGGCATACCAAGCCCTGGGGGCTTGCTTTAGCCCATACAATGACTTTCTCAACCTACACACAAGAGAAGGGTTAGTAGAAAATCTTTGAGTTTGCTGCATATATATCTCTTCAATGAGATCTCCATTCAGGAAGGCACACTTTACATCCATGTGATGTACATCCCATTGCTTTGAGGCTGCAATGGCTAAGGCTAGCCTGATGGAATCCATCTTTCCCACTGGTGCAAAGGTCTCATTGTAAGCTATGCCATGAACCTGTGAGTAGCCCTTGGCTACCAATCTGGCCTTGTACTTCAGAGGTGAACCATCAGCAGCAAATTTGGTCTTGTATACCCACTTACACTGAACTAACTTCCTCCTTGGGGGAAGAGCCACTAGCTCCCATGTGTTGCTCTTCTGGAGTGAGCTGAACTCTTCATTCATGGATTCTTGCCATCTTGGATATCCTGCTGCTTCTTCATATGTTTGAGGATCTTATTCCACCATCAAATAGAATTTCTCAGCAAACATAGGATCCTTCATGCACAGACCACTCTCAAATTGAGATCTAGTCCTCCTTGGGTCATTGGGATCCCCGGCTAGCTCTCCTGCTGCATGTAGTGTCTTGGCTTCCCATTTTGGCATTTTAGGGATTTTAGGGTCTGCAATAAACTCATCACTATCAGACATATCAGAATCAGCATGTTCAACAAACTCTTCACTTACTTTCAGAGGTTCAGGTGGTGAAGAGGTTTCTCCAACTTCCACTGCTGCAAGGGGTTCTTCTTGAAACTGAACACACCTTTCAATGAAGGCTTTGTTTGTGCTCAAATTTATTAGATTGTACCATTTTGAATATTTAGAGTACCAAACAAATAGGAACTCTTGGCTTTGGGGCTGCAAAGCCTTTCTCTTTTCTGTTGGAATTCTAGCCCAAGCCCTTGATCCAAAAATCCTGAAATGGGTCACATCTGGCTTGTGCCCACTCCATGCTTCGAAAGGAGTCATACCATCAAGTTGTTTATGAGGCACCCTATTCTGGATATAGGCTGCACAGTTGATAGCTTCATCCCAGTAATTTGGTGGCAAAGTTTTTGAATCCATCATGCATGTTGCCATCTCCTTCAGTGATTTGTTCTTCCTCTCAGCAACACCATTATGCTGTGGTGTGTAAGGGATAGAATGCTGCATCTGAATACCTACATCTGCACAATAATTAATAAACTCAGACTTGACACACTTACCACCATTGTCATATCTGAGGACCTTGAGTTTCCTCCCAGACTGGTTTTCAACCAAAGCCTTAAAGACTTTGAAGAGGCCAAAAACTTCAGACTTGTGTTTCAGGAAGTAAACCCATCAATACTTGGAAAAGTCATCTATGAAAGTCAATGCATATTTGTCCTGAATCATGGAAATATGAGGGAATGGGCCAGAAACATCACTGTGGATCAGCTCGAGGGGTGCATAGGTTCTCTCATGACTAGCTCTCTCAAATTTATGCTCTGCGTGTTTTCCTAGGATACAACCTTGGCAGACTCCTTTGGAAAATTTTATCTTGGGAAAACCTATGACCATCTCTTTTTCACTAATATTAGAAATATACTTGTAATTTAGGTGGCCAAATATTTCATGCCAAAGCTTTCTTGCCTCATTAGCATGAATTAGAAGAGCAGAGGGGTTTGAGTAGGGTAGGAAGTGTGAGAACATGTATACCTTTTGAGCATGATTTGCAACTCCTTTTGCAATGACTTTACCACTTGAGATCTCTGTGATCTCAACTTCATCAGGGGAGAATATGACCTTCTTTAAAGACCCAGTGTGAGTCATCTGGTACACTGATAAGAGGTTGGAGGCAAGACCAGGCACATACAACACATTGCTGAACTAACCATGATCAAGATCAATCCTCCATTGCCCAAAATTTCAGTGAGAGATTCATGTCTCAGTACTATAGGTGGTCCTTTCGACATGTCAAGTGAGGAGAATTCCTCCTTGGTGAAAACCATGTGTCTTGAAGCTCCAGAATCAATGATAAAACTGGGTGAGCTTGATGTTCCAACAACCAATGCATGAACTCTCTCTCTGTCATCTGAACTTGATCCTCCTTCTCTCTTCTTTGAGCTGTCTGGAAGGGAGATGCCATTCTTCTCCAGGATTTGGGTTAGCATGTCTATTTGCTTCTTCATACAAGAGCTTTCAGTGTGATTGCCCTTATTGCAGTATGCGGACTTGCTCATTTCTCCTTTGTTTTTCTTCTTCTGGTAGTTCTTCTTGGAACCTTGTGGCTCCTCTGGAGACTTGTTCTTGTCTCTCTTTTGCACAGGTGGATTTTTAGATTTCTTTTTTCTTTTTTGAATCCACCTTCAAATCTCTAGAAACCAGAGCTTGGTCTTTGGATGGTTTGATGGTGCCCATCATCACCAGCTTGTCGTGTTCTTGTGTGAGAGATTCCATGAAATATGAAAGGCTAGGCATCTTCCAGGTTCGAGCTGTCAACTTTGTGGCATAGAAGGTAGAAACAAACACTGAATAGTTAGGGCCAAGATTTGAGAGAATGGCCAAGACCAGCTGATCATCCTTCTTTTCGATCCCACATTGATTTAGCTGCAAAACAAGTGCTTTGAACTTGGAGAAATAGAGTTGCAGTGATTCAAATCTATTGGGAGTTAGGGAAATCAGCTCATTTTTTATTTGATGTCCCCTCATCTCGTCTATATTTCCAAGAATATCAGTAAGATTCTCCCATACTTCATTTGGTGATGTCAATCCATCAAGATGGAAAAGGAGGTCTCTGGAAATACTCAGACATAAGAGACCATAGGCCTCATCCCTCATGTTGTGCCATTTTATCTTCTCTGCAGCTGCATTGGGCTCTGCTTCTGTTGCCATAGTCACCCTATAGAATCCTTTCGCTCTCAATAGTATGTCCATCTCTGCTTTCGATTCAAATAATTTGAAGGGAGTCAAGATGATCTTCTGTGATTGATCCATAGTTTAGAAATTGTCCCGACTATAAGTAGAAGGCTCCCAGTCACTGATGTCGAACCTGCAAAAATTTTTTGAAGGAGAGAAATCAATCTACAATGGCTCTAATACCATGTGGAAATTGAACCCAGTGATAGAACAATTTTACTCACAACAATTATCAATTGATCATGCAAAATCACTCACAAAAGAGACTGAAAATGGAGCTGAACACTAAACTATATTAAATCAGTGTACAATAGCCAACCCTATAACATAATAGGTTTCTACATTAAATAATTTCATAAGGGATTCAAATGCATGAGGAGGAAATTCGAATCTAGTCAAAAGTAGGCTTACTAAAATTAAGCAATTCCCCCATAGGTGCATAAAGTAGTTTCCAAATCAGTCATGGAGCTCACGAATTGGAAAAATCACTTAGGAAAGCTAAAGAGTGATGGAATGAAAAATCATACATTCTTTTAAAAGGAGAAAAGAGTGGAGGATGTGGAGGAAAAAAAACTAGTTAACCTGACCTAGTCAAACTTTCCCAATTGCCTTAAAGCACTGAAAAAGCAGGCAATAAAGCAGAAAAAGTAGAAAGGTGCCTAGGAGGCTAGGAATAAATTAGAATTGATTCCTTGAGGTTTCCCAAGCGCTACATGATTCAAAATAGGCAAGTTTGACCACTATGGATAGGTAAATGACAACTTGCATAAGGTGGGACACATGGACTAGGAAAATAAGACAAAAATAGTTAAATTAATGTCTAAGGTAGCTAACTATGGGTTGATTATTCTAACAAGGATTCCACCCATAAGCTAGTGGATTTTTCATATGTGGTGCAGTGTATGTGGTTTGAGTTGCTCCAGATGAAACTGGAGTTTGGAAAACAGTAGTAGGTATCCATCTGCTAAAAAGAGAGAAATGAGAGCTTGTGAAAGGAGATGAAACCAACGTTTGAAAACCTTGACCATAAGGGTTAGTGTTTCCAAACTGTACCCCTACATAGGTATGTGTGGGACCTACATATGGAGTTGATGGGGGAATGTACCCCCCATTCTAGTGAAAACCCTGGATAAATGAGAAGGATCCCACTGGACCACTCTGGGAAGTGTGTGCAAAATAAGTTGAAAGAAGAGGTACACTAGGGATCCCAGTGACCACCCCACCAGAAGTGCCTACTACATTTGTTGAAGCCGGTGGTCTAACCACCCAACTAGTTGGAGTTAAAGAAGTAGTAGGTATGTTTTCTCTAGGGGAACCCACCGGGGGAGGTGGTACCCCTTCAGCTAGAGCGGTTGAGCTGGAGGTAGAAGAACTTTCTCCTGCACTATAAATTAGCCTTCCCACAGGAACGCCGATCATAGGTGAATTGAAAGGACGAACCTAGATGATCACTGGATTGTTTAGGTCAGTAAGAGGTGAATTAAATTTTTTTGCAAACTCGTCAGCCTGCAAGTATTCTATCTCTACTGGAGTTGTATCAACCTGGTTTGTCCTAAGTTCTGGTTCACCTGGAACTTCACTAATACCTACCGGTTTGAAAGAACCGTCTGTGTCTAACCTTTGCCTTTGAGGTGGTGGTGGAGGCTCCACTGTAGTGAGCGGGGGAAGTTTTTGCAACCTTCTTGACCTTCTGAAAGGTTGGTCCTTCACGATTGAAAAATTGACTCTTCACACCCTAATGTCGGCTAAACACAAACAAACCACAGAGCAATGACTACAAAATTTCCTAAAGTCTTTCAACAATCACAAGGGGTATAAGATATGCTTTCTGGAAGAAAGATGAGAGACATTTACCTGGCATCCTTGAAGATGTTCTTAGGCACAAGCAGAGGAATCACCCACCACCCTCCCACACTTTCTACAAGGGTTACCTTCCAAGCCTATCTAAGGTCAACTAGAAATAGCCTTCAGGTGTACCTGTGTACGAGCCCTAGATGTCCGAGATACTCTAGGCCACCTTAACTATATTGATAGTCTGGGGGGGATAGTCACAAGCCTAGTTCATATGCATGGGAAGGATAGCAAAGCCTGAAACTTTGTCTAGGAAAGAATCCCCAGATGTGCAAAAACCTTGGCCTACCCTTTGACAAGGAATCAGAGGGTTATCTCCTCAGTCCAAACCTCCATGCGGCCTTGTGCTTAACTCCTATTTGAGAGGAGCTTCCTAGATACAACCAACATAGGAAAGGGTTTACTTATCGATTGTCCAATTATGTTTGAATTTAAGCACTTGAGGGGAGTTTAAACTCCCTATCCCACAATCCTATCCTAATCTAGTTGGTGTATGAACCTATAAAATAAAACTTATTAATATATTTTAAATTATATCATTGATTTTAAGGGTTGTTCTTAGTCAAAAGGTAAGTGGCGTGAAGGACTGTGATGTCATATACTCGATAAGAAAAGTAAAAATGATGTATAAAGAAAATTCCAAAGCAAAATACAACTACTTAAACCAAAATTCTTTTCTTTTTGTAAATGTAAGATAATTAAATTACAACTAAGTGTCGAAAAAACTAAGAATTTTTATAATTTTTGAAATTTTATTTGAAAATACTGAAAAGAAAACTACTAAGTGCAGCTATATGCAAAAGCATGAAATGTTTTTCTTTCACTTTTTTCAAATTCTTCAAAAACTACTAAGCATCTAAATGCAAATTTTGAGCAAGTTTGAATGATCACAACACATCAAAAGAAAAATGAAGTATAGAGGACCTAGAATGACCAAACTTCAAACAAATAGGAAAAAAACTTGGTAAAAACCCGGACTTGGAAAACTAATGAACCAAATCCACTAGATTTACTAAAGAACAAGTGGCTAACTAATACTACACAAATCAGTATAGATAATAAGGTATCTAAAGCCCTGATCATTGACTCAGACACATACCACTAAACTCATAGGCCAAGTGGGACGACCAACTTCAAGTCACTAGAAGATTCAAACAAAACAAACTCAAAAGCTTAAAAGCAACCAAAAAGTATGGCATACAGGACTTTGGACTTACAGGATTATGCCAAAAATAGAAGACCCCTAAGTTGAAAAAAATTCATCCAAGACAGGGACAGGAAAACCTTACCAAAATTTTTATGCTACTACAGGATATACGCCACTGTCTTATAGAGCAACTCGCGTACCATACACAACTGCCATATAGAGCAACCCGCATATACAAGTTTCTATACGTGACTATGTATAAGAGCAACCCACGTATACAACAAAAAAAAATTCAAAGAAAAAATATAAAAACGTATTTGGACATACTATACTGTAAATCAAAGGCAGGATAAAGAAACCACACTCAGAATCAAAGAAAATACTAGCCAGGAACCTACAGGATAAACCCACAACGGGCTGGGCTCCCTAGCGGACGGCGCCAATTCTGTTGTTCAGGATAAAGCACCCTTGTAACCTAGGGTCTGGGGTTACAAACTTACTATTAACTTGCAGACAATCAGCTTTTTACAGGTAATGGAAAGAGAAAAGGAAGAAAGTCTTGACTCACCCGATTAACGACGGTTGATCCAAGCTTGATCTTCTCTCGCTCCACTTCTCTCCAAAGCTTCTAGGGATGTACTTCTCCACCTAGAAAGAGAAAATTCTTCAAGTAATATCTCATGCATATGTATATTAAATTTTAGATGAAAAGCATATATATAACATAATCAACATATCCATTAATCCAATATACATGAAATAAACTAAATACAAGATTAGAAGAAGAATTCTCTTTATTAACAAGTGGTGAACAAGATAAGAGTACAACCCAAATTATGACACAAGGACTCCTCTGCAACCAAAGGACTCTGAGTTCTACTGCTCCAAGACTTTGAAGATATACCACTAGCATAACTTTTCTCTCCAAAATTGATTGATTAGATCCCACCCAAGGCCTCTATTTATACTTTGGGAAATAGAGTGGTTTCGAACGTTGGGATGGTTGATATGGTTTGGATAGTTATGGATTAGGCCCCAACTAATATTATCTAATGTTGATTATATTTTTAATGTTGAATTAGGGTATACATGGGTATTAATATAGGAAAATCGTGTATGACACATGGATTCCTCAAAGGAAACTCGCGTATGCAAGTATACACGGGTTCCTCAAAGGAAACTTGCGAGTTGTAATGAAAATACTCATGTATGACACATGTGTTGCAATTCACATAGTCGCATATGCAACCCAAAATCCATAATAAAAATATACAAGGCTGGTCTGATGAAAATGCATCAAAGGTCATGCTGATCTATAGTGTTTAGGCCTCTTCAATCCAAATTGTCCTTTTGTGTACCAACATGAGGAATGTCGGCACTTAGATGGAGAAGTGCCATTTTGGCTGATAACAGTGTTGTATGAATGGTTTTCAAGTTTGGCAAGAAAGCAGAAAAATTTCCAGAGAAGAGAAACAGTCGAGTGGAATGATCAGCTGGTGCACGAGATAACCGGTGTAAGTAACACAATCTCTAGAGCTATTGATTTTTGGGTTGAGAGTATTTTACAAGAATATATTACTAAGTTCGCAGTAGAAGCTATAACCTCATATAGTGAGGCTGAAAGAACAAATTTCCAAGGACCCCGAAGAAGGTATTTGTTATCTATCAGTACATGGATCAAGATACTCGTTTTTGAGAAGGGTATCCAGTAGTTGAGTAGTTGAGTCGTGTACTACGAAGGAAGGCTATGTCACACATGACCTGTCAAGAAAATGGGGAATGGTGAGTTGAGATGTTCCCAAGAAGTGCAAATCCTGAACTAGAGACTGGATTCCTACGGAGTGGAAGGATATTCAGATCTGGAAAGAGGAGAAAGACAGAGGAAGGTCGACGAACTCCTAGTTTGTTCGAGGAAAGTGAACATGAACTTCAGTCGCAAGTATACAAAGGATCTTGTGATGAAGAGGAGGACTATAGCCCTATCTCAGAAGGAGAAAAAGTCTCTAAAGAGTCAGATGAGACACCAAGGTCAGGACATAACTACATCACACCAGGAGCATCACCAAAGGTAAGTTCTAGAGCCTCGTCTCCTAAGTGAGTTATTAATACTGATAGTGCTAGTAATACAACTATCATGCACAAGGAAAAAACCTGTTATCAACCAAAATGGAACTTCTCCGTCCAAGTGTTGACATTCATTATGTCAGTACACAAAAGGACAATTAGGATTGAAGTGTCCAAAACACTATAGATGTGCATGACCCTTTATGCATGATCTCCAGACCAGCCTGATACATTTTTATTCTAAGTTTTGGGTTGCACACGTGAATATGTGCATTGCAACTTGTGTGTCACATGTGACTATGTGCATTGCAACTCGGGTGTACATTTCATATGCGAGTTCCCTTTGAGAAACAAGCATTTCATACGTGCCTTGACTATATAAACACTCGCGTGTACCTTATTTCGACATTAAAAAATATAAATTGTGATTAGATGAGATTAGTTGGGCCTTAATCCATAACTATCCCAACTGTCTCAACCATCCTAACCTTTGAAACCACTCTATTTCCCAATGTATAAATACAGGCCTTGGGATGGGGCTAATCAATCAATTTTTGAAGAGAAAAGTTATGCTGGTGGTATATCTTCAGAGTCTTGGAGTAGAGAAACTTAGATTCCTCGGTTACAGAGGAGTCCTTGTGTCAAAATCTGGGTTGTATTCTCACCTATTCACTGTTTTTTAATAAAGAGAATTCTTCTTCCAATCTTTGTATTGTTCTTTTCTCATGTATATTGGTTAATAAATGATGTTATTTTTATTATTAAAATGTGTTTCATCTAACCTATGATATATATATGTATGAAATCTTGTTTGAAGAATTGGCTCTTTGCAGGTGAAGAGAAGCATCCCTAGAAGCTTTGGAGAAGGTTGAAGCAAGAGAAGACCATGCTTGGATCAACCGTCATAAACCAGGTAAGCCAAACTCTCTTCTTATTCTCATTTCAATTTCTGTAAAAGCTTATTTTCTGCAAGTCTAATAGTAAGTTGGTAACCCTAGACCCTAGGTTATAAGGGTGTATTTTCCTGTACAGTAGAACTGGCGACTCTGCTAGGGAGTCCAGCCTGCTGTGGGTTCATCCTGTAGGTTCCCTTTACCAGTCTTTGTCCTGATTCTGATTCTAAGTGTGGTCCTTTTTATCTTGCTTTTTATTTATAGTGTAGTGTTCCTAGAAGTCTCTGCTAGTTCTTTTTCTTTGAAATTATTTTGGCAGTACACGTGGGTTGCTTGTGTACACAGTCACGTGTATGAACTTGTATATGCGGGTTGCTGTATAAGACAGTCGTGTGTCGTATGTGGGTTTCCTGCATACACAGTAGCGTGTTTCCTATAGCATCCTAAATGTTGGGTAGGTTTTGCTTGTCCCTATCTCTTTGGATTTTTAGTTGTTTGGAAGTATTATATTTTTGGCATGACTCTGTGAGTCTAAAGTCTTGTGCATCACACAATTTGCTTGTTTTTCAAGCCTTTGAGCCTTTTGTTTGAATTTCTTTCATTTTGAGTGCTTTTGTCTAGCTTAGTGATTAGGGCTTTAGATGATTTATACTATGTACTGCATTTTGTGGTGTCAGTTTGTCACTTGTTCTTTTGTGAATCTAGTGGACACTTTGGGTTCAATAGTTTCTCCAAGTCAGTTTTTTTCTAATTCTTCTTCCTGATTCTTTGAAGTAGGTCATTTTGGGTCCTTTATACCTCATTTCACTTTTGATATGCTTTGATTATTCAAACTTGCTCAAAATTTTCATTTAGTTTCTTTATAGTTTTTGAAGACTTTGAAAAGTGAAGAAAAATCATTTTATACTTTTGCATTCAGTTGCATTTAGTCGTTTCTTTTCAGTATTTTTCAAATAAAATTCAAAATTATAAAAAGAAGTCTTAGTTTTATTGCATTTAGTTTTAATTTCATTAGCTTATATTTGAAAAAAGAAAAAAAATGGTTTAAGTAGTTGCAATTTACTTTGAAATTTGCTTTATACATCATTTTGCTTTTTCTTATCGAGTTTATAACACCACAGTGTTTCACGCCATTTACCTCTCGCTAAAAAAAAACCTTCTAAAATGAACGATATAATTTAAAAATTATTAGTAAGTATTATTTTATAGGCTCCTACACCAACTAGCTTAAGCTAGACTTGTGGAATAGGGAGTTTCAACTCTCCACAAGTGTTTCAATTCAGACATAGTTGGTCAATCAATAGGTAAACCCTCTTCTATGTTGATTGTATCTGGGAAGCTCGTCTCAAATAGGAGTTAACCATGAGGCCGCGTGGAGGCTTGGACTATGTAGATAACCCTCTAATTCATTGTCAAAGCATAGACCAAGGGTTTTGCACATCTAAGGACTTTCATCAATACCACCCTTTAGGTCCCGTGTGGTGTTGGTGTTGACAGGGTTTCGATATTTTCTACCTTGCCCATGCGTACGAACCAAGATTGCGACTATCCCCCCAGACTCTTAGTATAGTTGCGGTAGGATTTAGGCTCTTTGGCATCTAGGGTTCATACATAGGTACACCGGAAGACTATTTCTGGTTGACCTTGGATGGGATTGGAAGGTAACCCCGGTAGAAGGTGTGGGAGGGCAGTGGGTGATTCCTCCACTTGTGCCTAAGAACACATATAGGGATGCCAAGTAATTATCTCTTGGCTTTCTTTTGGACATAATATATTATACCCTTTGTGTCTTTTTTTGGCTTTAGGAAATTGTTTAGTGATTGATGTGTGGTTTGTTTGTGTTTAGTCGACCTTAGGGTGTGTGAAGAGTCAATTTTCAATCGTGGAGGACCAACCTATTAAAAGGTCAAGAAGGTTGCAAAAACTTCCTCTGTTTACTACAGTGGAGCCTCCACCATCCCCTCAAAGGCGGAGATTAGATACAGATGATTCTTTCGAACTGGTAGGAATCAGTGAAGTTCCAGGTGAATCAAAACTTAGGACAAACCAGGTTTCTACAACCACAATAGAGATAGAAGACTTGCAGGATAATGAGTTTGCAAGAAACTTTAATTCACCTCTTACTGACTTAAACAATCTTGTGATTTCCCAAGTTCATCCATTTAATTAACCTGTGATTGGTGTTCCTGTGAGTAGCATTATGGCTAGTGCAAGAGAGATTCCATCTACCCCCACCTTAGCTATTTCGGCTGAAGGATTTCCACCTCCCTAGTTGGTACCTCTAGAAATAAATATACATGCTACTCCTTTAACTCCATCTAGTCGAGTGGTTCAACCATCAACTTCCACAAATGTAGTAGGCACATTTGGTGGGGTGTTCAGTAGGATTCCCAGTGCACCTTCTGCTTCACCCTCTTTTGCATACACTGCTCAGAGTGGTCCTATTGGATCCTCTTCATTTGTCTAGGGTTTCCCTTGGAAGGGGGGGCACATTCCTCCATCCACTCCTTATGTAGGCCCTACACTTGCATATGTGGGGATGCAATTTGGAAATACTAACTCTTATGTTCAAGCTTTCCAAACATCAATTTTGGCTCCACTCATGAGCTCTCTTCTCCCTTTTTAACGAAGGGATACCTGCTCCTATTTTATAGACTCCAATTTCAACTAGAGCAGCTCAAACCACATACACTGCACAACACATGAACAATCCATTGGCTTATGGGTGGAGTACAAACTGGCTGAGTTAAGACAGTCCAGAAGAGTACAAGGCTTGCCACCTGATTTTATTCCTGGTTCAGGAGAAAATCCTATGGAAGCTATCGACCAAGGAGCTGCTACCACCTCCCAAGTGGGAGATAATGTGGTTGCAGAAAGTGGAGTACCATTTTCTTCACACTCGCCTCCCTTGGTCCAAAAACCTTCTCGGGGAAATACATCGTTCCATTCTCCCATGGAAGGTTATGTTGATGATACAACCCGTCCGAATTTTGGTCCTAATGCTCCATTTTTGGATACACCTGTAGGGCAGGCCATTGCCTCATTTGGCACTCATGTACACTCTTCTAAAAATGAAGAAGAACGTAGGCAATACCGTACTACCATTCTCCATGCACAGGAGATTGATGAGCAGATAGATGAAATATTTGGACCAACACCATCATGTTCCACATCTATTCCTGTGGGTTATCATTCACTTGTTGATTCTATGAGACCCATTGAACTAATTATAGATTGTACAGTAACACCACAAAACCTAGGTCAAGTTACCACCCCTATCACCTCTCATGTTATGTATGTTCCTAATCTTCCCAGGTCTTCTGCACCTGGGGCCCAACCTTCAATTCCTATTTCGTTAGTACCTTCTAGTGCCGAGGGGAAACCCCCGGCACGACCTACGTTATCTGGCCCCAGAATTGTACCTAGTCAAGGGAAAACCTCTAACATAGAACCATCTACAGTTTATGTCCCTCCCACCCATACTAATGTGGTGAATCCCCCATCCAGTTCAGGTCATCCCTTGGGGGCACACCGTATTACCGTTCAGTCTTCTGGAGGTTATGGTTATCAAATACCTGTAGGTAATCATCCACCCAATCCTACAGGAATGCCTTATGCTGGAATTCCATACTCTATTAACACTTTTATGCCATGGGGGAAACCCAACTAGTCTTACATGCTAGCTATGGGGGGGATACCTATACATACTGTGGGAGGTGCCGGAGGACCACCTTATGGAATTCCTCCCCCTGGGGGGCCTAATGGTCTTGGAGGATCTGGAAAATTTCCTCCTTATGGTCCTAGTGGTCCTAATGGTCTTGGGGGGCCTGGTGGCTTTCCTCCTTATGGATCTGGAAGGTCTGGTGGCCCTCCACCTAGTGGTTTCAGAGGCTCTAGAGGTTTACCTCTTGGTGGATCTAGAGGGTCTAGTGGTCCACCTCTGGGTGGTCTTAGTGGTCCTGGTGGCCCTGGTGGTCCTCCTCCTAAAGGCCCTAGTGGTCCTAGCGGTCCTGATCCTAGCGATCAACCCCCTATGGGCGTATTTTTCCATAGTTCTTCGTCACAACAACCTATTTTTTAGTCAACTTGTGGTTCTACTGGTAATTATATTCCATATCAATATTACCAGTATGTGTAACCCAACCGACAGTTACCTTTCCTAGCAAATTTGGACTTGCCTGATTTGTCCAAGTTAATTAATGACCCCATTCGACACAATCCCTCGTGGACTCCCATTCCGGTAAAGTTACCATTGGATATCCTAAAATTCGATGGGAATTAGGGAGACGATCTAAAGAACCATGTTATGACATTCCATTTTTGGTGTTCTTCAAATTCGCTTATGGATGACTCCGTTCAGTTACAACTCTTTCAGTGAAATTTGACCAGTATGGCCGCGAAGTGGTTCATTGAACTCCCACAACATTCATTTGTGGATTTTGGCTCTTTGGCAACCATGTTTATTACACACTTTCAGCTCCCTATTCGTTATGAAATGAGCACTGATATTTTAACTTATCTACAACAGAACACCTCCACCCACATTTCTGATCATATTCATGAGTGGAGAAGGCAAAGAAGGATTATTAAGGGCCCTATTCCAGATTAGTTACTAGCTGATTGGTTCAGGAAATCCTTTTTTCCTCCTATTTCCCGAGATGTGGCTATGGGCGGTGCCGTTACCGAAGAGCAGGCTATTAGACGGGTTCAGTACCAAGACTTGGTTTATTCCTAGTCTGGAACTCTTTATGACATGATTCCTCAAGCTCCTCGCCCCAGCACCGATCCTTCCAAGCCACTAGCAGAAGTACTTGTTGATGGTATTTTTGGTTCAATCTAGTCCCCATCAGCATTGAAACCTAACAAGCAAACCCAAACTGCCATCCCCACTCCTTCGAATCCTAAGGTTTCCACCGAGGTCATATCTATTCAAAGTACTCAAGCCTTAGCTAATAATAAAAAGAAAGGTAAAAATAGAAATAAAAAACCTGGAAACCAATAGGAGACCCCACGACCAACCAATAGTGATAAGGACAGAGGGAAAAGGAAGGAAAAATATCCCTATCTGCTATGCGGCGGTGACCATTTTTCAAAGGAGTGTCCGTGTAAGGACAAAACCTCCCAGTTTCTAAAGTCCAATCCCGCACCTGCAGTACTTATGGATCCTTTTCCCTCTCAACAAAAACTGATAGACCACATGTCTAATTAGGGTAACTCTAGTTCATCAGAGGAAATTCATATGATGTCCTTAGATACCGTCGATCCGCAAACTTGAAGCCAAAATTATGATAAACCCACAGATAAGAAAGAAGATCAATCTTCTTCAGGGAAAGTTCCCTCTACTAGTTCTCCTGAATCCTCATCTACTGTCCCCTTATCTATCGAGAAGCCTACTCTCGACATGATTTTGCACCCACCTGAGAGTACTCTTCGGAAGGCTGTCTTTAATCCTAATGCCTGAGCTGCTCAATTTTATAATGTGGTTGAAGATCTTGCTCAGGAACCTTGTGCGATGTCTACCCTATAAGTGCTCCAAAGTTGCCCCACACAATGCAAGAACTTGTTGAAATCATTAAAAGATTTAGACTCGGATAACACTAACTTGATTCATTTCAATGTTGAGAACTACAAACCTAGATTACCGCATAAACCTGCTTTTCAGATCATTACGAAAGTAGTGGGAAAGAAAGTATTTTGAATGGTACTAGATGAAGGAGCTTCTAACTGAGTGTTATCTCTGACTTGTTGGAAAGCTCTTGGCTTTCCCGAGCTTGTCACATCACCTACTACCCTTAAAGCCTTTGACAGGCGAGGTTTCCAACCACATGGTCTCATATCAGACCTAGCGGTCAAGCTGGGGGGAAAAACCGTTTCCATCCAAGTAGAAGTGGTAGATGCCCCTTTAGATTACAACCTCCTTCTAGGAAGGAATTGGTTCTATTCCATGACTGCTGCTGCCTCAACAGTATTCTAGATAGTCCAATTCCTACATATAGGGAGAACTGTACCTTTTGATCATCTTGATTTTTGTACGCCGAATGTTACTACCTCTATGGCTAATAACATCCCCATGTTAGGTCAGTCCCCTCCTCCTTACCAGTTGATTGGGGTAGGCATGTTGAAGGATTCATCCCTTATGGGGATTTTTCCATCCAATCCTCCTAGCATGGATACTGCGACAGTCCATATGATCGCCTCATTTGATTATGAGCCTAAGGGAAAAAATGTTGTTGACCCCACCTCGTTGAATCCACACGAAGCTATGTGTGACACCATTGAAACATTTTACAATGATCACACTGATGACTTTCATGTAGTGGCTTCAGATCCTTACCATTTACCGTACTGGTTAGAACCTTCTCTTCCGGTTCTAGACTATCTCTCTGAGAATTTTCCTTCTGATGAGTCCATTATGGAGATCATGAATACAGATGAGCCCATTTGGGAGGATCATCATCATAGATCAATGTTCGTCCCCAACACCAGTTCAGGTAGCCATGATTTTGCATCCTTGTTTCCTATTGATATTGTCAACATTCCCCAAAGTCCTATATTGTTGCAAGATACATATTCTGAAGGAAACCTTTGCAACATTACTCAGACAAACCCGATAGACATATCATCCAAGCCTGATGTTATCGAGCATGTTCATTTTGGGCAGAACTACTTGGCAGATGAATTTGAAGCATACAAGGAACTTTTTAAGGAATCCGTGATATTTTTGCCTGGTCTTATGAAGAGATGCCGGGGATTGACCCATCCATTGTGGTCCACGAGATTAAAACTTATCCCACGGCTAAACCTATCAGGCAGAAACTTAGGCAAGTCCATCCTTGGAAGGCCGCAGCTATTAAAGATAAAATTGAGAAACTTCTCAAAGCTGGGTTTATTTATCCTGTACCTCTGATGGAATGGGTATCGAACGTTGTCGCTGCCAGTAAAAAGCAGGGCACCATTAGAGTCTGCATCAACTTTAGGGATTTAAGTAAAGCTTGTCCCAAGGACAACTTTCCTACCCCACATATCGATCAGATTCAACAACAACTATGTTGGAAGTGTCATCTTTTCATTCATGGATGGCTTCTCTGGCTATAATTAGATTGAGATATCACCCTCCAATCAGCATAAGATGACATTCATTTGCTTATTGGGAACCTTTGCATATAAGAAGTTATCTTTTGGCTTGAAAAATTCTAGAGCCATGTTCCAGCGCACGATGTCCTATGCATTTCACAACATTAAACATATTGTTGAACCAGACCTTGATGACCTCCCTGCTCATTCACAGTGACAAGAGGACCACCCTGGTCATCTTAGAGACATATTCCTGAGATGCCTTCATTATAATATACGGCTCAATCTGCATAAACGTATTTTTTGCGTTGAGATGGGACATCTACTAGGCTTTATGGTATCTAAAGATGGCATATGGATCAATCCTTTAAAGATTGCCACTATTTTATATCTACCAGCCCCAACCAACCTCCTTGAAATCCAAAGTTTGCAGGGGAAGGCAAACTTTCTCTGCTGTTTCATGTGCAATTTCACAGAGAAAACGCACGGTTATATGCGTCTCCTCAAGAAGAACACTCCATTATTCTGGGATGACCATGCCCAATGCACCTTTGATAATATTAAGCATGCTCTGACTCATTCACCCATGATACACCCCCCAGATTATTCAAAGGACTTTCTCTTGTATATTGCTGCCTCCGCTACTACCATCGCCATGGTTTTAGTGCAGGACAATCTCCACGGTCAGGAGCACATGATTTATTACACCAGTAAGAATCTTATGGATTTTGAAACTCATTATTTAGGTGTGGAAAAGTTAGCATTGTCCATGGTCATTGCTGTACAAAAGTTTCGTCACTACATTCTGCTCCGCATGACCACCATATTAGTAGACCAGAACCCGATGTACTACATCTTGACTCGTCAGGTACTCGGGGGAAAGTAATCCCATTGGATTGTTATCCTTTAGGAGTTCGATCTGGAGTTTTCCAAGGCCACATCAAAGAAATCCTTGGTATTTGCAGAGCTTATGTGTGATCTTCCATGTGCTACAATGGAATCTGATCCTAGTGATTCATTTCTGGATGAATTCCTGTTCCTAATTAGCACTACTGATCCCTGGTATGGAGATTTGCTAATTTATCTCTAGATGTAATGTTTTCAGCCGCATTTATCTTGTGATGGTCTCAACCGCATCTGTCACCACGCGAAATACTATCTCATCTTGAATGATACCTTGTATAGACGTGGGATTGACTCTATTCTCTAGTGATGCCTCACCCATGAGGAGGATGAATAGGTGTTGAATGACTACCACTCTGGAGCATGTGGAGGTCATTTATCTGGAATGGCTATAGCCCAGAAGATCCTTCACGCTGGCTATTTCTGGCCTTCCATCTTCAAAGACTATCATGAGGCTGTTAAGAAATGCCCAACTTATCAACACTTTTATCCTAAAAAGCACACCCATCCTTCTCTGCTACACCCCGTCATTACCATTGGCCCATTCGCCAAATGGGGGATTGACTTCATGCATTGTAAGGCTACCTCAGTTGAGGGGCATGGTTACATCATTGTAGCCATTGATTATTTCACAAAATGGGCTAAGGCCATGCCTACATATGCAGAAGATGGTAAGACTTCCGCTCTCTTCTTGTTCAATCATATCATAGATAGATTTGGAGTTCTGCAGTCCATCGTCACTGATCACGAATCTCATTTCCATAATCAAATGATGGAGGAACTAAGTGCCAAGCTAGGTTTTCTCCATGAAAACTCTACGCCGTATTATCCACAAGCTAATGGTCAGGTAGAGGCCATTAACAAAGTTTTGAAAACTATGCTTCATCAGATGGTTGGAGATCATAAATACAACTAGCACCATGTTCTTTTCTCCACTCTTTGGGCTTATCAGACTTCTATGAAAATAGCTACTGGTTTCACACCATTGCATCTTGTCTATGGACTCGAAGCTGTCTTGCTGATCCAATGTTAGATTCCATCTTTACAACTTCCCGTCAAACTTCTCCCAGACACTTCTACAGAGGAAGAAATATTTTTGTACTTGAGTAACCTTGACGAGACTTGCAGAGATGCTTCCTTGGCTAATGAGGCACATAATAAATGCGTCAAGGCGCAGTACGATAAATCCGTCCAGCCTCTTGTCTTTAATGAGGATGACCTAGTATTGACTTATGACCAGAGATATGACAAACTAGGGAAGGGTAAGTTCGAATCCATGTGGTACGGACCTTTCGTTATTTCTAAGGTGTTAGAGAAAGGAGCTTAAGAGCACGTTGATTATGATGGAGTCCCTTTGGGGAAACCTCGCAATGGGTTGTACCTGAAAACATACTATGCCTAGGTTTTTGTGGATAATATCTCGTATATATGTATATTGATTGACTTTAAGTGTGCTTTTAGTATTTTCAAGATGGTTTTGAGTTTAGTGTCCACATTTGTTTATACCATGTTTTGGTCATGCAGATGGCTTTCTACAACTTCGCTGATGGTGCTTGCCACCACACCTTGAATCTCACCTCGGCTGCTTGGGTTCTCTATTCGCTAGCTGAAGATTTGGTCAGCTTAGGAGCGGTCTGCATAGGTCCTGCTACTAATAACATCCCCAAGTATGAAGCAGTCATCGATCTTCTGACTGAAGTTGCCTCCCAATATGTTCGTGATCTAGCAATCTTGATAGACTCACATCTCGTGGTTTGTCATTTAAACCATGTTTACACCATTAGAAACCCGGTGATCCTCTGCTGCTTTCGGAGGGTACGTTTGCTAGAAAGATCATTTGAAACTATCACCTATAGGCATATCCCTAGGGAACATAATGTAGTTACTGACTCATTGGCTAATTACATCCTAGATTGGCATATTGCCCATTCATGAAGTCAAATCAAACATGGCACATTGTAAATAAACATTCAAAGACACATAAAACTCATAGAAAACACATTTTTCATTTGAAACATATAAACAACGTGTAAAAGTCTGTATATATATATATGAAAAAGTTTACAAAAATAGGTCCCGAGACCTCATTTGAAGCATGTAGGCTTTTAGGCAATATCATCATACAAAAATCCTGAAGCTGTCAGCTTTTAGTACATATCTCATACACTAGTGGTGCTCGTGATAGCACATCACTGCTCTAGCAACCCTACGTAGCAGCCTACTTAATCGATTTGGTACTCCTACTATGGATCTATGATATCTCGTCGGGAGGTCATCTATGTCAGCATCTAGGATATCCAAGGTCAACCTCTCTAGGTTTTCCTCCAGCTCTCCAGTGATATCATCACCCTGTGGTACAAAGCGGGCTCCTGCTCACCTATCCAATGGAGATGCTCCTCCAGGTCGTGCTGCTCCCACGTCTGCATGAGAATATACAGGTCTCGTCACTTAAAATAAAAAAATATAAATCATAAAAAACATATAAAATTTTTCATCCATTTTAGGGTTTCTTGCTTCTTACTGATGTCACCCCACTATCCGCCAGGTGGGAGTGGTAGGTTAGGATCTCCAGTGAAGTCCATGCCTACATAAGCATAGTCCTTAACCATGAGGATCTGATCCCATAGCCACCTGAAGAATGGATCACCGAACTTCACCCTTCCCCTACCCGCTCCTGTGCGAGCCATGAACTGGACCCACCTTAGCATACGGGGGTCCCATGCTCTCAGAATCCCGAAGACCACCTGAGGTCTCATCTGTGGAACCCACTCAAAGAAGAAGCAGGCTAAAATGGAACCAAAGCCAAACTGATTTAGCTCTCCTTGCCGACACTTAGTCAATTGATCCTTGAATATTGGAAGCATGGCTTCCACCTAGTTGAACACCATGGGTGCCATGGCCTCTATGGTGTACAACATGTGTGCCCTAGAAGCTTGGTGCACACCCTAACTCTCGGCCACACTCTGCATGGTAAATAGGACGGTCCATAGGGCCCTATCTGCCACTACTTTGATGGGGATTTTCTTCCCCGATGTACCTGTCCCTGGTGCACAGTGCCAATCTATAATATCATGAGTGGTAATATCCCCTCCATGGAATCATGTCAGTGAGATGGGGGCACCCTATCTTGAGAGGCCTGTCAAGAATCAGATGTCTTATACTTCCACTGTAAGAATATGGGCCCCCACCTCGAAATACTGCTACTCTGGATTCCACATCTACAGTATGTGTTCCAGTAACTGCTCGTGTGACACCATGCTTGGGGTCCGAAAGAACTTCAGGATCCCACAGTCCCGTAATGCAGAAATACAACCTGCATTTCTCTCAGCAGCAGCATCCTCGTTGTCATGTGTTCTTTCTTTCCATATCACCATGTTTCGAGTCACCTAGACCTGCCAAAAACAATAATGGTATGCATTAGAATCATCCTTAAATAATTAAAAATCAAAAGAATGAATTTATATTTCCCATACTATTAGTTTAAGTTCTCCACGGTCGGCACCACCTATGCATCGTTGGAGACAGGCGATGGAACCGCCCGTCCACTATGTTATTGGTGCGGTTCTCACGTGGTACCGTGTATCCCACAAGGGGTAGTTGCGATGCCCTCTTTTAAGGTTTTAGGGTTTTCCATATGAGCCGAAAACCCCACCAAATATCAAAATAATTGCTATGAAATGAAAGAGAAGGGTCTTATTTGTTACCTGCAACTAACGATGCTGAAAACGGACGGTGGAAACTCCCGGTATCAGCTGTGGAAGACCTGGCTAAGAAAATGCTCCAAGTGCTCTTTGCTATAGGTAAATAGTGAAATGATTTGTTTTTTTTACTATTTTACCTAACTTATATAGGCATTTTTGGGTTTGACATACTATAGTTTTGATATAAAACCATATTTTAGTCAAAGTTTATTTGTCATAATCCCTTAATGCTAGTCTTCATTAGAGGAAATTTCAACTCAAAATCGGCCTTTTAACTTTAACACAAATTCCATGTCATCATGTGTTAGCCAATGAAATTGCTTTAAATTTGAAATACCATATAGGTCTTAAACACTTTTTTAATATAAATTTGGGGATAGGTATCATAAAAAACTACTTTTTTTGTTTGTATTTTTGACATATCTCCTCGTTTTTTTACTCAAATTTTGATCATGAGAGCTTGTTGGATGCGGAATTAGATTCTGAATCCAACGAGTACCCACTTGGCATAATTTTTATAGACCTCGCTAACTGAAAAACAAGAAATACTTGAAAAACATGATGATGACATCATCATCACATTTTTCAGGTATTTCTTGTTTTTTGGGTTGAGGGGTCCATCAAAAGTATGTTGAGTGGGTACTCGTTGGATTTGGAATTTAATTCCACATCTAATGAGCTCTCCCGATCGAAATTTGAGTAAAAACACAGGGAGATATGTCGAAAATACAAACAAAAAAATAGTTTTTCTTTTCTTCCTCCAAAATTAATAAATATTATTTTATTAATTTTTTTTAGGTGGCCCATTTTGAGGTGAAATTTCCTCTAATGAAATGCATTTAACATTTGTTTATGAGTCGTTTGCATGATAAGATAAATTTAGTAAGAAGCTTTGAAAGTTTGTTTATGGATTTTTCGCACTTTCATAAAATGGAAAAGGTCATCGAGCATTTATTACGACACTTTGTCACGCTCGTTAAAATCTAGTATCAAAGGTCTGATTCCATTTCAAGTTTCTTTCTAGGCTCATAAAAATAAACATTGTGTAAAGAAGCATCATGGAGTCCTCTTTTTACCTCTTTTTCAAGATCCTTAAACACGAAAAGGTCGTCGAGTCCATTTCTAATTCTTTCCAGGCTCGTAAAATATGACATTGTGTAAAGAAACCTCATGGAGTTCTCTTTAAACTCTTTTCAGGATCCCTAAATATGAAAATATTATCAAGCGATACTGTCTTCTTCATGCTTGTTAAAGTATTTGAAGAGTCGTCTGTCCGACGGTAGGTTATCTTTTTTTCGGTTCAGACATGACTATTTATGAAAAGGGAACAGTCCGGCCAATCATGACTGGAAGAGTTCTCTAAGGTATGGTTTTACACTTTTTTGGGCCTTAGAGACTAAATCATATGAAAAAGGACCCCTTTAGAGTCTTATTTTTTATTCGTTCAGACTCTCTAAACATGAACGATACCGATTTTTCTTTCAGTGGACTCGTTAAATTAAACATTGAGAGACCTGTTTTGGGAACGAACCCCTCCTCTCTCAGGTTCGTAAAATATATGAGTCTGGACTTGTCTTCCAACAGGCTATATCGAGTGTTTGTTACCCTCTTTGAACTCGTAAAACCGAAAAGAGGCACTCATCGATCATGATGGGGGAAATGGGAAGGGAATCATTTTGCAAATAATTGCAGTTGTTTGTCATTACCTTTGAACATGGCACTTGTCTGCACAATCATGTCAGTCAATTGGGTATTCAGCTAATCTCCATGACGATCCACTTTCATGAGTCATGTAAATCCTTTGAGTCTTTCAAAAGAATGCATTGTCCACTGTCACATTGTGTGTTTGTCTCGTTTAGTCATGCTACCAAGTCTTTTTGTCATGCCGCTCGATGTTCAAAGGGGATTTGAAGAGGTTTCACCTCTATAGTCTACACAGTCTTTGTGTCTGTTACCACCTAAGTTGTACTTAGTGGTTTTCTATCAAGTGAGCCTGGTGAACCGGACAGGGATAACTTGTTCGGACTTCAGAGAGCCTTCAGTCTTGCTTCCAGGAAGCTTTATTGTATCATATCACATGTTCATACCACATGGGGGAATTGTAATAAATGTTCTAGCATGATAGTGTCTGTAAAATACTCGGTCTCTTAGACTTCATTTGTCAATCCGATCAGCCCAGGGTGTTTTTTTCCCTTGGTTATTATTGGTTATTGAATAAACGACTGATAATTTCTGAGTTTTTCACTCCATACCTCCAAAGTTGGGGTGGTCGGCTTGGCATTTGGGCCTAATGAGGTTATTAGAGTCTATGT
>LPNX010052546.1:197653-246741 GCA_001517045.1 Pseudotsuga menziesii
TCAGTATCTTTGATTCAGTCGTATGGTTACTGCATTCACATCATTCCAGAACTATGTTACTAGTTTCATGTCGTTGATGTGGGACTCATCATGGCCCTCCTTCGACGAGACTATTCCTGTCGACATCAGCTCATCATCCGGGAAATAGTCTTAGAAACAATATTTGCTACCTTGATATCTGTATTCCTTAATGAAAGATTCTCTCACTCTCAACATAGGTTCACATCATTAACCTTTGACCGATAGAATTGACTGGGTGTTCGACATCATGACATCTATTCACACTCAGTAGATTGTACTAGGGTACCTTGGGAATCATTCACATCAATGGTGATCTTCCTCGCACTTGTTAACGGTTCACATCATTGGCCAGTAGTCAAGTGGTTTCTACCATGTTTGACTTTAGATCATTGTAATCACATGGATATAATTGTACTTTGTGGAAGATGAGATGAATACCCTGGGCATTTGTTTAAAAGGGCTCATTGATTTTTCCCCAGGTTGCGATCGATTTTTGTATATATAGCATGGATCCACATTTGTATGGTCATGGCTATGCTCAAATTTGCATCTGTATGACATAGATCTACATTGTATGTCTGGTAGCTATGTCCAAGTTTGAGTCCTCTATCACATGGATCTATGCTGTATTCTAGTAGCCATGCTTGTTTATTCCTCTCATGGATTTGCCTTGTATTGGTTTGCAACCATGGGTTTGGTTACTTGTGTCTATGAGTCAACATACTGATGTACTACAGATGCCTACTTGATGAATTGATCCGATCGAGCCAACATTTTCATCTCATGGCGACGACTTGTTCTCTCAAATATCTCGTTTATCATATCTCTCTAAGACTCATGCTTTGGGGGGCATCCGGTTATACCAAAATCATGTCACCATCATGTGATAAGACAATTGAAATACCTACTTTCTCTGAATCCCAGCTCTTGGAGTGGAAACTCATGGTTATTATCAATCTTCCATGAAAATTCCCAGCACCATGCTTCATCTATTGTCTAGGAGCGGTACCCTTGTTCACACTGCCTATCCCTTGTTTCCCACCAGCGGTGCCACCGCTTATGGACCTTAGTCCATAAGCGTTTCTTACCAAAACCACTCTGTCATTGAAGGAGAAACACGGTACCCTGGGTAAAAAGGGAAAAAGAGAAGTTTCTTGAGGCTTCTAGATGATAAGCCTCGTGTCCTCCATTATCCCTACTATTATGGGTCAGTTGAGCTTGAGATCCCTCATCCTAGGATCTTAGATGCCACCTCACCCACTAATCTCTCAACCTACCCTATCCATTAAGCCTTATAAATATGAGCTCATAGCCATGGTTGAGGGAGAGAACTCTTAAGGTATTGTTATGCTATTGGATTGATTACTTGGCCCAAGATCATTTGGGAGAGCATAGAGAGCTAGAGTCAGAGCTTTTAAAAATGAGAATGTTTGGTTTCATGGAGATGCATGTCAACACAAAGGATTGGTTGTAAACTTCTTCATATTTCTTTAATGCAAGTTGATTTCTGTCCCACGGATATTGTTGTTGTTCGATTTCACATGTATGTTGTTAGATTCCTTAGTCACTTACATAGATTGGTAGATTATATTTTGGTGGTTTCGATATGTTTGCGTGTTGAAGCTTATTGCAGGTACACAAGGTAACGATCGAAGCATCACATTCCAGGTATCTATGGCGTTTAGGGAGAGTTTTCAACCTTTGTCCTCTATTTGTTCTGCATCTGAACCATTCAGACCAGTGAAACACCTTGCTGTCCGCAGGAGGTGAAATATTCTAGTTAACAGTAGGGAAGTCTATCGCAACGATTGTCGATAGAATGAATCCTTGGGTCCTTCCTTCCCATTACGAACCTAAAGTTCCCTTATTGATAGTGGAAATAGGTTATCAAGCTATCGTTAACACCACTATTGATCCTATTCCAGTTCCTCGTACGGTCTTAGAGGAGCTGGAAGAAGCCTATCTGCTTGGGTAGAGAAATATTTATATACTGACGATTGCTTAGACATGGTTTTTCCTTTAGATGAATCAATTTCAGAATCTATGAGCGGGTGAGATAAGATCTGCGAAGATATTCATCATAGATTCTGCTTTCATCCAAAGTTAAGTAGGATTGAAAATCAAGAGTTCCATGCGAGACTGGCAGGTGATACTGATATACCGATCAATCCCTTACCAAGGGAGGGAATCTTTGCAAGGGGAATATGGAAAAAATTTCCATTACTATCTCTATCAACATCTCTGCGAATCCCAACATTGTAGAAAATGTATATATTGGTGCAAACTACTCTTCGGAGGAGATTGCTATCTATACGTCCTTATTTAAGGAGTTTCGCGACATGTTTTCCTGGTCATATGAGGAGATGCTAGGTATAGATCCATCGATAGTCGAACATGAAATCCAAACCTATCCTGATGCCGAATCAATTCGACAAAAACTTAGACCTATCAATCCGCATAAAGCGACAGCCGTTAAGGTTGAAGTGGAAAATCTACTGAGAGTTGGTTTTATTTACCTGATTGCTTTGACAGAGTGGGTATCCAATCATGTTCCCATCAATAAAAAGCAAGGGACGATACATGTATGTACTGACTTTCACGATTTAAACAAAGCTTGTCCTAAGGATAACTACCCCACACCATTCATAGATCAAATCATTGATGCTTGTGCGGGGAGTGAGGTTTTTTTGTTTATGGATGGTTTCTCTGGGTACAATCATATTCAAATCAAGCCAGAAGACCAACATAAAATAGCTTTCATTTGTCCTTGGGGTACATTTCCGTACAAGAAATTCCTTTTGGATTGAAAAATGCAAGGGATACCTTTCAATGGGCAATGAATTTTTCCTCCCATGACATCAATACAATTGTCAAACCCTACCTAGATGATCTATCTACGCATTCTCATAAGAGGATCGATCATCTAGATCACTTACACTTAATCTTTGAACGATGCAGGAATTAGAAAATACTCTTGAATCCCCACAAATGTGTTTTGTGCGTCGAGTCAGGTAGGCAACCTGGGTTCATATTTTCTAACAAAGGTATTTAGGTGGATTCTTTGAAAGTTGAGGCCATTGTAAATCTCCTTCCTCCTCATTCCATCAGGAAACTTTAGAGCCTGCAAGGAAAGTCTAAATTTATTCAATGTTTTATCTTGAATTATGCCAAGATCACCAAAGGTTTCATGCACCTGTCGAAGCAGGACACCCCATTTGTATGGGATGAAACCACACAACTTTCATTCCAGGCATTAAAGAAAGCTTTGTTGTCGACCCCTTTATTGTGTCCAGCAGATTACTCTCATGATTTTATATTGTATCTGGATGCATATGAGTCGACCATTGGGGTAGTGCCAGTCCAAGAAGATCATAAGCTACAAGAGGATGTCATATATTATCTTAGCCATGCTTTAGCTGGCCCTGAAATTTGATACTCCCACATTGAAAAGTTGGCTTTAACAGCTGTGTATGTTGTTCAAAGGTTACATCACTACATCTTACTGAGGACTATGAAAGTAGTGGTAGACTTCAATCCTTTCCAATATGTTTTGTCTCGACACATAATTGGAGGAAAATTCAACAAATGGATAGTCATTCTCCAGGAGTTTGACTTGGATTTTCAATCCACCAAATCGAAAAAATTCTTATTTTTTGCAGAGCTTATTGCAGAATTTCCAGTTGAAGAAGATGTAGCAATTGAAGAAGACTCATTCCTATATGAGCACATTTTCTTGATTTCCACCTCTGACCCTTGGTGTGGAGATATACTTGTCTATGTCTAGACTCTGAAGTTTCATGCAACCTTTTCGCAGGAAGAACGACATAAACTATAGTTACATGCGAAAAACTACCTCATCATTAGGAATACTTTATACTGTAGAGAGGTAGACTCTGTTTTGTGTCGGTGCCTCGCCCACGAAGAGGCCGAGAATGTCCTAAATTATGCCCATAGCGGAGCGTGTGGGGGTCATTTATCTGGGTTAGCAGTGGCCCAGAATATTTTGCATTCCTATTAGTTCTGGCCCACAATATTTAAAGATTATGTGGAAGCTATGAATCATTGTCATCCTTGTCAGCTTTACACTAGAAAGATGCGGTCGCATCTTGCTCAAATATTTCCCATCATCGCAGTGACCCCCTTCACCAAGTGGGGGATAGATGATGTGATGTGCAACCCAGTTTCGACTTGGGGGAATAAATACATCATTTTCGTTGTAGATTACTTTACAAAGTGGGCAAAGGCAATGCCCACCTTCAAAGCTGACAAGGAAACTAAATCTTTTTTCATTTTCAACCAGATTATCACACATTTTGGTATTCCTAAAGAGATTGTCACTGACCATAGCAGTCATTTCCAAAAAAGCACGATGACTAAATTGGCTACTATGCTAGGGCTTAAACAAGAAAATTTGTCTTCTTTCTACCCACAAGCAAATGGTCAAGCTGAGGCAGTCAATAAGATCTTGAAGACTATTCTCAAGCATACTATCAACATAGCCCAATCAAATTGGCACATCATGATGTATCCTACACTTTGGGCTTATCGAACTAATGTGAAAACTGCCATGGG
Source organism: Pseudotsuga menziesii (assembly GCA_001517045.1). Classification (NCBI taxonomy): domain Eukaryota; kingdom Viridiplantae; phylum Streptophyta; class Pinopsida; order Pinales; family Pinaceae; genus Pseudotsuga; species Pseudotsuga menziesii. The sequence goes on from LPNX010052546.1 coordinate 202,247, forward strand.
GTTCCCTTCTTTCCAACTTGTTCATGGGGTGGAAGCGGTAACCCCAGTTGAATGTGAAATCCCATATTTTAAAATTGCCATTCATTTGTTACCTGACATGACTGATCTAAAAGAATGTTTGCTACATTTAGAACATCTAGATGAACAACGTAGAGATGCATTCACTGCAAATGAGGCTCATAAAAATAGGGTGAAAATCAATATGATAAATCGGTCAAACCTAGGATTTTTTCTGAAGGGGAACTTATCTTGCTCTAGGACCAGGACAAAGAACCCATGGGGGTAGGTAAATTTAGGTCTATGTGGTTAGGACCCTATATCTTGTCAAAAGTTCTGAAGAAAGGGGCATATGAATTAACTAATTTTGAAGGGAATAAGCTGCCTGAGCCTAGAAATGGGCTCTACCCGAAGAAGTACTATGCTTAAGCTTAGCAATTTTTCTTGTATTTTTATTGTATGTAACTTTATGTACAATAGTTAGCTGGCTTGTGTTATTATATCATATGTTGGTTTTTACAAATGTCTTCTGAGTGGTTTGTCGGTTTTGCAGATGGCGCTAGTCATCACACTTGCAACCTGGATTCAGCCGCATGGGTTATTTACTCACACTCGGGACAACTAGTTGCCTTTGGAGGTGCTTGCCTATGTCCTTCTACCAATAATGTGGCTGAATATGTTGATGTAGTTGTAACTTCAGAATGTATTCACTTGTATTCCTTATCTATTGTAACCCGATGTTTATTCCAGGATGTACTTGTGTCATGTCATGCCCCGATGTTCCTATCACGAGGATCGATAATGTAAACAAGTCATGTCAAGTCATTGTGGGTAACCATCCTATTGTCTAAGGTTTAAAGTCCCCGCAATTCCAGGGCACTAGGGTTATTAGACTCTCCTAGAGAGGTCAGCCCTAGTAGGGTTTTAGTCATGTCGAGAATTAGTATAAATAGAGAGTTGGACTCTCTATTTGACACACACTCATACACACTTAGTTGTAGCGCATACGTGAGGAAGAGAAAGAATTTGGGGCAAGGAAGAAAGAGGTTACTATTGCCGAGAGATTATCTTACTATTTTTGGGTTTCACTTTGGTGTTGATTCTATCTCTGAGGAAGTTGCGGGGTTTTCTCCATTTATGGTTTCCCCAAGGAAAAACACTGTGTCCATTATCTCTTGTGTTTGATTGTTGTGCTTGTTGTTCTCCCGGTTAAAGATCCTAATGAAATGCTAGCTTAATGTTTAAAATCTAACATGGAATCAGAGCTAACCTAAGAAGAAGACACTGTGCAACTGCAGGAACTAGGGCTTCATATTTTGTGGATCTCTCTCTATATATTTTCAGCAAAAGTAGGGTGGAATAACTCTCCTCCCTAGGGCGCATCTTTCTATCGAAGCAGAATCCAATTCTGAGGTTTTTCAATTTTGGACCCAACACTGCTGCCAGAAATTAGGGCTTTTCACAGAAGAGGAATTTTTTAGTGAGCCTAGGCCTGGATTGATCTATTCCCAAAAATTAAAGTTAGGGATCAAATTCAAAGCATTTGGTTGGACAGAACTCTAAAAAAGCAAAACCCTAATCTACTCCTGAACCAACACTGCAGGATTTCAGCTCCAAATCCAGATCTGACATCTTGACCTGGTAAGATCTAAATATTTTGTATTTCCATTTGAGGTTCTCAGTTAATAAGTCTCATCATACCAAGCTTGATGAAAATCTTGAGGGAGCTGATAGCTTCTGAGCCTGGAAGTATAGGATCTCCCTGGTCCTAGAAGAAAATGAGTTGGAATCCTACATCCATGAGGAGGTTCTAGTTCCAGAGGGATATGAGGCCAAGGCCTTACATAAGAAGAAGTTGGTTATGGCAAAGAGGATCATTGCAAATTCTATCAAGGATCACCTCATTCCACAGGTGTCCTCCCTCAAGACACCTAAAGCCATGTTTGATGCCCTAACCAAACTATTTGAAGGAAAGAACATCAATCAGAAGATGAATCTAAGGAACTAGTTGAAGAATGTCAGGATCCAGAATGAGGAGACCATCCAGTCATACTTTACAAGGGTCTCCCAGATCAAAGAAAAACTAGAAGCTGTAGATGAATAAGTGGATAATGCAAAAATTGTGATGACAACATTGAATGGCCTCCCTAGGTCATGAGATTCTTTCATCTAAGGAATCTGTGCTAGAAAGAAGTTGGTTAAGTTCAGTAGACTATGGGAAGAATGTTCTCAAGAATAAGCTCGGATAGAAGCTCAAGAAGAAAAGATGGGAAGGGAAGATCAAGCTCTCACAGTACACTCCAAGAAAGGAAGAAGGGAAAATCATCATCACCAAGGACACTTTGTTAGAAATTTTCCCATGAATAAGAATGGATCCAAGAAGAAGAGGAAATCCTAAACAAGACACTACTGAGGATGATAATCCTCCCAGGAAGAGAGTAAAACAAGGAAGTGAAGACTCTTCAAGTGAAGATGAATATGTTCTGATCTCCACACTCATAGGAACTGTCACTCATGGAAGCAAAGATTGGCTTATTGACAGTGGGGCTTCCAAGCACATGACAGGTTTCAAGGAATCGTTTGAGAAACTATCTGAACATAATTCACCCCATAAAGTGAAGCTTGGGGATGATTACCAATATCCCATAAAAGGTAGTGGTGAATCCTCCTACAAGATAGACTCCAAAAAGTCTATAAAAATGAAGGACTAAAGAAGAATATTTTATCCATATCAGCATTGGATGCAAAAGGCATGAGGGTTGCATTTCTAGATGGCCAAGTCCTCATGTGGCCAAAAGGAAAGACTATTGATGATGCAATAGTGATTGGAGAACAAGAAGGAGGCTTATACAAGCTGAAGGGCCATCCAGAACAAGCTATGGTCCATGACACAGTAGACCCAAATGAACTTTGGCATAGAAGGCTTGCACATGTGCATTACAGAGCACTACCACTTGCAAGCAAAGTTGTTGAAGGTCTTCCAGAAATTCAAGAAAAACATGAAGGGGTCTTCAAAGGATGTGTGAAAGGAAAGAACACAAAGAAGACATTTCCAAGTAGCTAAAGCAAAGCAAAAGGAATCTTGGAAATCATCCACTTCGATGTATGCGGACCAATGTCATCAAGTTCACTAAGAGGGTATGTATACTATGTTTCTTTTATTGATGAATTTTCTAGGAAGACATGGATTTACTTCATGAAGAACAAATATGAAGTTTTCAGCAAGTTCAAGGAATTCAAAGCCTTGATTGTGAACCACACAGAAAATAAGATCAAGACTTTTCAATCAGATAATGGTGAAGAATTCAGATCAAATGAATTCAAAGACTTATGCAAAGAATTAGGGATTAAGAGGGAGTTTTCCACTCCTTATAATCCACAACAGAATGGGGTTGTAGAAAGGAAGAATAAAACCATCATGGAAGCCACAACATCAATGCTTCATGATCAAGATATTCCTATGCATCTATGGGCAGAAGCTATCAGAATAGCGGTGTATGTATATAACTATACTACACATAGAGTACTTGAGAACAAGACTCCTGAAGAAGTCTTCTCTGGCAAGAAACCAAGAAACTAGAAGTCAGCCATCTCAGAATATTTGGCTGTCCAGTGTACATACACATTCCAAAAGAAAAGAGAACTAAACTAGATCCTTCAGGAAAGAAGGGTATATTTGTGGGATACTCTGAAAGCTCAAAGGATTACAAAATATACTTCCCAGGATACAAGAATATTGACATCAGCAGGGATGTAGCATTTGATGAAGACACAGCTTACAACAAATCTAGAAAGAGACCCGCTAAAGATACTGAAGAAGCAGAAGCTCCCAGAATTCATGATACAACCATGAATGAAGAAATTCAAGAATAAGATCAAGAATTTGAAGAACCACAAAGACCTGGAGATCCACCTCAAGAGAATAATCCTCACAAGAGGAAACCTACTTGGGTACGAGAAATTATCCAAGGTGTGGAAAGATATGGGACCCCAGAAGAAAATTACAGAGAAAGGAAGAGAACCAGATCTTGCTCCAGATATGTAGCTTTACTATGTGACTTTATCAATGAAGAACCTTCCAGTTATGAAGAAGTGGAAAAATGGAAAGAATGGAAGGATTCTATGATTGAAGAGTATCATTTGATCATGAAGAATGATGTTGGGGATGTTGTTCCAAGACCAGAAGGGAAGTCGGTTGTAACTTCCAAATGGATCTAGAAGATCAAGCATGCTATAGATGGTAGCATAGAGAAATATAAGGCAAGATTCGTGGCTCATGGTTTCTCACAAAAGGAAGGAATAGACTATGAAGAAACCTTTGCACCTGTAGCCAAATACTTTTCCATCAGATCAGTACTTGCTTTGGCTATAGTAATGAAATGGAAGATACACCAAATGGATGTCAATACTGCTTTATTGAATGGTGTAGTGGAAGAGGAAGTGTATGTAGAACAACCACTTGGTTTTGAGACACATGATAGGGAGTCTCATGTGTGCAAATTGAAGAAAGCCATGTACAGTTTGAAACATGCACCCAGGACATGGTACGGTAGAATTGACAACTTTATATCTAGTCTGGGCTTTACCAAGAGTAAAGAAGATTCCAATATTTACTACAAGGTTGAATATGGCAACCCAGTGATGCTTCTACTATATGTAGATGATCTGTTTGTAATAGGTATGAATGGGTTGATTGATGATACGAAGAGAAAGCTTGCTGCTGAGTTCGAAATAAAGGACTTGGGTATGATGCATTATTTTCTAGGCATGGCGGTGTGGCAGAATGCAGATGGAATCTCCCTCGGATAAGGGAAGTATGCAGTAGAGATCCTGAAGAGGTTTGGGATGATGGACTACAAGGCCATGACCACACCTATGGCATCGAACCTGAAGCTATTGAGTGATTCTTCATCAGAAGTAGTTCATGCTATGATGTATCATTACATGATTGGGTCCTTGATGTACCTGAGGAACACAAGACCAGACATTTGCTTTGCTGTGAACACCTTGAGCCAGTTCTTGACAGATCTAAGACATGTTCACTTGATTACTGCAAAGCATATTCTGAGGTACCTGAGGGGTACAATTGATTATGAGCTCAAGTACGAGGAAAATCAAAAGATTAACCTGGAGGGTTATGTTGATTTAGATTGGGTAGGTATTGCCATTGATAGGAAGAGCAATTTAGAGTGTTGCTTTAGTATGGGATCAGGTGAGATCTCTTGGATTAGTAGGAATAAATCCTGTGTGGCACTGAGTACAGTTGAAGCAGAGTATGTCACAGCTTGTTCAGCTAGTTGTGAGGTATTATGGATGCAGAAGCTACTGTCTAGTTTATTTGATCTCCAGATGGATGCTACTTGTAAACATTGTGACAAACAGAGTTGTGTGAAGTTGTCAGATAATCCAGTGTTCCATGACAAGTCGAAGCATATCGAGATCAGGTATCACTATATCAAGAATATGGTGCAGAGAGGAGCAATGAAGCTATAGTATGTTGCGACAGAGGAACAGATAACTGATGTATTGATGAAGCCATTGGCTAGGGTGAAGTTCAAGTACTTCAGGGAGAAGCTTGTTGCTCTCTAGATTGAGATTTCCTCCAAGGGAAAATGATAAGACCCATATCCATTCTGACATGGTGAGAGGATTGGTTCCTTCCATGGTCAGATGTAAGGACTAATCCATTCTGTCATGGTGAGAGGGTTGGTTCCTTCCATGTCAGATGTGATTGCAGAGCCATTCTGATGTGACTATAGGATTGGTTTCTACATGATAAGAAGGAAGCACTGAATTCCATCCAAGGAATGGAGGCACCTAGTCAATTACTAGATAGCTCAGTCTGGGATTGGGGGCCATTCTGATATGACTGTAGGATTGGTTCCTACAAGATCAGAAGTGAGTGCACACCTTTTTGAACATGCATGTTGGATTGGTTCCTCGCATGTGTCGGATGTAAGTGCAGAGCCCTTTCGACATGAAGGATTGATTCCTTGCATTGTCGAATATAAGTGCTGAGCCTTTATTGATCATTGGTTGAATGAATGTAAGTGTTAGGCCTTTCCTGATCATTAGTTGAACGGATGTAAGTGCTGAGCCCTTTTGACATTGGTTGTCATATGTAAGTGTAGAGCCTTTTGGCATGGAGGATTGGTTCCTCGCATGGCCAAGTGTAAGTGCTGGGCCTTTTCGATCATTGGTTGAACGGATGTGAGTGCTGGGCCTTTTTGACAGGGTTTTAGGCTATGTTACCACATGTTCAGATGTGAGTGTTGGGCGTTGCCTTTTTGATATGATTATAGGATTGGTTCCTACATGATCAAATGTAAGTGCTGGGAGGGCCATTCTGACTTAAATGTCAGATATAAGCATTGAAGAATACCTACATGGTGGATATGCCTACATCCAACATGAAAAAGGGCTAGCTCTATAGAACTTCCTGTGATGAGAAGAATCATGGGATAACACCTATGAAGATTTAGTTTTGATGATCCAGCAGAGATGATCCAGATCGAGGGATGATCCATATCCAGAGATGATGCTCCAGTGATGATGATCCAGATCGAGGTGAAGATGACTTGAAGATGAATATGCAGATGACGAGAAGAAGACCAGTGAAGAAAATTGTGTTGAGATAATACCTTCCTAGTTAAGAGGGAGTGTTGATGTAATTGTAACTTCAGAATGTATTCACTTGTATTGCTTATCTATTATAACCCGATGTTTATTCCGGGATGTACTTGTGTCATATCATGCCCCGATGTTCCTGTCGAGAGGATATATAATGTAAACAAGTCATGTCAAGTCATTATAAGTAACCCTCCTATTGTCTAAGGGTTAAAGTCCCCGCAGTTCCAGGGCACTAGGGTTATTAGACTCTCCTAGAGAGGTCAGCCCTAGTAGGGTTTTAGTCATGTTGAGAATTAGTATAAATAGAGAGTTGGCCTCTCTATTTAACACACACTCATACACACTTAGTTGTAGCACATAGCTGAGGAAGAGAAAGACACTAGGGCAAGCAAGAAAGAGCTTACTGCTGTCGAGAGATTATCTTACTATTTTTGGGTTTCACTTTGGTGCCAATTCTAACTCTGAGGAAGTTGCAGGGTTTTCTCCATTTATGGTTTCCCTGAGGAAAAACAATGTGTTCATTTTCTCTTGTGTTTTATTTTTGTGCTTGTTGTTCTCTCAGTTAAAGATCCTAATGAAATGTTATCTTAATATTTAAAATCTAACAGAATACAGGGCCATCATTGAGATTTTATGGGATGCCTTGTCACATGGCATCACCCATTTGGAAGTTAGACTTGACTCTCAACTGGTGGTTTCCCAGCTCAAACGAGCTTATCAGGTGCGAAACCCTATTTTATTACGTCATTTTTTGCAAGTTAGGTTATTGGAAAGAAATTTTGATTTTATCACATTTAATCATATTCCAAGAAATCAAAATTCATTAACTAATGCATATGCGAACTATATCTTAGATTGGCACTTAACACACATTTTAAAAAAAATACATAACAGGCACATTGTAAACACATGTAAATAAACTGACAATATATGTGTGTGTGTGTGTGTGTGAATATCTATCCAGATAGATCTATTTCTTGATCCTCAGATCCATTCATAACTGTATAAATATACAAAAATTGGATCGCAATCCATAAAATTCCCCTAGATCTAATCTTGACCACCCTGGTCATCCTGATCACCCTGGTCACCCTGATCACGAGCCTCCTCAGATTCTTCAGCTGCAATAGCCTCAATGGCCTCTATGTAGACAAGTACAGCCCTGACTACCCTTCTCATAGGGCGTATCCAGATGGGTGGAATCCCAACAACAAATTTTGGCATGCGGTAGGGATCTGATCAATACGAATGGTTGGGAATCTTTGAGTAAGCCTGGCCAGCTTCCCCTCAAGTACCCTCATCAAACCCTCATCTTCCCCTACCACCAGTCATACGTACATCCTAGGATTCCCATCAGGATGGATAGGTCCAATACCCGCATTTTAAAACATTAATGGATTAAAAACTCTTATACATATGTATATATCTTTATGATAAAAATTCATAAAAAATTAAAAACTTGAAAAACCAAAATACCTAACTCTCCCCATACTCCTCCAGAAGGGAGGAAAAGGTCATTTTCACCTCGAAAGTCCACACAAGCATATGGAAACTGCTCCAGTTTTGGAAGCTTCCGCCCCCACCATAAGTAGAAATCATCATCATACACACTCTGAACTGACCCACCATAGCCCTGGCGAAGGAAAATCTCTCCCCACCTAGTCACTCTAGGATGACGAGGAGAGAAGGATGGAAGTGGTACTGTAGGGATGATTGTGGGCACTCTCACAAAGGAAATCCACCAATACACTATATTATCTAAAATTCTTTCGTTGGCCTCTCTTGTAGTCAGAGAGTTTTTTTTTTCATTATCGGGATTATTCCTTAGCACTAGTTAAACACAGTTCCCTGTAGGAACTCTACAACAATCCTCATCTGGTTCTAAGTGGCAAGATGGAGTGATGATGATCCTGAAACCCTCACTATAGTACTTACCAGCACTTGCAGTGAGAAGTTACTAATATGTATAGTAGGGATGTATGATCCCTTTCTCTGATTATCGGGTGTGCAGTAAGTGTTGATGTAATCCTGAACACTCATGGGGTCACCACCCTTGCTAGTACCCTCGAGGTTGAAAGGTGTCCCATGTCTAGACAAACCTGTAATGAAGTATATATCTTCCAGTTCCACCTTCAAAATTTCACCTTGAAGGTCAAAGGCCCCAAGGTCATGGTCCCAGTAGAAATAAAAATTCTAGCAAACAGACACTAGCCTGCATAGGTGAAGTACAAAAGAACTCTAATAACCCACTTTGTCATGACACTTGCACAGTGGGGGAACTTTGGAGTGCCTCTCGTTCCATATCTTTATGTTTCTGCTCCCTCTAGGGCCAACACCATGTTTTAACGTGTCCATGAAAAAATTATCAAACATTAAAATTTATCAAAACAATTTGATTTTGGCCTTAACTTTCTTTCTCCTATGTCGCGTAGTACATGTGATTATTTTTTAGAAAGGTCATGTATGACACGTGGGTTGCTTTTGGGCAAGTCGCGTGTAAAATGCATGTACACGACTATGTAAGTTTTCGACCCACGTGTACAACACGATCCCCTTAAGATAGGCTTAAAACATCCAAATATGCATAAAATAGAAAATGTAAATGGTTAAAATGGAAGAGAATGAAGAGCTAGATTACCTGGCACTTGCAGAATCGAAAATCATCCACTGGTTTGTCCACACCGAGCAATTGAAATTAGAGGTAAAAATTACCTATATTGGGTAAAAATATGAAATGGTATTTTTTATTTCTATTTTTAGACTATATATAGAAATAATTTCAAATTGTGGGTTTTTTAACCTATAGTTTTTAAATTCTATTTCAATCAAACTAATGCCATGTCATGTTTTGCTAATGCAATGGGTCCAAGGTCACTTGAAATTGTTATTCACTCATATAGGATAGGATTTTGGTCATTTATATGCATTTTTGCATCTATACCTAATCCGTTTTAACCCTAGGATCACTACTTTGACCACAGACTATGGTGTTAAACCATTATTACCTTATCTATACCATTGTTCTTCTGTGTATAGGGCCTTCCTTCCATGAGTGCCCTAGTTTAGAACACATAGTTGTCTTTTAGTACTCATGCTACATTTGTCATAGGTTCAGGTTATCCTTCTTAGCTATTTTTCACAGCAAATTGAGCCTCATTTTGGTCTCTTTTTACAAGCTATCCCCTTTATAAGGATCCTCACCCTTATAGAGTTTCTTTAGGCCGAGGTATAACTCCTCAAAATAGACTTAACTGCCGAGTAAGCTTGTCCATTCAGGCTCATTAAGAATATGTCAATGGCCATCCACATTAGTGGTAGGTTATCACTTTCTTGGACCCATGTGGAATAACATGAGAAATGAACACTCTCTTTTCTACAGAATTGAGAAGAGTATTTTTAGGCGTAGGTTTATCGCATTTCCAGACCTGAGGGACTAAATTTACGAAAAAGGAGCGCCCGGTATGAGCTTAGTTTTCTCTTTTTCATGCTCTGGACCTAAACATCAAAAATATTTCAAGTGTACTTTATGTCTTTGTGATGCTCGTTAAACACTAGAGAACAAAGCATCGATTTTACCGTTGTAAGCCCCATTTCTCATAACCAAATAGATCTTTTCGAGTGATCTTGATTTCCTTCACACTCATAAAACTCAATCTATAAGCTGGTTTTGAAGGAGCATTGGGTAGGTGGTAATTTAACCTATTTCGGACCTCTGATGACTAAGTATGAAAAAGGTGCACCTTACTTCTTCGGAAGCTAAGAGAGTTCTTATGTGGTATGTTTAATACTTTTCCGGCCTCAGGAGACTAAATTAGATGAAAAAGCACCCCCTTGAAGTCTTCTTCATAGTTTTCAGACTCTCTAAACATGAAAACACCAACGCACATGTACTAGTTCAGGCTCGTAAAATCTACGAATCGGTGACATTATCAAGCATTATTCTCTCCCCTCTTCAAGCTTGTCAAAAATGAAGAGGGAGTTAAGTTGACTTTATTGGACTCGTTAAAATTTAATAGGAAAGATAAGGAAGAAGTATTCTTTTTGCATTACAAACAGTGGTAGCATGTCCTTATTGAACATAGAACTCTCTGAACCTTTCGATACTCATGTCTGAGTGTATAGTTTCATCTTAGCTATTACTTTGAGTTTATTAATCCTCCATTTGTCCTTTATACATGGGGAATTTGATCATGTCTCCTACATGAAAGATAATTTTAGTTTTCTTATATGAAAAGTTAAAAGCTACCTTGGGTCATCTCTGTGCCATGCTCACTATTCAGGGACTTATCCTTGCATATGATTATTATCCTGATTTCATCATTATCCTATATGAGTATCATTTGTGTCTACCTTCCTGTATCGAGTTCCTAGTCTATCTTGTGATCCATTGGAGGATATATTGCTTTCCCCATCACAGTATGGTTTCTCATCAGTACTTCTTGAAGACGAATACCGATAGTTTTGACGATGGTACCTTAGGTTTCACTATCATTATTGGTGAACTCATTTTCTTTAGTTTGTCAGTTTCATCTATTGATTAACAATATTTTGAGTTCTTTCCATGTTCGACTTCAAAACATTTATTCACATGGTAAGGATTGTACTAGATCCCTTAGATTTCGATGAAGACCTTAGGTTCACATTTATAACCTAAGCTGCGTAAGACTATGTTATGATTGATTACACAGCTTCCAGATTTTGAAGACTCATCATTGTATATTGTGGCTTCGATCCACCTTTGTAATATATGTGGTCTTTTACCTGTATCATATGATGTAATCAAATATTGTAAAGGAGCTAGTGCTCCAATATATTGAACATGGAATCCTCAGATGTGATTTTGTATATGACATTGATATGTATTTGTTTCAGGTACTTCCTCTGCTCCCTTGGAATTCTGAGTTCTCCAAGATAAACATTGTAATGTATTTCAGGCATTGCTTCCCTCTGACCTCACACCTTAGGGGGCATCTGTTATCAGCCAAAATGGCAGTTCTCCATCTGAGTGCTGACATTCATTATGTCGGTACACAAAAGGACAATTAGGATTGAAGTGGACAAAACACTATAGATGTGCATGAACTTTGATGCATGATCTCCAGACCATCCTAATATATTTTTATTCTGAGTTTTGGGTTGCACACACGACTATGTGCATTGCAACTCGCGTGTCACATGCGACTATGTGCATTGCAACCCGCGTGTACATTTCATACACGAGTTCCTTTTGAGCAACAAGCATGTCATACATGCCTTTCCTATATAAACACTCACGTATACCTTAATTCAACATTAAAAAATATAAATCATGATTAGATGATATTAGTTGGGCTTGAATCCATAACTATCCCAACTGTCTCAACCATCCTAACCTTCGAAACCACTCTATTTCCCAATGTATAAATAGAGGCCTTGGGATGGGGCTAATCATACAATTTTTGAAGAGAAAAGTTATGCTGGTGGTATATCTTTAGAGTCTTGGAGCAGCGGAACTCAGAGTCCTTGGTTGCAGAGGAGTCCTTGTGTCAAAAGCTGCGTTGTATTCTCACCTACTCATTGTTTTTTAATAAAGAGAATTCTTCTTCCAATCTTCGTATTGTTCTTTTCTCATGTATATTGGTTAATAAATTATGTTATTTATATTATTAATATGTGTTTCATCTAACCTACTATATATATATATATGTATGAGATCTTGCTTGAAGAATTGGCTCTTTGTGGGTGAAGAGAAGCAGCCCTAGAAGCTTTGGAGAAGGTTGAAGCGAGAGAAGACCAAGCTTGGATCAACCATCATAAACTGGGTAATCCAAATGCTCTTCCTATTCTCATTTCAATTTCTCTAAAAGATGCTCGTCTGCAAGTCTAATAGTAAGTTGGTAACCCTAGACCCTAGGTTACAAGGGTGTATTGTCCTGTACAACACAACCCCATTAAATCCTTCATTGGATAACCCGAACGCCAACTCAATGGTTGGGGTGGATATTCAATTACCCACATTCAATGGCAATGGAGCAGAGGATCTAGAGTAGCATTGGTTCATATGTGAAGTTTTTTCGATGGTTCGCTTAGTTCAGAATGCAGACCTAAAGAAAGCACAGATGATCACAACTCTAAGGGTTCATGCGCTGGACTAGTTTATGAAGTACTGTATAGTACCGTTAGGATCACTGCAGAAGATCCTTGAGGAGATACATGCCACAATGATATATGAGTTCAGAAAACCTAAATCTGAGTCATAGTGCATCATTGACATCAAGGAGATAAAGCAAGAACTAGCAGAGATAGTATAGGACTTTGACCAGTGATTTAAAAATTTGATGGCCAAAGCAAGTTTCTAGATTCCGGATGTTCAGCATAAGGATTGGTTTATTGCTGCATTGTTGCCACACATCCGAGGGCCATTGATGCAACAAAAGATTGAGTCACAGAAGGAAGTGCTATAATTGGCGATGAAGCTGGAAGCCTTGCCAATTGGTGATGGTGCCGCAGGAATGGTACATATTCAGTCACAGTTAGCTAATCTAACCATACAACTTTAGGACATCAAGAAGGTTAAGGAAGCCCAAAAAGACTTATGGTGCACAGAATCCAGAATGGATGGACACACTAAGGATAACTATATGACCTTCATGAATTATGTCTCATCTGGTGTGCCAAATCCATTAAATGGCCACGGACTACCATGGTGTCACTTATGCCATTCTAGAGGACATCGTGACGAGGACTTCCTATACTTGAAAAAGATTGTGAGTACCCCAGCAAACCTGTTTTGTAAATTTTGCAAGTTAGTAGGGCATGAAGAGAAGGATTGTAGAGCATATCACCTCTTGAAGGAAAATACGATGGACACTAGTACTTGATAAAGAATGATGGGTAGACTTAGGCTGACCCTGCACAAGCATCATATCATCCTGTGCAATTCCCATGTAATCAATATCAGAACCAGTATCATCCTCACTATGTGCCACAATAGACATATGTGCAACAAAATCATTATCAGTCGCAATACCAACAGAATCAGTGTCTCCCACAACAACCAAATCTTCAGGGAAGGGGTAGTGGGAAATTTAGATGAAGAGGAGGTGGAGGAGGATTTGGTAAAGGAAGAGGTCAGGTTACATGCTACAACTGTGGATAGCTAGGTCATTATGCCAGAGATTGCTTGGAGCCTGCAAATATGTGCTCATATTGCAAGGGACATGACCATAATGTGGATCAATGTATGCAATTGATTGTGAAGTGGCAGGCCAGGACCATCGCAGGTCCTACTCCTGAGCATAATCCAAATCCAAACCCAAATTCTAACTTAAATTTCTAGATGATTGCTGCTAAACTGAGAGAGCCAAGCATTGCAGTCGTAACATGAGGAGGTGTTGTGACCGGAGTTGATCTTGAAACACCGCAAGAACAAATTTCGTCGTAGGTACGACCTGCGACGCAGAAGAAGGTGTCGTTTGACGTCCAAAAACAAAAGAAAGTATTCATGGACATGCGACTAGAGTTTGTGAATCTAGAAGAGTCATTGACTTCAGAATAAGTCAGGGAGATTCCTGAATGATTCCAACACATATTCTAGAAGAAGATCCCACAAAAGGTTAGTAAGCTCAAGTCCTTTCTGTCAAGTTGCTTAGCGCTAATTCAAGATAAATATGCTATCGAAGAACAACAAGCACTCATAGAAAAGACACCAGTAGAGACACAACCTGGAAATAGAGTTAACCAGGTCGAAAATAAATTCAAAAATTCCCGCGAGTTAAGAATGATTGTGTAGATAGGATATTATGACATGGACTATATCATTTTAGACCTAGGGTCTCATGCCAATATCTTGACATGAAAAACTTGGGAAAGTATGGGGAAGCTGCACTTGGACTAGTCTCCTTTCTAGCTACGACTTGCCAATCAGACGAAGGTACTCCTAATTGGTAGACCGATTCAAGTCCCTATCGACATAGAAGGGTTGCACACATGTTCATACTTTGAAGTCATTAACATTGTTGATGACACAAATCCATATCCCATGCTGTTGGGCATATATTGAGCCATAGACAATCAAACCATCATCAACTTCAAGAAAAGGATACTCTCATTCAAGGATAATGAAATGAGGGTAGTGTCTCCCATTGATCCATTGGAAGGACAAATATATGTTGATCCTATCTATAACGACGTACATGGTAACTATCTCGACTAGATATACAATGCCACTTCCATGCAAGAAGATTACATCAATCCAACTGCAGATGGGAACCTGAGCTAGAAGAGCACCAATTCCTGCACATCCAACTTAGGGGAAGCTTTAGAGAACTGTAAAAACTGGTTACATGAGGTCTCTATGAGGATATGTGCGAGGATTACAAGGTCTCTGCGACGGGTGGAGACCGAGGAAAGAGAGCTACCCACCTATGAGGGATTACCTAACCTTATAGTATTTCTCATTGAGTTTGAAGGTCTCGTCATAGAATCACAACGCTTGTCTACGATGGATCATGTACTCAAGGCTACACCTACAAGATGGTGGGGTACACACAAGCAGTTCATAACACATTGGCCACAATGCAGACGGTTGATGGAAGTCTGATTCGGTGAAGAAGTTGTTACTGTAAGTCATAGGTACATAGGGTTGTCGAGCCCTGTAGAGCACATAAATCAGTGTCGCATAGTATTTACAGTATACCCGTGACAAGAATGGATCCATCATTTCATTCACACATTGGAAATGATACCTAGAACCTGGTATGTGTCTATGGAGTTGCAATAAGGTACTCAAGACTGGGAAGAGATAGCCAAGGAATTTGTGCATACATTTGAATTCGCTGATGAGCACCCTACAGTCGATGTTGTGCTTCAGATGATAAAGGATAAGATATTTGCCAAGATCCCTGTTGAAGAGGCTAACCCTCACCAGAGCAATGCGACCATCCAACAGTGGATGGCCTGTTACAACCTAACTAGAGATATATACTATGACTTGACTAGCATAAACATACAAGAGTTAGAGGGTACACATGCAGTAGAGGGAAGTGACATTTCCAATGACCAGTTCCTAAAATCACTGAAAATCAAGAAAGTAAACATTGGGTTGCCAGAGAACCCAAAGTTCGCTAATATATGGGATTATTGGGATGCAGAGACTGTCGTAAAGATATAAAACTTGTTGCATGACTATCAGTATTTGTTCCCTACCAATTTTTCAGAGATGAAGGGGATAGTAGGAGATTTAGGGGAAATGAAAATACCCATGCGACTAGGTGCTAATTCCAATAGACAGTGACCATACAGAATGAACCCTAGATATAAGGAAAAGGTAAAGATAGAATTGGATCGCATGCTTGACACAGGAATCATCGAACCTATTGAGGAATTAGAGTGGATCATCCCTATAGTGATCGATGATAAGAAGACAACAGGTGAAATTAGGATCTGTGTCGACTTGAGGAAGATGAATGATGCATGCTTGCACGACCCATTCCCAACACCATTCACAGATGAAGTAATTGAAAATGTATGTGGACAAGAGATGTATTCATTCACTGATGGATTTTCTAGCTATCATTAAGTCAGAATTGTGCAGGAGGATAGCTACAAAACAACCTTCATCATAGAATAGGGATGCTATCGGTATACAGTAATGCTCTTTAGACTCAAGAATGCACTTGCTATTTTTTCCAGAATAGTAGTTTCGTCTTTTGAAGATTTTATACATAAATTTCTTGAGCTCCACTTTGATGATTGGACTATATTTTGTCTAGTAAGAGACCATATTGAGAGTCTATGCGTGATGCTGGGACATTGTCACCAATATCAGATTGCGCTTAATTCTATGAAATGTATTTTCTGTGCACCATTTGCTATATTATTGGGTCACATCATATGTCGCAATGGGATTTTGGTCGACCTAGCAAAAATGTGATTATTCTCGACCTACCACCTCCTACATCAGTTACGCAACTCAGATCAGTGCTAGGACATACAGGCTACTATCAGAATTTCATCAGAGGATATGCAACAATCACTGCACCTATGGATAAATTGTTGAAGAAATACACAAAGTTCCAGTGGACAACAGAGTGATAAGAAATCTTGGATAAATTAAAGACTGCAATGGCCACTGCATCAATACTTGTATTCTCAGACTGGAAAAATGAGTTCCATGTGCATGTCAACACATCATCTGTCGCACTTGGCATAGTCTTGACACAACCAGGAGAGGGTGCACTGGACCACCCTATTGCTTTTGCAAGCAGGAAACTAAGCTATACTCAGTCGACCATGCGTGGTCTTGTAAATATTATATATAGGAGTAACCAAACCTGTATAAGGGTTGGATTGAGTCGTTCATTCATTAGATGTCTATTTTTCAAGAGTTATGCAGTTCTTAGTTAAATTCAGAGAAAGAGTTAGAGAAAGAATACTCAGGGGAGAGTCTGGTAGAAGTAGAAGGATCTTGAGCTGCGGATCTTGCAGCTGTGTGCACAGACTAGTAGTAGTAGAAAGAATCTACAACTGAGTGCACAGATAGTAAGTAGAAGAGTCGATTCAGGATGTGTGCGGATCAGTAGGAGTATATAGAATGCATATAGGAGAATAAACCGGAGAGCATGAGACCAAGAAGATTGAGGAAAATAGACGTATCTAAAGAACAATATGCATATCCCAGGATGCAAGATGCTATAAACCATTCTCATGCCATATGAAAAGCACCTTGGTGGTTTTTCCTAGATGGATTTCCACGTTATTTACTGTGTTATGTGGGTGAATGTGTTTAATGATGAATGTTGATGTGAATGTTTTCTTACTATGCATTATTACAATTACTGTTGAATGAATATAGTAGTAGGAACAATCAGTGGATGCATGAAGGATTAAAGCACTATTAGAAAGTTATGTATGGATTTATGATTCAGTTGTTAAGTTAAGGAATGAGTCGCATGATGTCTATTGAGCACAAGGAATAATATGTGTCACACTAGTGTGCTAGTTGTAGAGTCACAATGGTAAATTCATGTTGTGATGTTGTCGCGCAGCAACAGACTCCATCCAGTCACCTTTGTCGAGCACCTTGGATGCATTCCAAGGGACTATAATCCCTCGCCAAATGCAGAAACATGGTTCTGGAATTTACCCATAAAGATATCTTGGGTGAGACTTTGCCTACTTCGTGGGCATTGCTGACAAAGCTTGCTCTTTCAGGCCGATGTCTTTTGGTATCTTGTTAGTATATGTTGTTGTTGAACTATGGGTCTAGACAAGACGAGAAAAGAGGCCAACATGTAGCTTTGCAAGTTACCAAAGGTGAAGGAGGAATTGGAGCTTAGTTGCATCTTCTTCCACTTCACTACTATTTCTTCAATCTAATGCTTTTTGTAATATAGGAATCTCCTCTTCTTCACGACGTTAAATTTGAGCTTGAGGGTTTCTCTTCCATCTTTTAAAATTTAAAAATTTCTCTCCTTGTTACTTTTCTACATGTATAACAAGATTTGATTTATTTAAAGTTTTATCAAATATTTTAGCCTGTTTATGTGTTTATTAGTTATATATAAAAGTTCTCGTAAATCATCATTCTAAGTTTAGAGCTAACATTTTCTCTTTAGTACTTGAAGTTATAAAACTCTACAATATTTTGAAAGTACTTATCCTTTGTATTTATATGTATTTTTTGGCTAATCCACTAACTTGGAATATTATTAGTTTTCTGGTTTTTGCCTTTTTTCTCATAGAGAAGTGGAAGAATTGGTGGATTTTGAATATTTGAGTCACTCAAAAGAGCCATTCTCAAGCCTCTTTTATTCTTCCTTCCCAAGGACTGCTCACCTTTTGATCCTATTTTGAAAAGGATCAAAGAAATTATTTATTAAAAAAAGTAATTTGTAACCAACACTAATAAAAAGCACATGGGATTTAAAGCTCCCATGCCCCTCTTCCCCCATTGGAGGAAGCCTATACCATCCTTTGTGTGATTTTATTTTGCTTTATTTTCCTTTTTTCATTACTTAGAGTATTTTTCATTTTCTTCTAATAAATTATCATTCAAGTATGTTTATTTCTTTCTTTTGTTTAGTCGTTTGAAAATAAATACTAACCTAGTATAAACTACTGAAGTACCTAAAAGACCTTGTTCGAGTACGTAAAACGATATTCATAGTTTAGTAATTAGTCACACATTTTTATTTTACAATCAAATTGAAACAAACATTTAACTCCTATTGTGCATGCTCGTGTCCATCACAGGTTCACCTAAGATTTGGAATAACCAAAAATAGAAGTGTTGCATTCAATAATTTTCCACACTTAATTAAAAAAACTCACCTTTAATAAAATCAATTCCCCCTTTAATACATGGAAATATAACATCACAATATTTTCTTTTTGTGGGAAAAATTTTGCAAAGAAAACAAGAACAACTAAAAAGTGACTGCAGGGCCCCATCAAGCTACACCCTCAAATGGTGTAGTGTTGGACACACCCCTATGACTTTGATGTATCCCAGGTTCTCTTATGTAGAAACAAATTGGGAAAAATATGGACATACTCCTCATACCGTTTGGTACATCGAGAGTTCCTTTCCATCTAATCTACTCATTAATAATTCTAAAACTGACCAATTACGATTGCAAAACATTTACCTTTATAGAAATAATTTTCTTTGACTCCATGATACTGGTCTACGAAATTTGTGATTATTTTCTTAAGCTAATCCATCCTTCATTATATGTCGTGAATGCTTATTTTGTTATATTTTTTTTTATCTAAATTGTATTTTGCAATACTTGTTTAATAAATCACTTTAACTCCTAAAAATCAATCCCATAAATAACTAAGAAACATAAAATATCCTTAGTAGCTCTTTTGTATGGACTACCCCCTTGGCTTCGTTAGGAGTTAGCCTAAACATAGGAGTCAAGATTAGGTGAGAGAACTTGATCGATACTTTCCCCCAAAGACACGTCTAGTGGCTTGAATATGTCTTCCACGTTAACCCCAAGGTGTGCTTCCGGCGGCAACATAATGACTTATCTTGCATGATAGAAATGTTCCTCATTATCACAAGGTGTGCATAAATTTTTTACAAAATCCTTATGTCTTTCTTTACAAGAACACAAATATGTGGTGGTCAGTACATTGGATTCTTCTTCAACTATTGTTTTGTTTATTTTCTATGTTAAATTTTTTCAAGGTTCTATGCATTTTTTTCTAGATTTATTTAGTGAATTTTGTGAAAATTTATATATTTATTTAGTTTAATATTTGTATATAGAATAAATAAATTGACGAATATAATCAATATTTCATTGCATTGATGTTATGTATGTGTTGACTTGTTGTAGTAGAATTTCTTTTATATTTAATTCTTGTTATTTCTAATCAGCTGTCATATGGTCGATGCTGATGATTCTTCCTTTGAAATTATTTGGTGATTATATTCAATTATTTATCTAAGTTTAATCTTACCTATACTGTAATTATGTATAATAACTTTGTTTGATGTGAAAGATCAAATAATTATACTTGAAACAAACTTCTTAAGTTATATCATAAGATCATTAAAACAACTCTAATCAAATTTATAATTTGGTTTCTATTTTATAATCTTAGGTTATCTAATAAATATTAGAAATACACACTTTTGGGGTGATTTGTTGCTTCCATTTTTAGAAATCCATTATTCAAACCCAAATGAAGGATGAATAGGAGATACATGGTTGGCATTAGTAAAGTACTCAAAACTTGACTAAAATTTACTTATTTATTTATATATGTTTCTTAAAGAGATAACATGTGAAGTTGCAACCTTCGGTGGCCCTATGATCTATGTAGGAATGTTCTTGACATGCTCTTTCATTAGTTCAAGGAAATTTCACAATGCCCTAGACACTGATATGTTTCCCTGTGTGAGTATCCTAGAGTTTATTATTCCACCAAAGCAGTTATGCTCATTCCTCAGAGATATCTTCAAGATTTTAGGAAACCTCATGTATGTTCCATGAACTTGAAAGCTTATTTCAATATGACGATTAAAAATTGTTTTTTCTTAAAGTCAACTTGTACAAAGATGTTAAAGTTCATCTACGTAGAGGATACATGTTTTAAGTAACTAATTAGATATATCAATATTCCCACTACCTATTTTATCTATCAACCACTACACCATGGGATTTGAGATTGTGTGTTCCATCTCAGTTCACCCCTAGGAAAACCAAGCTCTTCAATCCCTCAAACCCAAACATTTTACACGATTACCAACGATAATGAATATAGATGAGTTAATGTAGTTTGAAAGAATTTGTAGTATAGTAAAGTTACACATACATTAGTATGTATCTAGAAAATCACATAATACAAACATAACTCATATTTGGAGTTTCAAACAAATTGATGCAACATGACATTCTTGTCAATTCTTATATCCCATTTCACAAAGAAGCTATTTCAATTTACTATCCCAATTCACAAAGAAGATATGTGTTTGACTTATCAATCAATGATCCCATCAAATCTTCACTTGCACTGTTAAACAATAAATCCAATCACAATAATTTAAATTGTTACACCAATATTCCTAAGTAAAATGATTTTGTCTATCTTGTCTATTCCTAAGTAGAAGCATTGGTTTATTATATTGAGTGCATTAACTCAGCTACAGCTAAAAGTAGGTGTGTAATCAATTCAAGAACATTTAAACACACATATAGTCACATAATCAAGTATGAAGCCACTTAAAAATAAGTTATTAGACCTTTAATATGTATGCCTCCCATCAAAAATCATGGACTTGTTGATCAACCTGTTGTATACTCATTTCCTGCCATCAAAATACAAAAGTCTTTTCTTGAAGAAATCAAAACAGGGAGTTGACGGGATAAATCATTATAGATTATAGAAGAGTGATTTTACTTGAATTTGCTTGGCTATTTTGGGCGATTTCTTTGGAATTGATATTTTTCCCCTTGTTCTTCTTCTTTCTCCTCTCGCAGATGACTCCAGCGCACCAATAGATCAGTGAAAAGGTACCCACCCTCTGTGGTATTTTCCTGGCAAAGAAAATATGTTTTTCTCCTGGAATCCATGCTTTTTTGAGTCTGGTATTAAAGCAATCCGTTGTTCTTGTAATAAGATTCTTGTTTTTCTCTCAAATTCTTATTCATGTATCATTTTCAACTCGATTTGCATGCTCTTACTTGGTGTTTACCTAATTCATTCAAATAGTGTACTCATGGCTTGAAAATTTAAACTGCTCAATGTACTTATTGATTGATTGAAAGCTAGTTAAAAAAAATTAAACTTCAATATTCTCACATTTAAATACATGCAGTGTGAAAATTGCATTTCATTATTTGTCCTGGAGATAATCTAGAAGTATTGTAGTGTGAAATTGCATTTCATTTCTTTTCTTTGGAATCTAGAATTAGAAATCAATCTAGGTGTACTGTGTTAGGTTTCCTTGGTTCTGATATGAATATACAAGGAAGAACATGAATTTAATAGTAATCTTTATTCATGAGAATTGGATTTAAGAAATATTTAGATTTTACATGACTCAGTTCATTGAATTCAAACTTTAATGCGTTGGAACCCTTGACATGAAATGTTCCATGGAAATTTTGTTTTATTTATTATGAAATTGGAAATCAGTCATATTATTCTATAATTAAAATAGATGAATAATGAACTAATGGAAATTCATATAAAAATCATTCCAATATCTGATTTTCAGATCAAACTAATTATATATATATATAATTATTTTCTTAAAATGTTTTATGAGAGAGTGGGGAGTAAACAAAAGTTTGGATAGTTTTAATATTATAACCAATCCAATTAAACCTCAAATTTTAATGAATTATTTGCCGTAAGGTATGGAATTTGAATTCAATTTAATTAATACTTTGTTTATATTTTGTAAGGTATGGAATTTGAATTCAATTTAATTAATAAATTGTTTATATTTTATGTATTTTATGAGATAGTTGGGAGTCAACAAAATTTTGGATGGTTGATCTCTTACAACCAATCCAATTAAACCTCCAATTTAAGTGAATGATTCGATGTAAGGTATTGATCCATGCCATGCCCACGTGCATGCTTGGGACAACAGTCGACTAAATGAGTCAAGATCTGTTATGGCAGAAGAATATAAGAAGAACTAGAAAAGTAGGAAATACAACTAGGTCGACAGAAAATATATGAACAAACAATATGCAAGAATTCGAACCATTTTATTACTTCTTCTCAATGAAAGATGGAGGAATCAAAATTAATGCCTTATATTACATTAGTGTACATGCTTATATAGGATGCTGAGACGCTTGGGTGACTACTCGTTACATTCATTTACAAAAGAAGTTATAACGGTTTAGAAGTTCAACCATCGTAGACCTATCAATGCAGACTTGTCGAGGCAGACCTGTCGAGGAAGCCAGAATAGGTGAAGCAATCAATGTGCTAGACTTTGTTGAAGCTTGACAACCTACCAACTATTGGTTGGATCATTCCTCCTTCCTTAAGAAACAATGGTCTCCATTGTGTATTCATTCAGGTGAGGAAACTTGTTGGCTACTTCAGTAGTAGAGTACCATTTTCCTTGCACGGGGAGTTGTCTAGCCTTATCCACTTGAAACAAGGGAATGGAGTTCGTCTTTATATGGTGTATGCGTCATCCCACAATGGTGTCGCAAAGAAGAGGTTACTGAACATCTAGATGGATGTCTTCAAGTTCTATTGTTTGCAAGTCGTTTTGTTCCAACAATGGTGCATGGTATGGTCAAAGTAGATCTACATTGAAAACTTGGATGTAAGCCAAGGCATGCAAGAATGTCGAGCTAAAAAGAATTTTCTCCAATCTGTTTAAGGATATTGTATGGCCCATATCACAAGGGTTTCATATTTCTCTATGGACCAGTGAAGCTCTCCTTCTTTAGATGTAACCAAACCTAATCCCCAATTTAAAATGAATGAGGAATACGATGCTTGTCGTGTCAGGCCTTAGCTTTTGCATTCGCTCATTGCAACATTTCCTGTGTTTTATTCTGGATGTTGTACATTTGATCTCTGAATTTCAATGCTTTCCCCACTTCTTGTCCTTCGAAGTTGTTGTCGTTTGACTTTGTTGAGGAACCAATTAAGTCGATAGGCATTGAGGGTTGAAATACGTAATAGATCTCAAATGGACTCTTTCTCGTAAAGCTGTGTCGAGCACGATTGTAGCTCTGATGTATGTATGGAATGCTGTCATCCCATGCTCGATGATGCTTGTGATTATACATGAAAACCATTTGTACGACTAAGTGATTTACAACTTTCGTCTGTCCGTTTGTCTGTGAATGGAAGGTTGTCGAAAAAGAAAGTATCGTGTCGAGTTGTTGCTAGAGATTTTGCCAAAATGTGTTGACAAATCTAGCATATCTGTAGGAAATAATGGTCGTCGGGAGGCCATAATCTTTCCACACATGTTCAAAGAACAGTTGAGTAGTTTGATGTGTTATCGTATTCTTCTTGCATGGTATGAGTATAGCCATCTTGGAAAATCTATCGATTACTACTAATATCACGTCATGTTGATGTTTGGTAGTAGGATATCCCATCAGGTAGTCCATAGAAATAGATTCCCATGGTCGAATATGAACTGGAAGGGGTGTGTACATTCCTTGTTATGGATTCGGCAGTTTAGCAATGGCACAAACCATGCACAACCAAATGTACTTGTTGATGTAATATTTAAGTGAAGGCCAAGAGAAATACTTTTGGAGGATAACAAGTGTTTTTGCAACTCCAAAATGTCAACGGTCTTATTGTAGTGCGCATCCCAAATGAGCTCTTATCGGTGCTCATTGGTCGGTACACAAAGTTGTCCAAACTTGTATATCAAGATGTCTTTTAGGCAGTAGTCGGTAGTATACAGTGTGTCATTTTGGAGTTGTCGATAAATTATATTGAAAATGCAGTCTACCAAATACAATTGTGGCCAAGTATTTGTGTCATAACACTGCATACTCATCATTGTAAACATTAGAGTAAGGGGTGGTATGTTGAGACAATAGGATGCGGCATTGGATTTTCCTTTCCGATACTTAATTACCAACTGAAATTGTTATAGGTAATTAATCCACTTGAGCTTCCTATTTGTCTGTAGTTTTGACTGGGACAGAGCGAACCCCAAAGGTTTATGGTCAGTGAGGATGACCGTTTCTTTGCCAAGAATGTAGTGTCTCCATTTGTTAAGAGCTTGCACAATGGCGTACAGTTCTTTTTCATATGTTGAGTATATTTTGACAGTTTCATTGAAAGTATCAGAGTGAAATGTGACTAGGTGACTTGGTTGAGTGATCACTGCACCGAGGGCATTGTTCGATGCATCCGTCTCAATATCAAAGGGCTGATGCAAATCAGGTAACACAAGTACTGGTGCAATACAAGACTTGTTTTTTATTTGTTCAAAAGCTTGTTGTTGTGTCGGTCTCCATTTGAAGACATTTTTCCCATTTCCTTGCATTAACTGATTCAAAGGCCAGGGATGATTTTAAGGAACCATACTTATTTAAAAGTGTATGAATGTTGGTGAATATTGCCAATTCTTAAAACACCAACTATAAAATGATTGGCGATAGTTTTTGAAAAATATTTTAATTTCCAAGGATTTTATATCATTTATATAATAATTTGGCGATTTTTAGGGTGAAAAACTTTTACCCCATCAAAATTTGGCGAAACAGGGCTTCGAAAAATGCAAAATGGCGAATATTATTTGGAAGAAAAACATGGAAAAATAGCCCATTGGGATAAAATTTGCCCCTAAAATTAGACATGTTAAAGGCCATGCAATGTGACTGAAGCCAAGTATCAATTGTTGATAGAAATTCCCCAAACCAAGAAAACTTCTTAGTTCATGAATGTTTTGAGGAATGCCCCAATATTTGAGGATCTGTACTTTTTCTGGGTCGACGTAAATGCCGATAGAGTCAATTACATACCCCAAATATTTGATGTTGGTCATCACAAATGAACATTTTTCCATGTTCAAATATAGTCGATGTTGCTGGAGAGTGTTGAAGTTGTTTGACACATTCTTCCCATGATCAACTAAAAATTAAGATATCGTCGAGATAGAAAATGACACATTTACCGATGAAAGGTCCTAGAAGGTCATCAATATATCTCATGAAGTTTGCAAGTGCATTGGTTAAGTCAAAAGGAATGACTAACCATTCAAACAATCCTTCCTTGGTTTTGAAAGTCATTTTCCATACATCAGTGGAATCGATTGGAATCTGGTGGTATCCCAACTTGAGGTCGAGTTTTGTAAAGAAATTAGCATATTTCAGATTGTCGATGAGTTCATCTATCCATGGAAGAGGGTATCTGTTCTTCATTAAAAAAAAATTGAGAGCCCGATAGTCGATGCAGATGTGCCAAGTCCCATATTTCTTTGGATCTTCCACAAGGAGAGGAGCTGGGGAGGATATGACCCTTATCAATCAAATCCTTGATTTTCCTTCTAACCTCTTCATTTTCGAGAAGGGATTTTCTGTAAATAGATGCG
Organism: Pseudotsuga menziesii; assembly: GCA_001517045.1. Taxonomy (NCBI): domain Eukaryota; kingdom Viridiplantae; phylum Streptophyta; class Pinopsida; order Pinales; family Pinaceae; genus Pseudotsuga; species Pseudotsuga menziesii. The sequence continues at coordinate 228,414 of LPNX010052546.1, forward strand.
TTGGGTAATGAAGAACTAGGAATAAGTTCAATGGAGTGTTTTACCTGACAATGCAGAGGTACTCCTTTTGGTGCTTGAAATAGGTTCTGGTATTCCTCAAGAATGCTATAGATCTATTGTTATTGTCAGGAGCTATGCTGGTCAGTGAGTCGACTTATTGCTGCAGTCTTCCTGGAATGTTGAGGTTTTATCATGATTAATGGGAACTTTTGAGCATGATAGATAAGCTTATTTGTTTTTTTGGGAGATATCATAGCAATCGTTGATGTGGGCTGTCGATCTAGTATGCCATACCATTGGTTTCAAATTTTTACAATCACCTTCTGAGGTCGTGACTGATATGTACTGTGTCGATCCCATAGGTAAGGTTTTTCGAACAGGGCTCCAGCTACAGAAAGCAATTCCATGTCACAGAGTACTTCATCTTCAAAAGGCTTAATGAAGTATGTGACTCAACATTAGCGTGTGATCCTTAGTTCCTTCCCATCCTTCGTCCAATCGATATTGTAAGAATGAGGATGTGGAGTGGTGACAAGACCTAATTTCTTCACAAGATATTCATAAACAAATTACTTCTAGCTACCATTCCAAAATCATATGTAAAGGATTTTGTGAACCCATATCCGTGTATGGAATAGGTGCTCATGTTCGTCCTCATCGACGATAGTCGAGGCTGTCAGAGTGGTCGAGATCGAAGCCAAGAGGGTTGATGCATCTAGATCAGATTCTACCAGGGTTCTATCGGACAAGTTGGATGTCAAAAATTTCTTTCGAGCTTTGCATTCTAACGTATCATGTCATGCTGAAATGTGATAATCACACCATTTCCTGGTAGGAGCTTGTTTGCTGTGATCCCTCTTGTCTTTCTGAAAGTTCTTCTTTTGATGATCGGGCTTTGGTGGAGTCAGCTGAGAAGGGTTCTTGAACTTTTCGGAGTTGGTTGGTGAGTTCTTATCAAATGTTCAAACTGTTGGCTTGTTTGCGAAATGTGATTTTCCTTTCTATTTAGATTCAAGTTTGTTGGCGTAATGAAATGCATCTCCAAGCATACTGACAGTCAAAAACTCCATCTCTTTTTGAATGTACAAGGATAAATCACTAATGTACTTCAGGACAAGCAATTTCTCTTCTTCTTTGATGCCAAGTCTAGCCATGAGTCGATAGAACTCATCGGTGTAACTCTGTATGGACTAGTCTTTCTATTTCCTTAGTTGTTGCCACTTATTATATTGGTGTTCAATATACTTGGGTGGGTATAACTCCTTTCAGACATATTCGACAAATTTTACCCATGTGTCTATGGGTTCCTCTTCTTTTTCCATCTTTATCGATAGATTCTCCAACCAACAGTGTACATGGGTGTGTGCAAGAAGTTGAGGGACCTTTTAGATGCAATGGTGGAGTGAAGTTAATCACTCTTAATCCAAAAAAAAGAAATCATCCCAAGCAATCCCGAACCTGCCAAGCCTAGTCCCAAGGCTTCCAATAGGCATGCCAACTAGGATAGTAAAACAAATCGTGCCTCTGTTTTAGTGAACAAAATTATGTGCGTGATTTCGTTCACTAAAATGGAGGCATGATTTGGAAAGCCTAGTTTTTTCTTTAAATGGGATGAGGCCATCTTTTTCTCCTCACCACGCGGCTATTGGACAATGTTGGAGAAAATATCGACTGGGTGAACGCGTTTTTGGGTGTGCCAAATCCCTCCATCTACACCTTTGGATAAACCTCCTCTTTGTGAGGTATTTTCCTCATTTCTTTTCATGTTTTTTTCTCTTTGTTCATCAATTTATTTTCCCCAGATTGAAAAATTAAACCATATTAAATTAAATTATGGCCAATTGAAACAAAAACCCCAATGGAAACAAGAACCCCAATGTAATTGGCCAATTGAAACCAATTCCCCAATTTAATGATAAAAATTAAATAATTTTGATTATTTACCAAAATTCATACCCAAAATTCCCATGCCCAATGGAAACCAAAACCCCAATTAACTCAAAAAACAAATGAATTTCACTATTTCCATATGCATATTCACAAGGATCCTTGTGAATCCATAAAAGAATCCATAAATATGCAAAGTTTGTCAAGCACATTGCAAGTTTGCATAAGTAATTTACATGCCCAATGTAAACCAAAACCCCAATTAACTCATAAAAAACAAACGAACTTCACTATTGTGAATCCAAACTGAAATTAACAAATATGCAAAGTTTGTCAATTATGTTGCAAGCTCGAATATACAACTAAAAGAAAATAAAGTAGAATTCATATATTCCCCTAAAATACATAAACAAACATGGTAAATCCCTTGCCTCTATCCGAAATATTGAAGTTGCTCTTCTAAGAACATCAATAAACACCTTATAATTTTGATGAAACTTCTCGAAGTTTCTCTTCCAAGAACATCAATAAACACCTTCTGGTTTTGATGAAACTTCCCAATCCAAGTGTTAAAATAAGGTATAGAAGCTTCCCATGCTTTTAACAAATATTTCATCTTGAATGAAGGGTACTTTTGTTGGAGACATTTACCATCATACACACTCTTTTGGTCAAATTGGCCTAGTTAAACCACTATCCTAAGTTTAATTGACATCAGTGGAGCATTAATTTCCAACATCCAGTCACACCCATGCCTACCTACAGTCAAGGAGGATAACTTATCCTTCTCCTACAGTCAAGGAGGCTAACTGGAGCACTCTGGGGGTGATCTGAGTGATATTAATGCACCTAATTGCTAACTGGTGGTTACAATCAGTTCAACCAGTCAGTTACAGTTAGTAAAGGTGCTTCCATTCATTAAATATATTATTTAATGATTATTTATTATTATTTAATGAACTGGAGTGAACAAGACACCTCCACCAACTTCTGATGGTCAGTTCAGCTTCAGTTAACCTCATCGAGGTTCATTGGAGTCATGCAGCACTAGCACTTGATGGTTGGATTGCTATGACATGTGTTTGATCTCCTTCAGTTGAGATTCAGTCATTTATTGCACTCCAACTTCAGTTAGGGTTTGGTGAGTCAATTAGGGTTTTGGTCAAGTGGTTAACTGAGTGAGATTGAATTGTTTAGAGACAGTTAAGCTAGACTCACTCACTGAATTCGAATTGTCTCCTTATGTATTCGAATTCTTCATGGAGTTAAGCCATTGCTTAGCATTGGAATTGTAACCCTTTATTGTTTATTAAATATACAGAGAGGAAACCATTCTGGTTCCGATTATTTCCAATTCATGAGTATTTGTTAATTATTCTTTGATGATTTTGAATCCTAGTTCCTAGATCATGTGCAAGAATTAATAACTTTTTGATTAAGGTCAAGACAACAAAGTTCAACAATAGACTCTATGAATGTGAAGATACATAGGTAGGTTGATGTATTTGATTAAACATGCCAATCACATACTATCATACATGATATAATCTAGTGGAACCCTTGCAACCATAAAATCCATCAAGTTCTGCTAAATAGACTTTGGAGTCCAAAAAACATGAAACTACAACAAATAATTATATATCTAACAAAATCATTTCCTATAATGGGATTTTATTCATCAACAACACATTATGCCGCCTATTCTAGGGTCTATTTATTGCCTCTACCCGCAATCTGGGAGCTAGTCCTGCAAAGGCAATAAACAACACCTCACAATTTTGATGAAACTTCATCATCCAAGCCTTAAAATAAGCTAGAGGAGCTTTGCAATCAACATATTCACTCAATACACTTTATGTACGCATGCATGTACTTAAAAATTGGAATTAATACTTGAATTTAGGACATAAATATGAAATGAAAAAATGTTAAATGTTTATTCTTTGCTGTAAAATTCAAGATCAATTTTTAAATTTACATGATAGATTTAGTTTATATGTCATTAGTTATACAATTTTCACTGCTTAGATATGTCATTATATCATGTTTTTATATTTCTAATGATATTTTATTTGTATTTATGATTGCAGTGGCTACTATGGATAACAATGCGGAAATACTGAGGTTTATTTCCCATTTGAGAGAGATTGGTTCTTCTTGGAGGGGTGGAGATGAGATCTGTCGCTCCTTGTCAAATTATTTGTTTTCTATTGTTGATACGATCGCAAGATTGAATGATGCTTTCTATAGCATCACATCTTACAGGGAGAGGAAAAGACAACAATATGCTGATGGGTTAAGTTACAACGAGGTAGACAATCTCAAAATAACAAAACAAGCCATCTATTCATTGTTTAGACTGCTTGGGACAGATGACATTCCGGAGATCAATAAGCCACATATTTCTATTGAGTGGTGCACCTTTCCACCCATTAGAGACAATTGGATGGATAGGTGGTACATTGTTTTTGACATTCCCCCTCACAACAGTAGGGAAGTATCGATGTACTTCCTCCGAAAATTGTATGCAAAGTTTGTGATGGGGAAACATGTCAACTATTTTGACATGTTGGGCTTCCAGGGAGTTGGTAGGGGGATGCCCCAACACTGACCCCATGCTAGGCACAGAGATGCCAATCCACAGATACCTGCACCACGTGCCCAACTACCAAGGGTAGACACCCCTCCTGCACATGACATGGTTTCCAAGGCACATGAGGCATTTTTTACTCTAGCTGAGATGGTCTCTCGACAGACAACCACTATTGACTAGAGAGCACCCTCTTCCTCTGCTGGTGTACAACCACCAGCTTCTAGTGGTGGAGGGACATCTATTGGTGGAGATAGACCGACATCCCATGTGCCTCAGAGCTAGCCACACGTCTGCACATTGTGTAGGGGACCCTGTTATGGTCCTGGAACAAGACATGGTACCACTACAATGACTGGTGGTCAGGTAAGGACATTGTTTTAAAACTCTGTTATTATTCAATTTTTAATTTTTCCATACTATATGTAACATATTAAAAGATTTGTAATATATGCAATATTTACTCTTGCGGGAGATTGATGCCTCTCGTGGGGGTGGTACTGCACCTGGTGTGGTTGTACCCGAGGAAGAAAGAACCACCATTGAGGTAATATTTAAACACTTGTCATTTTGTTATTACATATAATTTTTTTAATGCATGTGTTAGTCTTGATTAATTTATTAAATTGTCTAATATTTACAATTTTTGAAGTTGCAGGAACCCCACTTAGAACGTGATGATGGAGACGTTGATATCAACGACATAGTCCAAGGTGGAATTTATGATTACTTGAATAATGTCAGTACATTGGTTATGATTGAATACTGTTCGAATTATTTAAATTTCTTACTGTACACTCCTTTATAGATCGCTAATGTTTATAATTTTTAATTTTGCAGATGCTATTAGCATCTGAAGAGGGGCAAGAAATTGATGGAAGTAGTCACTCCCATGGTGGAGATATGTCCCAGGAAGGGGTAAGTATATTACAACATTTTATTTTTTTAGTACATATTATTCCATCCATTAAAATCCATGTCTAACTATGGTAACACTTTATGAATGCAGACGTCATTGCAGATCCCTGCGCCGCCTCTTTGGTTTGGATCTCCCCGTAGTCCAAACATAGCTAAGGGGGTTGTTTACACCAGATGAGGTCCCTCTTCCTTGAACAGAGTGAGTGTGCATGAGGATCAACCTACTCATCCCATGGTAATGTACACACTTCCAATGGCAGTTTTTGGTTAGCTATGAATTCACTTCACAAGTGTTTTTTCTTAATGTTATTTTCGCATGTTTACAGCATCAATATGTAGAGTCATCCGTGCCAGATCTTAGTGGGATTGTTGATGTCGCAGTCAATTCCACATCTACAATAGGGATAATTCACACTGAGGTACATCTACTTGAATATTTGTAATTGTACATTTCATTTGTATTGTTTATGGACATGCACGATGTCTAACTATTTAATCATTTGGTGAATGTAGCCACACCCTGGTCCATTAGTGCATGCAACTGAGGTTGATGTTCAACCTACGGCTCCTCTTACTACTGAAGAGTCCTAGCGTAATCCCCTATAAATGGTTTTTTCAGTGAGATGTTCATTTTTTACATAATTGATTAGTACTTTCTCATTCATGTACATGTTGATAATTCTTGAGATAATTGACATATTTTATTTTTATTCATAGAGAAGCATGGTAGAGAGCCTCTCTACAAGGTGGAGGATAACAAAGGCACCTATACCCTCGACGGATGCAGTGAGTCTTTGTTCTATTTACAATTGAGTCGTATTTTAAATTTTCAAACTTTGTTATTGATGTACAGTACTAGTTCAGTTACCTGATCAAGAAATATTGTCATTGATTTGTAGTCGCCAGAGATGCACAATGGTCGTAGACAGAGCCAAAAAGCATCAGGGTCTAGGAAAAACAGGTGAAAGTTAGATTTTTGATGTGTTAGTCCAAGACAAATATCTATTTTTATGTACAATCTAGAGTTAGAGTATAGGGGCGCGATCCAGGACAAATGTACTTTTGTTTGCACATGTACATCAAATATGTTTTTGATACATGTACATTGACAGGCCATAGATAGGCTTTTTTTTTTGTATTATAACTTTCATGATATAAAAAATATTTCATATCAAGGCTCTTGAGATATTCATGGTTCAGTATTTTAAGTGTGATTATACACGTGTGGCAAAGAATGTTTCTATGTGTAATGTTCCCAATTTTTAATAGATTTTACGATTGCATGGAGTTATTAGTTATAAATCTGAGAACAATGCATAATTACAATATTACGTAGTGAAAAAATGTACATTTTAATTGTTTTTTACCACAATCCAATTGCATATACAATGTTATATTAACAATGTCAAATTGTATTAAAAAAGATGGAACATAGGTCTAATACACATAAGCACCCAACACAGCTAAGCAACTGATCCAACTTGGTGGAATACAAAATCACCTTACCCTAACAACCTAACAAACATTTAAAGGATGGATGAAGTTGACACACTTAAGCGATGCACCAGTGTGGTCTACATAAATAAAATTATTGTTTGGCATGATGTCTTTCATCTAACAAATACATGGGATACACATCAAACCTAAAAGTATACAAGTATTATAAGGTTGATTCAAAATAAAGGTTATGACTATATCCTACACATTATTTTATCATTTTGTTAATGTACATGGCATTTGATGAATGGCCTTGAGTAACAAATTTGAAAGAGATGAAAGTTATGTGTGATTTTATTATAGTTTAAATTGATTAGAGAAGTACTATTCTGAATCTTGTTTTATAAATTCATGTTTATGGAGTATTATTCGAAGCATTCATAGGGTGAAGATATATATATTTTGTAATAATGGCATAATAGAATGGCCATTTGTTTCTAAACATAAACATGTTCCATTACATGGTTACTGATGTAATGGCATTGTCTACTCCTACATTTCATCATATAAATGCTCACATCTCTTGGATGAGGGGAAGATCTACAATCACCTTCAAGCTGACCTTTATGTGCAAAAATTTCACATTCACTTACTGAGCAAAACCCTAGTTTCCAAAATTGACAAAAAAAAATGATCACTTGTCCATGGACCCAGAGTAGAGGACCACTCTAGCACTATCTTGATGTACTGAATCCAACAGACCTGATGGTTCATCGATCCAAGAAACGGTCATCAATATATGGAATGTTGAATCCCACCTCCTACAGGCTTTTAGGGACACACATTAAATCCCTAACCGGGGAATAGAGTGGAAACCGTGCATCAAAAATGGATTTTAGTGGTTCATACAAGTGTGTTTAGGTAGGTTCCATGTGGGAATGCTAGCCACATGTTCACGGTCAAGGAATTTGCAAAGCTGACCCATATGTGCAGAAATTGGACATTCACTTACTGAGCAAAAATCTAGTTCCCAAAATTGACTGAAAAAATGATCCCTTGTCCATGGGCCCATATTAGAGGGCCACCCTAGCACTATCCCAATGTCCTGAATCCAATGAAGCAGACATTTTTTCGATCCAAGCAATGGCCATGATTCTATGGCACGTTGAATCCCACCTCCTACAGGCTTTCAGGGACATGTGTTGAATCCCTACCCGAGGCATAGAATGGAAACTATGCATAAAAAAGGGCTTCCGATGGGTTTTGCAAGTGTGTTCAGGCATGTGTTATGTGGCAATGCTAGCCACACCTTCACGGTCGAGCAATATGGGAATTTGACCCCCATGTGCAAAACTTTCACATTCACTTACTAAGCAAAACCCTAGTTTCCAAAATTGACCAAAACAATGGTCTCTTCTCCATGGAACTAGATTAGAGGGCCACCCTAGCACTATTTCAATGTTTAGAATCCAACGGAGCTGACGGTTTGTCAATCCAAGCAACGGTCATGATTCTATGACACATTGAATCCCACCTCCTATAGACTTTCAGGGACACCTGTTGAGTCCCTACCTGGGGCATAGAATGGAAACCGTGCATCAAAAATGGCTTTCAATGGTTTGTGCAAGCTTGTTTAGGAATGTATTATGTGGGAACTCTAGCCACACCTTCACGATCGAGCAATATGCAAATTTGACCCCTAAGTGCAAAAATTGGACATTCACTTACTAAGCAAAACCCTAGTTTCAAAAATTGACCAACAAAATGGTCCCTTGTCCATGGAACCATATTAGATGGCCACCCTATCACTAAATCGATGTCCTAAAACCAACAGTTCATCAATCCTAGAAACAGTCATGATTCTATCGCACGTTGAATCCCACCTCCTATAGGCTTTCAGGGACACCTGTTGAATCCTTACCCGGGGCATAGAATAGAAATCGTGCATAAAAAAGGGCTTCTGGTGGGTCGTACAAGTGTTTTTAGGCATGTGTTATGTGGGAATTCTAGCCACACCTTCATGGTTGAGCAATATGCGAATTTGACCCCCATGTGAAAAAATTTCACATTCACTTACTGAGCAAAACCCTAGTTTCCAAAATTGACCAAAATAATTGTCTCTTCTCCATGGAACCATATTAGAGGGCCACCCTAGCACTATTTCGATGTCCTAAATCCAATGGAGCTGATGGTTTGTCGATCTGAGAAATGGTCATGATTCTATGGCACGTTCAATCCCACCTCCTACAGGCTTTCAGGGACACCTGTTGAATCCCTACCCGGGGCATAGAATGGAAACTGTGCATAAAAAAGGGCTTTCGGTGGGTTGTGCAAGTGTGTTTAGGCATTTTTTATGTGGGAAAACTAGCCACACCTTCATGGTCAAGCAATATGCGAATTTGACCCCCATGTGCAAATATTTCACATTCACTTACTGAGCAAAACCCTAGTTTCCAAAATTGACCAAAAAAATGGTCTCTTCTCCATGCAACTAGATTAGAGGGCCACCCTAGCACTATCCCAATTTCATGAATCCAATGGATCTGACGGTTTGTTGATCCAAGAAATGGTCATGATTCTATGGCACGTTGAATCCCACCTCCTACAGGCTTTCAAATCCCACCTCCTACAGGCTTTCAGGAACACCTGTTGAATCCCTACTCGAGGCATAGAATGGAAACCGTGCATCAAAAAGGGCTTTCAATGGTTCATGCAAGTTTGTTTAGGCATGTGTTATGTGGGAATGCTAGCCAAACCTTCACGGTCGAGCAATATGCAAATTTGACCCCCATGTGCAAATATTTCACATTCACTTACTGAGCAAAACCCTAGTTTCCAAAATTGACCAAAAAAATGGTCTCTTGTCCATGGAACCAGATTAGAGGGGCGCCATAGCACCATCCCGATGTCCCAAATCCAATGGAGCTGATGATTCGTTGATCCGAGAAACGGTCATGATTCTATGGCATGTTGAATCCCACCTCCTACAGGCTTTTAGGGACACCTGTTGAATCCCTACTCGAGGCATAGAATGAAAACCGTGCATGAAAAAACTATTATATTTAAAGCTTTCAATGATCTCACTACATGCACACTAAATTCAAAATTCTTGCTCATGTAATTTAATAAATATAAGTGCAATACAATGTATTTCAAGGTTTCAATGAACTCACTACTTGCACACCAATTGGATATATCTAATTAAAAATTGTGAGTTTGGATTCATTAAATTACAAGTTAAGTCAATGCTGAAGTCTAATTTAATAAAACTAAGTGCAATACATGCTTCACACTTCATCAACAACCAACAACACTATTAAACAAACCTCATGCACCCAATGACTCATCACTCAACATTAAAGGAACTACAATATAAGCCAACATGATTTGAAGCATAAGTCCACTAGATTTGGAAAAGTTGAGTTGCACATTAGATTGATTCTAAATTGAGTTGTGACAGTAAGATAAGATTAGGGTTTCCTTGGTAGGGTTATGGTTATGGGCCATGCATGTTAAACAATAAACCCTAGTTAGGGATAGGGTTTTCCAAGTTTGGCCTTCGTTGGCATGAAATGCATTTTCCAGCTTTGGCCCTCATTGGCGTGACTGCATACGGTTCGTCAATCGGAGGCCTGAGCATCGATCTATGGCGAGTTGCAAGTCACCTATAGATACCATTCAGGGACACCTAGTGGACTTATGCCCGGTGCGCAAAAAACCTCAAGGAGCCACAATTTTGAATTTTGTCAACTCCTACTAGCGTGTTTGGGCATGGGAAATATGGCAATGCCAACCGCATCCCCACCATCTGTGGCTTTCCATCTTTGGCCCTCATTGGCATGACTGCATTGTCCCCTATTGAGCGAAACCCTAGCTTCAGAAACCACCGTAGACGGAGGTCACTGAGAAATGAACGGGAGGGACAGGCCCCCCCACAGCTTAAATCCCATGTCACCAATCCAATGAAATCAACGGTTTGTCGATCGAAGGCCCAAGCATCGATATATGGCGAGTTGTAGGTCACCTCTAGATACTGTTCAGGGACACCTGGTGGAATTGTGCCCAGTGTGCCAAAAACCTCACAGAGCCACAATTTTGAATTCTGTCAACTCTTGCTAGCATGTTTGGGCATTAGAAATATGGCAACGCTAAACACATCCCCACAGTCTGTGGCTTTCCAGCTTTGGACCTCGTTGGCGTGACTGCATTGTCCCTTACTGAGTGAAACCCTAGCTTTAGAAACCACCATAGATGGAGGTCACCGAGCAATGGACAGGAGGGAGAGGCCCCCCCATGGCTAAAATCCCATGTCACAAATCCAACGAAATCAACGTTTCATCGATCGGAGGCCCAAACATCGATCTATGGCGAGTTGCAGGTCACTTCCAGATACCGTTCAGGGACACCTGGTGGTCTTGTGCCCAGTGCGCCGAAAACCTCATGGAGCCGCAATTTTGAATTTTGTCAACTCCTGCTAGTGTGTTTTTGCATGGGAAATATAGCAACACCAACCGCATCCCCACCATCCGTGGATTTCTAGCTTTGGCCCTCATTGGCATGACTGCATTGTCCCCTACTGAAAAAAACCCTAGCTTCAGAAACCACCGTAGACAGAGGTCACCGGGCAATGGACAGGAGGGAGAGGCCCCCCCTAGCTAAAATCCCACATCATGAATCCAACAGAATCAACGGTTTGTCGATCGAAATCCTGAGCATCGATCTATGGCGAGTTGCAGGTCACCTCTAGATACCGTTCAGGGACACCTGGTGGACTTGTGTCTGGTGCGCAAAAAACCTCAGTGAGCCGCAATTTTGAATTTCGTCAACTCCTACTAGCGTGTTCGGGCATGGGAAATATGGCAACACCAACTGCATCACCACTGCCCATGGCTTTCTATGCATCAATGAATTAATGATACTTTTGAGTTGTCGAGCTGCCATTGCTAGTATGTTGTTTTGTTTCAGGATTTTTATAATACATGATCAATGAGAAACATGAGTAAATGAGTTTATTGTTATCTTTTAATTGGAAATTAAACTCCTTAATAAAATCATATCTTTTAATTGAAAATTAAAATATCACAATGTCAATTACAACAATGACCCAACATGTCAACCTCCCAAAAATTTCTATTATGCATTACATGAAACATTAACCTTTCGAAAGCACGAGAGGTTCCAAATTTTGTTCATTTATTAAGTTTATCACTTAATATCTTCACATGCATGATGTTGACCTACTTCACATGCATAATGTTAGTGCATGTTACTTTTGAATACTTCATATGCATAATGTTCAAGCATGTTACTTTTGAGTTGTTTGTGTCAATATAAGTAGGTTATTTTCTTCCACTTTCAATGTTCAAAAAAACATAATCAACTAAAAACAAAGTTAAATAAATCTCTTATTATCTTTTATTATCTTTTAAGCAGAAATTCAACTTCTCAATAAAAAAAATGAGATGAAATTCCAACACTACTAGGCACTACCCCTTTGGCAATGGACATGCGGGTATAAGGGGTGAGTTGTCAAGAAGGAAATTATACAAGCCTTAAAACATAAGTTTATCATTGTGTCATCTTGTTTCCATCATCCTAGTTGTATATATCGGCTAAAAACATTGACAATATTACCTACTTGAAAAATTAGGGTTTTAGTCCTGTAAGAGAGCCTACAAAGAACTTTGATAGGTGTGACCTATAGAGGTACATGTATGTATTCTAATGTTATGTATATCATGTGAATGATATATTGAAATGTTCGTATGATTGATATATATGGTTTATTGATCATATGTAAAATTTGGCATGTTCATTAACTTGACATACAAGAGAACTTTTGGCATATTTATAAACAACATTATGGAAAATTTCGCATATCAAGAACACAAAATTGACATATTCATAAGAAACATACATGGGAAAATTAAAATTATGATACATACCTCATCATGATAGATCCCACCTATTATCATACAACCAAGCCCTCCGGATAATCTCTTATAATGATGGTCTCCATTAGTCTCTCGTGCTATGTATCCGGTAAGAAGTAGCGTACAAGAACACAAAATTGACATATTCATAACAAACTTACATGGGAAAATTAAAATTATGATACATACCTCATCATGCTAGATCCCACCTATTATCATACAACCAAGCCCTCAGGATCATCTCTTATAATGTGGTCTCCATTAGTCTCTCGTGCTCTGTATCCGGTACGAAGTAGCGTACCTTCGATGAATTTCGGCTAGAAATTTTTTGTACTTGGAGGTTTGTACCAATGATTAAGTTGGTAAAGTGATACACACTTGCACCTGGTTTGTAATCCCTATAAACATATCCACCCTTCTTTCTTGCATTGTTGTCATGTGTAAGGTACTCACCTTTAACAACCATAGACCCGATGGGGTAGTGGATGTTTTCATCATCAATCATGGACATAATGAGGGTTTGCTTTCCCTCTATACAACATGCCAACCAGTAATCACCACCCCATTCACTATCTTTTGAGGCAACCACTGTGTATATGTGTCCTGCATAGTATGATTATAGGTATATGATCAAATATTTTTTGTGTGATACAAGGCCATTATTGTGAGTTTCAAGACTACGTAAATTTTACAAAAAAATGTTAAGGAAATGCATCATACTAGGTTGTACAAGGTCTGATACATGATCAAAATCTATAGAAATAGATGATTGGTCTTCTTCCAATAGAGTTAACTCAACAATTTCATGCTGATCAAGTGGAAGTGATATACCTCATCATGCTAGATCCCACCTATTATCATAAAACCAGGCCCTCTGGATCATCTCTTATAATGATGGTCTCCATTAGTCTCTCGTGCTTTGTATCTGGTAAGAAGTAGCGTACAAGAACACAAAATTGACATATTCATAAGAAACATAGATGTGAAAATTAAAATTATGATACATACCTCATCATGCTAGATCCCACCTATTATCATACAACCAAGCCCTCGAGATCATCTTTTATAATGATGGTCTCCATTAGTCTCTCGTGTTATGTATCTGGTAAGAAGTAGAGTACAAGAACACAAAATTGACATATTCATAAGAAACATACATGGGAAAATTAAAATTATGATACATACCGCATCATGCTAGATCCCACCTATTATCATACAACCAAGCCCTCCGGATCATCTCTTATAATGATGGTCTCCATTAGTCTCTCGTGTTCTATATCCAGTACAAAGTAGCATACCTTCAATGAATTTCGGCTAGGCATTGTTCGTACCTGGAGGTTTGTACCAATGATTAAGTTGGTAAAGTGATACACACTTGCACCTGGTTTGTAATCCCTGTAAACATATCCACCCTTATTTCTTGCATTGTTGTCCGGTGTAAGGTATTCACCTTTAACAACCATAGACACGATGGGGAAGTGGTTGTTTTCATCATCAATCATGGACATAATGAGGGTTTTATTTCCCTCTATACAATGTGCTAACCAGTAATCACCACCCCATTCACTATCTTTTGAGGCAACCACTGCGTATATGTGTCCTGCATAGTATGATTGTAGGTATATGATCAAATATTTTTCATGTTATAAAAGGCCATTAATGTGAGTTTCAAGACTACGTAAATTTTACAAAAAATGTTAAGGAAATGCATCATACCAGGTTGTACAAGGTCTGATACATGATCAAAATCTATAGAAATAGACGATTGGTCTTCTTCCAACGAAGTTAACTCAACAATTTCACGCTGATGTGATGCTGATCAAGTGGAAGTGATATGCAATCCCATCCATCAACCCAATCCAATGATTCACACACATCCCAGTCACCATCACAACAAGGCAGGAAAAAATAAGCGAGTTTTCTGGTCCAAATTTCAAATACTGGGTTATCAAAGATTCAAACCGAATGAAAGCCACAATTCCTAGGAACAATCTTGCATTCCCATGCATGTGAATGATCTATGTCTACCACCTCTGAAAAAAATCTCTCCACATGTCTCTTTCTTGTGGATTCTACTCACATAGTTGATTCCTCTCCCATTACTTACGTGCACCACTTGACTATAGATTGAGCAATTCTAATAGTAGATATTGTAGATAATTTAAATTCCTCTCTTCGTATGGCTATTTTGACACATGCTCCGGCTCCATCATGCTCTCCTTTACCATGCCCAGTCTCAAAATAGTTCCACATATGTGGAACTTTGTAGTTTTTATGCAATGAACACAACCATTGAAATATGCATGCATTTTTGAACTAACCAGCACATCCATCAGACCAAATCCAGTGTTGATCCATCTGTATGTTCCTGCCCTTCAAATGATCATAGAACATGATAAAGCAATGGCGTACATAGTGGAATTCATGGCACCTATCTTCACTTATGTAGAAGTGATATTCCTTTAGAATTTCTCTTTGCTCTTCATTGCTATTTGGGCCATGCCTATATGTGATATGCACCATCAAGGAAACCTGCTCAAAGTGATAATACTGACTTTGGATCTCATTTTGAGGTTGTAGAGTGTATTTCTCGACAAAATCAACAACTAAAAGTATAGTACTACGAGGAAATGTATCTCTGCATATTCTAAACTTCTCATCCTGCCATCATGCCAAGTGGACATGCTGAACATATTGATGTGTCTTTTCAATAAATTCCTTGACGAAGACACTAACTTGTACCTGTTGATAGAAAATGATCTCAATATCAGGTTTTTTTGTAAGTAAGGAATGAAATGCAACTGTTGAAACATAAATTTATAGATAAATGCATGTACCTGAGATGTCACCAATTGTATTTTTTTGCTTTCTTTCCCTGGGACTATTTCATAGCTGATATATTTGAAACTTTTCATGTCTGTAATCATATTCCCAAATTCATTGTCTCCAATCTCATGCATACATTGGCTCAATAATTCCATTCCAGCACAGTTGGAGCAAGTTCCATCCAAACAGAATTTTGCATAGTAAGTTTTCCCCTCGGGCCTATTGCACATGATACTATGGATGAATTCTCTTGATGAGGTCGGTGGTATCATCAAGGAGAAATCCTGCACATGGATAGTATGCAACACATGACAAATTTAGAAAAATGTTTCATAGTAATATTCATATTCTACATGGTATCTACAACAACAAGTGTTACGAAGAGTATTTATTCTAACATACCAGGGCTTACATTTCTCAAAATATCTTTTCCCCAAATTCAATTGTCTATGTTCATTCCTAAATTTCTCGTATAGTTCTGTCTGTGTTATATCAAAAAGATGCTTAATATGTGGTTCACGGTCCTTTGAATCCCTTCTCAGTTTTAGTACATCCTTCCGGTTTGAAGAAGGCCTTGTGTGATCATGCCAAAAACTCCGCACTAGTCCCTTTCAACTAGCTTCATGTCACGACGTGGCAACCGACCAATAAAGGCCCAAAAATCTGTCTGGGTGGTTGTGTCAAGATGTTCTCTTATAATAGAATACATACGGAGGGTTTTTACATTCAAATTAACTAGTTTAGATGTAGGCTTGAGAAAATGAAGGACCCTGGTGTTCTTATTTACAATTGCTTGTGACAACACACGACGAGCCGCATTGCAGTCCTTTGACTGTGTGTTCTTACCAATTTTACCAAAGGCTTCTACTAAGCTTTTAACTATATAAGAACTTGGTCCAGAAGTCTTTATCATCTTTATCCCTAATGGTTTCCTAACAATATTCATGGCCCTAAATTTTAACAATGATAAAAATAATCTACATTTATCTCCATCACATTTAGAAACAAAATATTCCTTTAGTATCTATTGAGTTTGATAAGCAATACTACGTTTAGATAGCATACCTTCAATGGAATTGATGAGACCTTCATCAACTTGTATACGTTTCAGAGTTCTTCAACGTGTGCTTTCTAATGGAGGTAAAGGGGTTGGATTTCTATCATCTAGTGCATAAACAATACACTCTGGCGTTTCAGTAGCAAATTTTTGTCCTTCATTCTCTTCCTGGTAGTTGGATGGTGGAAGTCCAACATCCTCATCGATGGTCCGGATAATATTTTCTTCTTCAACAGTAGGCTCCATGTCCAACGCCTTTTCAATAGTAGGCTCCATGTACAACGCCTCTTCATGAGCTTTTTCTTGAGATGGTAATTTATCACTTTGACTTGATGTGGGATTTGAAACATCCCCTAATGAGCACCTATGATTTGCTTCTTGAATACTTCCATGGGGTGCTTGTTCAACAACTATTGTGTAAATTGAAGGTCCCTCTAGTGAATGCTTCCTTTTTTCTTGTGCTGGATTAATAGGATGAACTGTCATATCCTCTATAATTGGATTTGGATTAGTTTCCAAAGAAAGCCTCCAATTCATCATGTCTATTCTTTTCTTTTCTTTCTCTTCTTCGATGACTTCTTGAGGTCTCTTCTTCCTTGCCGATTTTCTTCCTCGGTTATGTACATTCCCCATCACCACAATGATCAATTTAATATAGTTTGTTTTTGTTGCTCCTCAATCACAAGCTTTCAAATCTTTAACTTGCTTTATAACTATTGATCCTTTAAGGTGCTGCAATCTTCCTTCTCAATTGTTCATATTTCCCATCAAAACAATAATGAATGGGAAAAGCACATTCACCATTTGGGTGGGTTGAGACGAAGCTATGGCTTGTCCTAAGGCAGATTGGTTGATATAAAATTGACTCACCTTTTACACAACCAAATCCGTAGGTTTGATACTCATACAACCAACAATACCATCGGCATGTGGTCCAAGTTTGACCTTAGGGTCAAAACTAGAATGCGGAGCATTAGGAATAATCTCATATAATAATCTGGATTGAGCATAAATCAAATCCAATTCCTGTGCCCTAAAAATGGCTTGTTCCTCATTTTGAACTCCAAGATATAAGGCAGTAACTATTTAAGGAACCACTCGAGGATAAACTCTGGCGGTATGAAGGCTTTAATCAATCTCTTTCGTCTATGCCACTCTTGGATATGGTCCGAGATATGTGTGACTTTGTCTTGCCAAAATGTCGACAAGAGTTCTGTACTAACATCATAACGCACTGGTAGCTGGAAGTGATTGAGAAAATTTATAGCTAGGTCATCGAACAAAACGAATGGCCCCGTAGGTAACTCTATGTACCATTTCACTGCAGGCCCAGTAAGGGTACGTTGAAACAGCCTTAAACAAATCGAATCATCATGTAAGGAATTAGAAGAGCACCAAAGGTGAAATGTAGGAACATGCTCACTAGGATCTTCTCCTGGTTTGCCCTCGAATTTGGGAATGTTTCAAAGAATCTTGTTAGGGACAGCCGGCCAAGTCGGGTCATGAGATACCAGATCCTTTTTAGAATAATCAACCCATAGTATTTACACACTTAGACATTATTTCATTTATTTTGTTTTATTTGCCTAGTCCATGAGTCCCACCATGTGCAAGTTGTCAATTGCCTATCCATATAGGTCAAACTTGCCATTATTGACTCATGGAGCACTTTGGAAAGTC
>LPNX010052546.1:251579-315547 GCA_001517045.1 Pseudotsuga menziesii
TTGTTAGTCTCGACAAGGCAGGTAAATTTAATGTTGCAAGGAAAGGGAGACTAGGTTGAGTAGGTTGAGGCCACGCTTCCTGATAGTTTTGGTTCACATAAGACTGATTACCATAACCACCATGGCCATGGCCATAGTACCCTCCTCCCATTTGACCCATGTAGGGTGGCATGGAATCACCATAATGTGGTGTACCTTGCTATGTGGAGCTACAAATCCATAATTTGGGGAGTAAGCGAGTTGTTGATACCCGTACCCATAAGGTGAATAACTCTGTCCATACTACGGTCCATAATATTATCCATGATAGGCTCCATAAGATGTCCCATGATATGTCCCATGAGAAATTCCATAAGTAGGAATGTGGGGAACTCCCTGCGATAGACCAGAAGACGTTCCAGAAGTAGGAATATGTGCTCCTAAGAAAATAGGAGGTACTTAACTTTGAGACATGACTATGCGAGTAGCAGCAGTACGAACATGACTAGTAGCAACATTCCGACCTGAAGGACCACGTGAATGAGGGGTAGGAATAGAATTCAAAGAACTAGGAATAGAGGACGAAGGGACATGTGAAACGATGTAAGTGGTATTCCCTATAGTCACTCGTCTTGGTTCTGGTATCTGAATAGGACTACTAACACCAGGTCTAGGACGAACGCATGATGTGGCCTCCACCACCGAGATGGAGGGTGCAATGTGACTCGTGCTCCCAAATATCTCTGCATGGAAAGGAATGGGAATTCCCCCAGGCATAGTGCTAGGTTCAAATTCCAATTCGACATGCTGTGCCGAATCATGTGCAGGGATACCAGACATGCCATAACTAACATAACTAGTGCTCGCAAGTTCATGATGAGTCTCGTCGCCCAAAAACCAATACCGACGACCTGTGAATGAGGGATCATACCCGGAGTGTGTAGGTATATCAGGTGAAGGATCACATATAGGAATAGGATCTTTCTCCACAACGTCTTGAGGTGGAGAGGACATCTTAGGAATTTCATTTTCATGATCTCCCATCGTGTGTGAATCAATGTGAGAAGTAGTCCACCAAGACAATCTATTTCTCTCTCCCAAAGGAAGAAGAGATGTGGAAGGAGAAAGTCCTGCTAAACAATGAGAGCGATGAAGTGCCACACCCAGATCCACAATGACTCAAAAAAATGGAAAAGACTCTTCTAATTATGCAAACTCTAAGTAAGCTAGCATGCACAGAGCATACACCTATATAATCTAGAGCCAATCACAAGCAAACAATGGTAGGATATGTGAACTCCCGAATGAAGCAGGTATGTCTCGCCTAGGAGAGGCTTGAGACTCCCATACACAACAAGCGGAGGTTCGTAACCAATTATTGTGGCCCTTAGCTTCAACGCATATAGTGACTATGCTATCTGACACCAACTTGGTCAAGACACCTGCAGAATAACCCCTGCAAAGTACCCCCTCAATAACCTAGGTAAGGCCACTAAGGTCACCTCAATATAATAAATGCTGATGCAGATAGTCGCAAGTAGGATTGACCATATGGGCAGGGTAGCAAAGCATGAAACTCTTGAAAGAGCCCCCAGATACAAATACAATCTTCGAAATATATCCGGTTCTACTCAGTTGTTACTAGGGGTCATCCCAATCAATAACCGCTCACACCGCCTCATGCCTAACTCCCTTGTAAGAGGAGGATCCTAAGAAACACTAATTATACCAAGGAATTTCACACTCTCACCTCGACAGACACATACATGTTTTGTTTAGTGGTTTTGGAGAATTTACTCACAATGAACTATTCCAAGACCCTAAAACCTAATCTTGTTGGTGTACCCTATAAAATAAAATAGTGTAATCCATTTTAATTAAGCATTGATTTTACTTGGCTTATTACTCAAAAAGGTAGATGATCATGCAACCAATCATTTTATGATGCAATATGAAGTAAAATGCACACCTAAAAATCAATGCAAATGCATTGTGTCGAATGAAAAATAGGGCATGCTACTACGTGAAATGCAAAATTTTCTTCAAATTAAAAATGCAATCATTCCTAAATGAAATCCTGACTTCTCTAAGCAAACCTAGTACAAGTACCATG
The DNA here is from genome assembly GCA_001517045.1 of Pseudotsuga menziesii. Classification (NCBI taxonomy): domain Eukaryota; kingdom Viridiplantae; phylum Streptophyta; class Pinopsida; order Pinales; family Pinaceae; genus Pseudotsuga; species Pseudotsuga menziesii. The sequence continues at coordinate 253,672 of LPNX010052546.1, forward strand.
CAAAATGCAAAGTGCAATGATGCATAATGATGCAAAGAAGAAAATATTTTTGGATTTTTTGAATAAAAGTGAGATAATAAAGCAAAAGAATGACTCTACCACCCCCAGACTCTGCAATCACAATCAAACAACACCCAAGCAAAGCACTGAGCTAAAAGAGACCTAATGCACTAATCCCCAAAAAAAAAATTAGAGGAAATCTCAACTAAAAATGGGCCCCCTAAAATGAACTAATAAAATAATAGTTAAAATAATAAAATAATATTTATTAATTTTGGAGGAAGAAAAGAAAAAAACTACTTTTTTGTTTGTATTTTTGACATATCTCCCCATGTTTTTACTCAAATTTTGATCAGGAGAGCTCGTTGGATGCGGAATTAAATTACACATCCAACGAGTACCCACTCTACATACTTTTGATAGACCCCTCTACCCCAAAAACAAGAAATACCTGAAAAAATGGAATGATGATGTCATCATTCCAATTTTTCAATTATTTCTTGTTTGTGGGGTAGTGGGATCCATCAAAAGTATGCTGAGTGGGTACTCGTTGGATGTAGAATTTAATTCCGCATCCAACGAGCTCTCCTAATCGAAATTTGAGTAAAAACACAGGGAGATATGTCAAAAATACAAACAAAAAAAGTAGTTTTTTTTATGATACCTATCCCCAAATTTTTATTAAAAAAGTGTTTTTCTATTTTAAAGCAATTTCATTGGCTAACACATGATGACATGGAATTTGAATAAAAGTTACAAGGCCCATTTTGAGTTGAAATTTCCTTTAATGAATCGAAAATGCAATGACAAGAACATTCTTAAAAAACAAAAATTACCCTAAAAGGCGTCTCTGGTTAGAAATAGAGGTGTATACAGACTCTAGAAGCATCTAAGGAGACTCGGGAATCATCCAAACTCACCCAGAAACACTCAATCTTCCTCTAAAAGGCAAAACTCAGGGCATACACAACTATGTGCAGAAAAACCGCATATATATGCAGATATCTCAGTCAAAACCGTGTGTACACGTGACTGTGAGGAAAAAACTCACATACCGGAAGAAAAAGAGATAAAAATGAAGGCAAACAGATAAGCTGAGACAAAATTGACTCCTATCAAACACTACCAAGAAAACATGCCCCCATACTCGACTCAGAAACAGACAAATCAGAGCAATTCAAGAACATTGAATGCCGATAAAAACCCCCAAAGGAAAAATGATTAGGAACTCCCAACGGAGTCACCAATTCTATTACGAAGAGAAATTACTATGGTTTGGGGTACCACAATAGACAAATTAACTCCAGAAATCAATCCTTTCCTATATGTAAGAGAAACTAAACATCTAACACTCAAAGGATATCGATTCCTTATTCCAGACGGTTGATGTAGATCCCTGTTGAGCTTTTCCACTCCTACTTGTATTGGCAATTTGCTTCCTCAACATTCAGCAAACAAGATAAGGATGCTATATATAATTGTGTTAGATCTACTCTATCATATATAATCAATAACATATAATCATTTAAAAGCATCCATGGATTAAATACTCATTTAAATACACATTATTGGACAAGAAAAGACAATTCTATTAATATAAAACAGAGATTACAATAGTGACAACCTCTGTCAGCACGTCTATGAATCAGAGAAACTGAGTCCCCCACTTGGGCCTCCAACACTTCAATCCTCCATCTCTCAATAGAAATCTCACAAGAAAAAGGAAATCTTGAGAAGAACACAAAGTGCTCTAAGGGACAAAGGGATGTAGACTCAAGTATAAGCTCTGGCAACAATGGACTATAGTTTTCTTGATCTTCAATACCTCCTCCTTCAATGTATCCAAAGGGTTCCTTATATATCTCTTCAATGGGGTAATGGAAGGTTGAATCTAAGTGATCTCAAGGCATATGGAAGGCCAAGAGACAAGTGATTCAGATCCACATCAAGGAAAACTTCAAAATAATTTGGCCTTTTGCACACATCCCGATGTACGTGGGTTTAAGGGTCAAATCCGTGTATATACATGAGAAAGGGATTAAAATTCATGTATGGCAATTATTGCATGTTTTTAGGGATGATCTTGGAAACATCAAAGGTACAAAAATGGTCCATGGGGTCTAAAGAGTTTGCAGAGGGACAGGGAAGGCCATAAAAGTGTGATCCACCATGTGTGGTAAAATCAGCTGTAATAGCATTAATGTAGAGGTGGTTGTGGTAAAGTGTTGCATGGAGATTAGACAATGAATGAGGTTCTCACTGCTTAATTTCTTCAGTTAGTAAGCTCCAGCGCTACTTGCAAGTTATGACTGTTGCACTTGCAGAACTAGTGTAGACATAGCAAAAGTTGTTAACTACTAATGTTCTATGATGCTTGATCACTTCATGGATTTGAGAATTATTGAAATGATAAAAGTGTTATTTTTCAACTACCACAATAGAGTATGCTTATGGTTGAGTCCATAAGGGTTCTCATAATTATTAATAACCTATTAAATTGTTAATGACCATGCTTATGATTAGTACTACTTTTCAAGGCTACTATAATTCCCAGATTCCTTAGGACAACCCTATTTCTGAGTTAGGACACACATTACTTACTTCAGTGTGTCTAGATTATCAAGGTAGGAACATCATGCTGATTAAGTTTATCATCAATTCAAGACAGCTGAAGATGAAACCATTGTAAGGAAAACACTTTTGATGGCAATAGGACTGCATATTATTCTTCAACATGATTATATACAATAGATCAACATATATGTTTGATTAGGAATATTGTAAACCTTCAATTTTACCCATAAAATTGTTGCATAGGTGATTGTCACATTACTGCTAGTGCCCAGACCTACTCTTTTGGCCCTGATAATTTCCTAGAAATCCCTTGGATAGTCCATCGATTTTTCCCATATGCATTACTGGACACCCATATGAGGTGGGGGGTAACAGACTCCATTAGTCCTCCTAATTCTTGTACTCCACTGGGTCCACTTCCATTTCATGAACAATGTTGGAACCTAGACATCCTTGAGTCAACCCCAAGCATCCTTACATGATTCCAAGCTACCCCATGTGTATCCTCTAGGGCTTGATGCACAACAGTATTTTAAGTAGGGTGATTTCCAAGCAAGCAAACTTCTCCATGTAGCCATCATGAAGGACATCCATCAAGCTGTCAAGAGAACTCCAACACCTTAGGAAAGAATCCAAATCATGCACCCAACCAAGGTCAAACAACCATTGGGAAAGATATCTTCAATGTACAAATCCATCATGGATCATATTCCATTTGTCAATCCATCTTCAACCATCTAGGAATGAACGTACACCATGTTCCCAAATATTCAATCGCAAACATGGTGTAAACACTTTTGGAGTAACCTGGAAGCTAACAAAAAGCCAATAGCAATCTGTCGCACTATGTGCCATAAGGATTTGGAGTTGTTCTTAACCATCCAAGAGCTCCTAGAAGAGGATCTTTCAATGAAAATGGGGCAATGAAGATATGATATTCAACATAAAACCATGCCCAAAACACTTTGGCAACCTGACATCCCAAAAATGCATGCTCAATTGTTTCATCCTGGCCATAACATATGGACCAAGATGAGAAGCTAGACAAAGAAATGGACTTCTAGAACTATGTTAAGATTGAAGTTACACTATTAAGAAGATCTAGACTACAACTGCTTGATTTGAAAAGTGTTTGATACCCTTTTGAAATGGAATAAGGCCCACCTTAATACCCACAAAACATATTTAATATAGCTAGAAAATAATATTTATTTATTTATTTATTTTTGGTAGAGAAGAAATAGAAATACTCTTCCATTTTAACATTGATAAAGTGCACCATCAAGCTTAGAATTCTTCATTGCTGAGATGTCACATTCAAAGGGAATATTAGTTTTCAAAGTCATCTGGATTGCATATGTCTTGCTTGCTTGCCCCATATTGGCATCCCCTGTAATAACACAGGATAGCATGTTGTGCAAGGTTTTAAATCAGGTCCACATTATGGAAAGTTCTATGTTCTACTATCGGACAATGGTCTGATAGACAGGTAGAAATAAAATTTTAATATATCTAAAAACACAGGGTAGCATGCTTCACAGGGTTTTAAATCAGGTCATCATTATGGTAAGTGCTCTGTCCTATTGCTAGACCATGGTATGATAGGTAGGAAATAATATTTAATATATCTAACATGTTATATTTTTCCTACGAGTATATCTAACATTTCTAGACTAATTCCAGATCTAACATTTTTATAGAATTAATATATTTAAATAATCAACTCAAAATATATTTATCAGACAAGTGTTTGTCATTTCCTCCATATTTTAGAAGCTGTTCTCAATTTTTATTATAGATACAAGGGAATTGGTGTGACAAGCATGTCAAGGGAACTGCTTGGTTTGTGAGGGAAAGCTTCCTTTGCAACAACCTATGCAAGTAGTAATTTATTGGTTTTTGTGCTGTGAGTTCTGGTGTCCATGAGTGTATCTTCTAGAAGTGGCAGTTGAAGCTTTGGAGATGGGAGAGATGTACTTCAAAACATGGTGACTCACAAAGCTTCAGATTGTTGACATTGATTATCGAATAAATCTTGACATGATCTAGAGATGCCAATATGTACTTATTCAAAATATATTGACTCCAAGATTTCGATTGTTTACATTGAATATCTTCTAGATGTTGACATTAGCTAGTAATTTGAGGCAGAAGGAATGTGGCTCTATATGCAAAATTCTCACATTGGTTGGGTTAATATTTTGACTTTGTTAACTTTGTTAACTTTTTTTTATATGAACATGGTCACACTTAGTTCCCAATCCATTACAAAATATTAAAGAGATAAAATGCACTTTGAAAGATGTTTCTTCATTAATGAGGCACTAAGTACACATTTGGACATAATTGATATAACCCCCAAAACATTTGGAAGTGGTCCTAGAATCCTAACCATTAATTTACTTAATTAAATTTTCATCTTATTTACCTTAACTAGTATAAATTATATTTATATTTACTATTACCTGGGCTTTATACTTAACTTCTATTTATGTCCATATGTAAAAATTGGTCATTATATTCATAATGCTATCATATTTAAAAGTAAACATTGGCCATCATATTTACTTTGACCTTATTTACCTTAACTAGCTGAAGTTATATTTGGTTTTTCGTTTACCTAGGCCTAATACTTAACTGTTATTTGTGTACATAAGTAAACCCTATTCATTATGTTGATATTTATTTCATCCAACTTGACGACCAATCCATTAGGTTTGACACCAAATTTATCTTAAAATTTTACAATTTTATCCTTTGAAAAGGCTTGGTGAATACATCAACTCAATGGTTCTGAGAAGGACAATAGAAAAGTTAAATGTTGTTGTTTTGAACTTCCTCTCAAGAAGAACTAGCGATCAATCTCAGCATGCTATCTTTGAGTGATAAACTAGATTTATCACTAGTTTCAATAGCCCCTAATTATTATAGTACAAGGGGGTTTCTCTACTTTGCTTGACTTATGTATTGTCCATGATTCTCAGTCATACTGCCTTGCGTACAACTTTGCACTATTCCTTTGTGGTCAATATCACCACTGTAGTTTGTTTCTTTCTAGTCCACTAAATTGCACCCGAACCCAAGTTGACAGCATACCCTGAAGTAGACTTTTTGTAGTTTGGTGACCTTGACCAATTTGAATCTGTATATGATGTTAAACTGAACTTGTCATTCTTGATAAAATCCACCAAAAAATCCTACTTCTTCTGTACATACCTTAGTATCCTCTTTACAGCCCTCCATTGCATAACTAATGGCGAGGTCATGAATCTGGAAATAAGAATTAGGACAAAGATTGTTTCTGGCCTGATATAAGTAAGATAAATTAAACTTTCTACCAGTTGTCTATGTTAAAATTTCAGTACATGGTAAGCATATCTGCAATCTAAAACCCTAGAAAGCAGTAAACAAAATTTTTGGTGCATATGCTAGATCTACAAACACATAGCTAAGTGAAAATACAAACAGAACACAGTAGAATCGGTAGCACTCAAAACATCTCTAGCTCTCATAAGCTCAAATAGTACAACAATAATAGCTCAACTGAAATGAATATATCACTTACATGGACACCTCTTCCTTTTATAGATAAAGAGCGTTACGAGAAAATACAAAATAGCCCACCTCTGTGGGCACCTAAATAAGAAAACGAAAACCTTAATCTAATATCTCCAATGCTTGTGTAAGATGGCAATTTAAGAGGTCCTCTTCCAAGATGTTGCTTTGTTTTCTCAGATAATTTGGTCCATTTTTTAATATTTTTTCTCCAAACTGAGAAACACTCTGGTGAAAAATCTTAATGATTAGTGGATACCCAATCTACCCACAGTCTGGAATAATGTACAATTGTAGGATACAGAGACACACCAAGAGAACAAGAAAAGAAAGGAAGTAATTCTGATTCATAGAAGTTGTCTAGGATTTCTAATCTATGATGAAAGAGGCCATTTTCATCATGAACTAGACATTGTTTTGAATCCTTCCATTCACCCCTGAGTCCGCCATCCATAAGAATCCTAATTTTAATAAAGTTATTGTTGACAGGTTTCCATTCAAAGTGATGAAGATATTCATAAAGCCCGGTTATGGATTTCATATCCATGTGCATTTGGATATGTTTGGTGATAACGTGACATCCATTCCCAAACTCAATAGTCACTCCCAACTGTTGGAGGGCCCTCTTGAAGTTTTCAATGGGTTTGTTGTAGAATAGAATATCAATGAAGGGAAGGTCGTTTAACTAAAAACCAGCAGATTTCCAATAAGATTTGAATAAAAAAGGCATTCTAGGAGATTGGTACCACCTGTGTGTTTTTAGCCATTTTCCTTCAACTATGCTTCTTTTGAATAGTTTAGGGAATGTATCAATACAGTTTCCTGTCAAATACTCTATCCACTGTAGGAGAAAAATGACTTTCTCTTTATCAAGAGAATATGAAAATCTAGACAAGGAAACATCTGGTGGTCCTAGAAATGGAATATGTACTGCTCCAAGATCATTTCTGATAAATGGCTCAAGATATTATCCCCCTTCCAACCCATAAGCATAAGTCGGTGGTTTTAGGTAATCCATTTGCAAGGTAACAAACTCATGTTCAACCCATGGATTGCTTCCTGTTGTAATCTCACAAATCACATAAGGTTACCAATAATACACACTAAAACATATATAAATATAACAGTGAGAGCCGAGTATCCTAACCAACTAGACTACAACGAAACCAATGTTGTAATCTCATAGATCACATAAGGTTACCAATAATACACACTAAAACATATATAAATATAACACAGAGACAAGAGGTAAGAACAAATAGGTAAATAAACAAATTATATTATATAAATGAGTCCATACAACACAGAGAACTGAACTGAGTTCTCATCTAGCTCAACAGCCTAATATATATGATTATATAATGGTTACAAAATAACTACCTGTCGACTTGATGAACCGACACGACCTTAGGTGGTCAACCTAATCTCTAGTTTTTAGTCAGCCGACCAACTTAGTCATCAGATCAACTAAGTCGGCCCATCGACTTAGTCGACTGATCGACTAAGTCAGCTCTTGTTCAAGTCGACTTATCGACTTGCTCCTTCTACACTTCCAAATAGCTTTTCCCACTTGCTTATGGATGCTGGCACAAGTTTTTCTTTGTAACTCTTAACTATATATCCGTAGTCATTGACTACTAGAAAATATGCACATAATGTCTAAAAATTTGTCCAGTCAATATGGTCCATGGCATAGGAAAAATACAAAAACCGAGTAACAGTGACAACAAATTTAGTATTGTTAGAAACCTTAAGTTGTTCTACAAGTTGCTTACTAAAGCTTGATATAGAAAGCTCGGTGATCTGAGGATAGCTATTTAACCATCCTCATAACATCGAAAGTATTTGAGAATCCAATTTTATCATGGCCATTTGAGTGTCATTGGGCATGAATTTGAAATTTACAACATGTCCAAGCTCCCCACTCCATCTTCCCAACCATGAAATATGTTCTTCTTTAGAGTAAAAATATTGTTTATGGCTATTAATCTGTCACCATAATCTAGGGACTAAAACACAGTCTCATAAGATATTTCAGACAATTAAGCATGAAAATGGCATAATGGTGTTGCAATGGGAGTAGCAGCTCTGTATAATCAATAAAAATGAATAATAAAATACAATGATCATGCAAGGTGCATGAATTCCAAGACAATTTGAATTCCCAAGGAGGTCATTCGAATTGAATGAATGGGTGTAGCTTAATTGAATGTCAGCCACAGTAAACACACCTAGTTAACACACTGATCAAGCCGTGATTGACTCAACTGATCCCTAACTGTATTGGAGTGCAATGGATGACTGAGTCTAACTGAAAGTAGCTCAGACACATGTCACTGCATGCCAATCAACAAGTGGTAGCACATCATTAACTCCAATGAACCCCGATGAGGTTAACTTAAGTCAAACTGGTCATCAAAAGTGGTTGGAGTTTCCCTAGTTGTCTCCAATTCATAAATATTAATAAAAATAATGAATAAATGAAATGGAGGTGCCTTCACAACTGAGCTTAACTGATTGTAACAATCATTTAGAAATTAGGTTCATTTATGACACTTAGATCACCCCAGAACGGCTGCCTGATTGAAGGAGGAATCCTAGTTAGCCTCCCTAATTGAAGGCAGGCATGGCTGTGCTCATGCTGATGTAATAGAGTGCTCATCTGATGCTGATTAATTCAATTAAACTTAGGATAGTGTTTTAACAAGGCCAAATTGACCAAATTAAGTGTGCATGTTGGGTAAATGACTCGAACACCCCCCCTTAAGCTATATTGTTGTAATATCACATATCACATAGGGTTACCAATAATACACATAGAAACATATAAACATAACAGACACAAGAGAAAATAATAGATAAGGAAGTAATAAATTATACTATAACATGAGGGTCCATACATATGCAAACTGAACTGAGTTCTCATCTGGCTCAAAAACCTAATATATATCATTACAAACAGTTACAAATAACTACCTGTCAGTTTGGTCAACCGACATGACTTTATGGGGCCGACCTAATCTCCAATTAGTTGGCTATTCAACTAGTCGGTTCACCGACTGGCTCCTTCAACATCTCCCCCAGGAACAAAATATTTCTGTGTCCCGAAGAAAAAGGGGAGGTACTCAACAGTATATTGTTTAAGGTAGTTACTTCTACTATGGTTTGTCTTCATAAACTATTTTAGTCGGATGGTTGGCTGTTTCTGCACACATACTTCTAGAATGGATTTTGTTGTAACGACCAGTTGGTGCTGAAACTCTGACCAGTTCTGTAGCACTTTTGGATGTCTATAGTCAAAGTTGTGATTCTTGATATAGTCAACATCTTCTCCTATATGGACAAGTTTGCGATGCTTTCCATGTCGAGCCCCATAGATTGAGCCTTTTCTTCTACTGTGTCCAATAGTCTCTTCATCTGTGGACAAATTGTGTCCAATATTTTGAGGCTTGGTAGTGCTTACTGTACCCACTGATGTGCTTGCTTTTCTAGTATCTATAATTTGGTTGTTTCCAATACAATATGGTATTGTATTATACTTCCCATTGTTTCTTCAATGCCTCGCCTCTTTTCTAGCACTTGAATTTGCTCACGAGTCTAGCGGGTCTACTGAAATACTTGTCCGTAGTAGGTAGTCCAATCACGGAGTACTTCTTCTGTGATGATAGACTCTTCCAAGTGGTCCTGTAGTACCTTGTGAGCTTCAGAGAATGTTGTATATTGTTGTCTTAATAGTCTGGATGTTTCTTCCTTCTGCTCTGCTTTTGTGTTTTGTAGATGTCTTTGTAAGGTCGATACCACACTTTCAAATAGATGATATTCTTTTTCTAGTGGCTTGTTGGTGTTGGCCTCTATTGGTCCTAGTATTATTGTTTGGACTAAACTTCTGCATTTTGACAGGAATTCAGTTTGCTCTTTCTTAGTGCTATCGAGCTGCTCTCGTCTAGTCTTGCTTCTTGTTGTTTCTTCTGTGGCGATAGTTTCTAAGAGTTGACCCAACTCTCTATCTCTCAATTTCGTTGTGTCGACTGCAGTAGTCGATCCTAGTTGATTGAGGTGGATCATTGTTTCCCTTTGCTCTTTATGGTGTTCCTTTTTTCTTTTTGTATTTTCTCTTCCTTTTGTGTCTATGTTGGTCTGCCTATTGTTCTGCCTGTGGCTGATTTTCAAACAACTGATTGCCCGGCTGCTGATCTTCATTGGGCAGAACTTTATTGGTTGGGGGAATTTCTATCTGTGCCTCTTGAGTGGAGCTTGTATATTGGTGTGTATCTGGGGCATTTGGGGATGCAGCTGGAGGGGTAGAGACTAAGTCAACAATATTCTCATCAATTACAGGGTTTGCAGTTTTTACCTTTTTCGGTCTTCCTTGTTTCGCTCCTGCGTCGACAAATCGCTTAAAATGTGTCTTGACTAATATTTTGTTTGCTGCAGCATCTTCTATGATTTCAATAGCAGAATCCAATAGTTATTCTTTGTCTTTTGATTCGTAAAGGATAAGCTGATGCTTCCCCTTCCCTTTTTCCTGATTTGTTTTCTTTTTCCTTGCGGCTGCTATTTTCTTTTCTATTTTCTTTAAGTTTTCTTTTGTCATAACATACTTTGGATTATCTGATTCTATGTCTTCTTCTATCTCTTTTCCTCCCTCCTGTTGATGAGTCGCGATGATAATTTTTTCTGTTAGTACAACCACTTGATGTTTAGTCGGTGCAATTTTGATTTGGAGAGGTTGTGGAACAATCATCTGTTGGAGCTTGCTGGTATCTTTTGTCAGTATATCCTCTGACATGAAAGTACTGGTATATAATTGGAGTTCATAGTCCTCCTCTTTTTCTTGTTTGGTTAAGGGTTCTTCAATTTGTTGATTTATTTCTTTAGCCCTTGCTGGTATCAACAACTTGGTATTGGATTGTCGATCTATTTCTTGGAAAATATCCTCGAGTGTTGGATAATAGTCGAGAGGTTTTTATTCTACTTTCGCCCCTTACATCTACCAGACTGCAGTGTGGTCGAGCTCTAGTTGAATATGTGCAGTTTTTGGTAGACTTCTTTGGATGTTCTGAGGCACCCTCCGTCTAGTTTTTTGGACCTTTAGAGTCTAGAGCCAGTTTTCCAACAGTACTTTTCCATTTGCTAATTCTTTCAGCATTCCATTCTGTGAAAATGGTTTGAACCGCCACATGTGATATTTTCTAGGTTCTTGGAACTGCTTATCTCCGACTAGACATAAGTGGTACATGGCTATCCAAATTATCAGTGATAGGAACCTGATAATTCTAGCCGAATCTTGGAATTTTTCACATATGGTCTTAAGCATGTCGGCGACATACTGAGCCCAGCGGTAAATTTTCCCTGTGGCTGCTATTGTGTTGACTGTTTCCAACATTTCTAGCTTTAGATCACTCGCTACGCCTGTGGGGGTAAGTCTTGTCGCTATGATTTTGGCAACTATCTGTGGTGTTTGAGCTTGTATTTGAATGATCATTAGCCCCTTCAAGTTCTTCCCTCATGATGTCCCTGCTAGTCGTTCCACTAGTCTGTCTTTTATGCTGATAGGAATAGGTTCGCCCTCCTTTGAGAGACCAGTATGCTTGTATATGTCTTCGCCGAAAATTTCTACTAGTCTGTCGAAGTAGAATTTTCCATTGTGGTACCGGTTGATGATAAATTTTACATCAGTTTCTTTTGTCCCATCGAAACTCACCATGAAAGGTGTATTCATGTAGCTCATAATGGTACTATGGTTTATTTTCTCTGCTTCCTGTGTCATTTTCTTGTCCACATAGGCCTACTCTTTGATTTATTCCCATGTCTTTGCCCATTTAGTTTCTTGTACCTTTGTGTTCTTAATATTTCTCAATCTCCTGACAAGTGGGGTTTCGGCGGATTCTAATTCTTTTGTTTTGGTAGCTCCGGCTCTGGTTTGCTTGGGGGCCATTTTGTCGGTCTCTTGCTCAACTTTATTTACAAGGTTTCTTCCCTCAAATTTTGGAATACTTGGTTGCTCTATTTCTTCAAAATGCAGTAATGAATTTTTCTTTGGTGTGGTATTTATAGGTGTAGTGGATGGCAATTTTTTCAATGGTGGTATTAATGGCGAAAATGATGGTTCAGGACATTCTATTGAGCTTGCATTTAATGCATTCTGGACTTGGATCTCCCTCTAACCATAGTCATGAAGGCGTGATTTGACCTTTGGAGTCATTTGTTGATGTCAATCCTGAGGGTGGTCGATGCTGGCTTATCAATGGTAGGGATGTCGGTTGTCGAAGTGCGGTCTACTATGTCTTTCAAACTTTCCTGTCATTTTGGTTTTATGATTGATGGATATTTTTGTTATTTTTGTGTTTTCTTAGATTTTTGTAGGTTCTTCTAGACAGTTATGGTCATGTTTTTCTTAGATTTAGTTTTGGTACCATTTTAGTCGGGGACCATTAACAAGTTTCTGAAATACTATTCCTTGAAACGTCCTTAATCGGACTGATCCGTTGGTATGAATTTATTTGACAATGTAAGGTCCGATCCATTACGTGTGTAACTTTTTAGATTTTCCTTTCACTCAACTGTTATACAACAGAGCAATATCTCCTAACGACAAATTTTTTTTTTTTATGTTTCGATCATGCCAAGCCTTCTACTGCTGCTTTTGAATTTCTTGATGTTGTATAGCGAGTAGTCGATGTTCTTCTAGCTTGCCTAGTTGCATCAGTCTGTCCTTTCTACCTTCTTTGACATCAATGTGTAATATATCTTCTATCGCAGGTGCTTGTTGTCAAAAATGTAGTGGAATGACTAGTTCTTGGACATAGACAAGTCAAAACAGTGTTTGTTCTATCGATTGTTTGTATGATGAACTGTAATCCCATAGCACTGATGGGATTTTCTCATCCCTATCATCCTTTTTGGTGTTGAAAATTTTTGTTAAACCCTTCGTTAATGTTTTGTTGAATGCCTCTATTGCTTCATTCGACTGAGGGTGATAAGTTGTACTACATTGATGGTCAATTTTTGAACTAGTCTGTGAGTGCTTTGATGGTTTTATTAGTGAAGTGTGACCTTTGGTCACTAATTAAGGTTAGTGGGAATTAAAATCTAGTAATTATGTTTTCATAGATGAAATTAGCAATGTTGTCTCCTTTCACACACCTAGGTTATGTGGCAGAAATATTCAAGCCACTCGGTGTGTCCTTGGGGGCAATTATTGAGTCAAGGCTGTCACCTTGTTCTTGACTCCTTCGCTTAGGTTTAACTCCTAACAAAGCCAATGGGGGTAGACCCTATTAAGTTACTAAGGAAAAGTTATTTAGTATGATGATGGTATTAAAGAGTAATTTTTTTAGGAGTTTTGATTTAACAATTGTAAACAACAAATAACATGATGAGATAATCACAAGTAAGCATGAAAATGACATCAATCACATATAGATTGAAAGAAATAAACAGTTGACCAGTTCCCTGAAAATGGAGTCGAAAAACAATTAAGAGTGCTTGAAAGTGCTGGAATGAATGATGTACAATTATATCTTGCTTGATTTTAAATTAATGTAAGAAGATGAGTAATTTAACTTAGGCGAGGGGACTCCATATATACCCAGAGGGTACTTGAAGTATGTCCAAAACTAAACCATCACGACTACCTGCAAGGAATATGTGGGATGAATGGATTCTCTACGGCTATTGTTCATAATTCGCCTGAAGGTGTAATAGAGATTAGCACCCCGAGGTCACTTTTCAGGAGTTCCTGCTTCCTTTGGGTATTTTTCCACCGTAATGGTTTGATCGAGGCGTTGGATTTTCGCTTGATGGTTTGTCAATTTGGGGAGAGTGAATCCTAATTATTCTAGTAACTCAAGTGTTTTTGATGCAGCTTGACTAATCGGATGAACCACAGCCAAGTACAAAGCATACACACTGGATTCTTTGTTATTTTTAGTAAATGTTAAAGGAGGTGTTCTTATTGAAAAGAAAACCCTCCAGGAACCTATTTCGGTCCAAGTGGACCTCAATCGGGGAATCAAGAAGGGTTTGGTTTTATTATGATTACTAAAACAAATGATGATAGCAGATGAAGCATAAAAAGATAAGCAAACCACAATTTTCTAATTAGACTACCACGACCCTTTCTTCACCTTCGGCTCAAAAGGAGGCTCGTAAGGTAAGTATTAAAATTACTTTGAAACCACCAGATATGGAATATGGAAATGAATATAAGTCAAAGTATACTACCTTGCATATTATAACTACACTATATTGAAAAAAGATGAACAAAAAGTAAAAATGACACCGATGCAAATCCCCCCAAGGGGATGGTGAACAGGCCCAAAAGAGCCTATTCGAAGAGGTTATTCTTTTATTAACAGAAATTAAAATATCACAAAACTGAAAATTATCTACTTGTTCCTTATATGGAATGAGACCCAAGGTTTACAAATTGCAAAATTTTGAAATTTTTGGAAGACAGAGACCCCCCAGGGGGTTTTGAATGGTCCAAAAATGCTTTCCGGACAGCGCCTCCTCCTCTTTTTTGTTACAAATACTAAAAACTAGAAATATTATCACAATTAAATATGCCTGAAATTACTTTTGGATGAACAAACGTTTTACCCAAAAATTCTAAGTTAAAACTAGATTTTAAGGAAGCGGAAAAAGAACCAAGGAAAGAAAGATTTCCTTGGGATCTTGGGATGCTTTGGGGGCAGACAATATGAAGCACTTAAATTTATTAATATAAATTTTTATATTCTAAGGAAAAAACCATGCATTCAACAAGATTTAGATCTACTTTCACAGCCTTGAAAAATGACAATTTTCCCTAAAACTAGATCTAGAATGCTTGTAAATTTTCTTTNAAGGAAGTAATATATATGTAAAATAAAATCTGAAATTGATAGATATAGACAATTTTAAAGCTGCAAACAAGTAACCGGACTGATTTTAGAAAAATTTGAAGGAGGAAGAGGAAAAGAAGAGCATTTGTTGCCAAGGAATGGATCTACAAAGAAGACTAGTTAGTGGAATTTCGAGGGACAATGCCTTCACAAAACAATTAGATTCCCAGTGGATTCAATATAGATCCATAGTTCGTCCAACCCCTGTTACCTGAAAACTAACAAACAATCTTGCACAAAACCTTATGAGATCTGGATAGAAATATATGAAGAAAGAGAGGGATTATATGCAAATAAACTTATTTAAACATGTATGATATGAATATTTAAGCATATATACTATGAGATATTGAAAAGAAGGTAATCTTAAATGCCCAGCTATACTCCTATTGATTCAGCTGAATCACTAAGCCAGATAGGATTCAGATGTAGAAATTGAGAGAAAGACAATGGTAAAAAGCTGTAAGACAATGTTAAATCCACACGTATAAAAGCATTACACCGATTTGGCCTCCAAATATTCACTTTATTCCAGTAGAAAAAGATATTACACAGTATTACAACAGTAATAGCTCCTCAATCCAACTCTAACTCTCTCAGAAAGGAGGCAACCATGCTTTATTTATACAAAAAATTGAAACCCCAGCCCACAGGGGGCACAAATCCCAAGGAGATAGACAATTGTAGCTGCATGTGGAGTGAATCTAGGCCTAATATGTGTCTAATTGAGCCTGATATGAGTCTCACTGAGTGCAACTATCAATTGAAGAGCTGATCTGACTAACACCTCAACCTGTTGACTAAAACATCCACCAAAACTCATCCAGATGAGCCCACACATGTAGAGGACAGAGGAAGGGTGAAATTCCCCATAAAAGAAGTTGAAGTTCAACTATGGATCCACCCAGATCACCTCCTTCAATCAAGGATTTGTCATATCCAGTCAATCTGGTTCAGATCTAGCTGATTTCAATCAAATCGGTTGAGAATCCATTGATATAGGATTTTGGATTTGCTCCATTATTCATCAATTTATTAATTAAAATAATCAATAATTGATTTTTTGGGGTTTTCTAACCTGAGTGATGGAACATTACTCAAAACCTGAAAAAAGTGGGTCCATGGGTTTACATGCTCTTAGCTTGAAAATGAGCACCTACATGACTGAAACTGATTATTTGGCCCACTTTTATTACAAAACCAACTTTTCCAATTAAACTATGTAAAAATAGCCTAAGTTTTGGAAAAATTAAAATTTAATAAAAAACACTAAAAGAAAAAAAAATTAAAAAAATTGAAAAACCTATGGGGACTTAGACGTGTTCATATGACTCGACCATGATGCCTAGCATGTTTATACATAGACATATAGAGTCTAATAACCTCAATAGGCGTAAATGCCAAGATGACCACCCCAACTTTGGAGGTATGGAGTGAAAAACTTAGAAATTATCAGTCGTTTATTCAACAATCAATAATAACCAAGGGAAAAAACACCTTAGATTGATCGGATTGACAAATAAAGTCTAAGAGACCGAGTCTTTTATAGACACTATCATGCTAGAACATTTATTACAATTCCCCCATGGGGTATGAACATGTGATATAGTACAACAAGCACTTTCGAAGGTCTTCTGAAGTCTGAACAAAAAATCTTTGTCCAATTCACTAGGCTCACTCGATAAAAAAACCACTAAGTACAACTTAGGTGGTAACAAGCACCTATCTCACTAGAACAAGTTTCAACAGGTTCTACCTTTTCCCATTTGGTTACATATTCTACTGCAGTTACTATATATCTTGCACCTATTCTTTTTGCTGGTAATGGGAATGGTCCTATGAAGTCGATGGCCCAAATTTCAAATGTCAAGCTTGGGTTTACTGATATCAAGGGAATTTCTATACTAGGCAGAGGTTGACTCATTCGTTGGCATTGGTCGAATTAGCTAACAAACTTTTTGCAATCCTTGTACAATGTCGGCCACCATAGCCCCATTTGTTGGATTTTCTTGGAAATTGTATCCGCTTGGAAATGTCCTCCTTCCGGTCCATAGTGCGCTTCGTGCATGACATTTTCTCTTTCGTGTTCGAATACACATCGCCGGAGGATGTCGTCTAAGCCCATTTTATATAAAAATCCATTTATGAGGCTGTATGGTGCAACCTTCATAGCTAAGATTTGTTTCTTTTTCATGCTCATGCTCTCTGGTGCTTGACCATTTTCTAAGAATTGAGCTATTTCCTCCGATTCTGTCGAGACAGCTTCTATTCGGAATAAGTGTGCATCTAGGAAGTCATCTTCGACTCCTGTCAGGTCCTCTCCCATGTCAATTCTTGACAAGTGGTCAGGTCCGACATTTAGTTTTCCTGGTCTAACGACGACTTCGAATTCAAATTCTTGGAATAGTAGTAGCCAACGACAAATCCTTCCGTGGTGCAAAGGTTTGTTTATGAGGTATTTAAATGCTTGATGGTTCGTATAGAAGATAAATGGGTTGGCTAGTAGGTAATATCGATACTTTTGTAGCGCAAAGACCATTCCTAATGATTCCCTCTCTGTTTCTTTCAGCCTTCTTTAGTTTTATGATGCTATATACTATAGGGTAGCCCATTCCATCGTCCCCTGGTTGTGTTAAGATCGCGCATATTGCTAGGCTAATGCGTTGATATGTACATGTAATTTGATTGACCAATTCAGGAATCTGAGGATAGGTGCCTCGACTAGTTTCCTTTTTAATGTGTCAAATGATATATTACATTCCTCTATCCAATCAAACTCCTGATATTCTCTTAATAGCTCTTCTAATGGATAGCTCATATCTGAGTAGTATCTAATAAATTTTCTGTAATATCCAGTGTGTCCCAACAATACCCTAACCTATTTTGGTTTCACTAGTGGTTTCAAGTCGAGGATAATCTTACTAGTGGAAAATGGGAGATTAGTGACCAAATAAATGACCAAAATCCACATATCAATGACCACTTTTGGTTTGGCGATCGCTGGTGGCTAATTTATGGTCTTTTATTACGCGACCAAAATTGGTCATTTTTATTTTGGTCATTTATAGCTTGTGAGCTGGTCATTAATTTGGTCATATATTTGGTCATTAATTTGGTCATATATTTGAATCAATGACCAAATATATGACCACATTTATAACCAAATTAATGACCACATGACAAACTAGAATATGACCAAATTTGGTCGCGTAATAAAAGACCGTAAATTAGCCACCAAAACAGTTTTTTGGTCATTGATATGCAAATTTTGGTCGTTTTTTTGGTCATTTATATCTCATTGTTTGGTCACGTATCTCTCAATTTTTTGTCATTATATATGTGAATTTTGGTCATTAATCTCAATTATTGGTCATTAATTTAGTCATTTTTAGTCATTTTATGTGTGGTTATTATATTTTAGTAGTTATAATAGTGTCCATTATTAATCAATATAAATTTTTAATATGATATTATGTTTAAATTAAAAAAATAATCATAAATTATTTATCATCATCTAATACACATGAATTATGCAATGTCATGTTAATTAGTTAATTACAACACTTATAAATAATATAAAGTACAACCATATAAGTTTTAAACCGCACAAATTATATTATATGAAATGTCAAGTATTACAATAAATATGAGTTTTCTCAAAAACTATCTCCATGTAACTTTACATGAAAATCATCTAGTACATTGATGATTTTTCAAAATATTACAATAGCTAAACCATCCCACTTGTACTTGGTTGCTAATCCATACTTAGATCCCGCAGAAGCTTCAAAACCATACTTAACAGCTTGAAACCCTCAGCAACAGGTTCTTCATACTCAATGCAAATCCTCAGTAGTGGGCTCTTCATACTCAATGGACCACTTATTTAAGCTCACCTCTGCAAAATCCAATAAAAAATTCTCACTTGTAAGTAGAAAAACAATGAACTGTAAAGTAGAAAAACAATGAAGAAAATTATTTATAATGTTCAACAGTTAACAACAGTAACCAAGATCATGTGCAAAATAAGAAAATATAATCTAACAAATTCAATTTAAGAATTGGTTAATTAAACTTGAAAGGCTAAATCTACACTATTTAGTGCCTAAGAAAAATGAAGAATGTAATTTAAGTCTAGTATATATTAAAAAGCGTAGCGAATAGAGAGATAATACCATCTGGAATTAGGATGACTCTCAATGTAAATAAGTTTGTCTTCATTAAAAGGAAAAGAACTCCAATAGGTATGAAAATTAATTGACAATCATGGTAGGTTTTGTCCTGACCTTTTCAGCCACGACAATTCCATTCACTCCAACATTCTTTGCAATTAATTTCAATGGGTAGCTTAAAGCCCGTTTAACACTGCCTGCACCAATCTATGAGCACCACAAAGGCCGACACAGTTTAAAGCCTATGTAATAACAAGTTGCAAAAGATTAAAAAAAATGTAAGTTTGTATACACATAATATTTCTATGTTCAACAAATAATGTGTCATTTGACTATAAAACATGGCTCTGGAATCTTTTCCACCCCCATTGAACTTGATCATGAATGACAAAGACAAATATCACACCTTTTTCTCATTGTTTTCAAGTGTATCTTTGATAGCATCAACCTTTGAAGGAAGCCTCAATAGACTACACTCGCCACCAACAACGATGCTTTCCTGAACATCTGCCTGTATACAGTCATGGTTGTAAATTAACTTAAACTTTCTCCATCATTTAAGAACATAACAACTATGAATCTATATTAGGTCTTTATGCAGAAGTTTAACTCCTTTATTACAAACAGTAGATTATTTTGAAGTTCCCTATCAAATATATACAATTCAATGTAGAATTAATTGTTTGTTCATGGAATATGAAGAGTACACAATATATGTATAGTTGAGAACTTGTGTGTGTGTTCTCTCTTCTCTTATGCCCTTGCACACACTACCAATTTATGATCCCCTGTAAACTGACCACCTTTATCAAGAAAGTTGTAGGATTTACTAGTAGCATGATTAGTTGCAGATTGTTGAAGGGCAACTTCAAGCAGCCTGAATGCTTTAGCCACATCACAACTTTCAACCTACACAAACCACCTATGTTAATAATGACTTGTATTTTTTCAGACTTTTGGCTGTCATCTACTGAATTATCTTGAGAATCTTTTTTGAATGTAACAAATAAAATTTAATTTAATAATTTATGTTCTACTATAACTTGAGACACCAACAAATGAATTATAGCAATAGATTGGTAAATAATAAATATACTATACAAAGAGATCAAATGACCTTTCTTTTTTTCCACCTCCATTTTTTTGGACTTGGTCTGGCCTAAAGCTAGCCATGCTTTTATCTCCGGATCATCAATAGACTTTGTTGGATTCAATTCTTGCAATGGATGCCTTGTGATTTTGTCTGATCAATTTGGTATCAACACGACTGTAAATTTTATATGGGCAACCAGCTCACCTTCAAGGCACAAAGACATTATCAATTAATAATTGCATGTATTTACTAAGAAATCTTCAAATATAGTGGTCAAATGAGCATACCAATGAATTTGACACAAACCACCAAGTGTAATTGCAATGTGCAAACCAAATCCATGTTTTTAGTTTTGAAAAGATATGTTT
The DNA here is from genome assembly GCA_001517045.1 of Pseudotsuga menziesii. Classification (NCBI taxonomy): domain Eukaryota; kingdom Viridiplantae; phylum Streptophyta; class Pinopsida; order Pinales; family Pinaceae; genus Pseudotsuga; species Pseudotsuga menziesii. The sequence goes on from LPNX010052546.1 coordinate 274,322, forward strand.
TGATTGTATCTCAAATAAAGATGCAATAATTGATCAAAATTTGACATCAATTATGAATTTCAAATAGTGATACAGTCTTGACTTCTTATGTCCCTTGAGAAATAGTAAATTCAGATCTCACAAAGGGAGTTTTGGCATGCAAAGTTTTATCAGCATATTTCAAGTAAATGTCAACTTCAAAAACTCACAAACAACTCAAAGAACTTTTCCTAATCATTAAAAGCATAGATATATATGGAAACCCAAAATTATAAACTATAAACTATAAACCCCGAGAGCTAACCTCTGATTACTTGAACACTGCCAATTTCAAATTCTATTGGATCACCCCTCTCAAAGCTTCAATCGAAAAATATCCCATCTGTAAGATATCCCTACAATAAATGGAGGAAACCATGACAGTCTAGCTGAAATTTTATACTAAAGAGCCTACTACTCCAACACATAGTTAGGATTAACTGCTAAAACCCTCTAATCATTCTTAGTTGATTGGGATGATCCTTTTGTCCTAGGTACTGGTGTTGTCTGGCTGTCATCAAGAATCATGAGGACACCTTCCTTATCTATCAAATGATGCAAAACACGATATGAATTGCTTCACACAGTGACCCTTTGCACCATAGCTAATACTGCATAGAACCTTAAAATCAATGGAGAAGAAATTTAAAGAAAAAATATATTTAAGTTTTCCATACCTGTATAATAGATCTCACACATTTTACCTCCTCCAGTAGTCCACTCATTGTATCAAACACCTGCTGGGAGTTCAAATCTTCAACGTACCACTTGATTAAATATGCTTGTTTCAAACCATCCAAACCAGCCTCTGCAGAAACCAAATAATCATTAAATGAATCTATTTGTAACATCAGGTACTAAATGACCCATCAATCAACAGAATGGAAGGTTACAATAGCATTGTGAGTTTCTCGATATGATTATCTTCAGCAAAATAGTGAGTGATTTATCAAATCGCTTTCAAAGTTTAAAAAATTCAAGATGGTGTGCCAAGTTGCTAACAGATACAGTAACATGGATAGAACATGTAAATTGTCACAATACTATCTTTATTTGATTCTTCATGTTTTCTAAGTGGCATGACAAGTGCACGAGTAAATTTTTGGAAATGCTCATATGTAACTGTCATTTTCTTCTTTGGTTGATCACCATCTTGTCCTTCTGCTGCTGCTATCCCATCCCCTAAACAATAAAGTTGTAAATACAAAACCATGGGCATAACAATGTTGCAGCCCATCTAACATGTACAAACCAATTTCTAACATAATGTATTCCATGCACTTACCTGAAGGTTGATGGTCATCTGCTTCTGTAGGTTGGTTCTCGTTGACCCCATCACCTCTATCTATATTATTATTCTCAGCATCTTCAAAATCAGCCAGATCAATCTCATTTGAGTCAACGCTGTATAGCAGGGACACATATTAGATCATAACTTAACAAAATATTGCATCAAACTGAAACAAAGGTTAAAGAGAGAACGTTTGCAAAAAGGAAACCTGATGATGGATGTGATTATTATTCTTGCTGCCATATGAACATGGGCCAACCACACCTGGTAAAATTCCAACAATCCCAGACAATCATTACAGGATATGTTATAGTATCTGCTAATGTTAGAAAATGTGGAAGTCCTATGTACCTCAGAATCCAAATGCACACGAGCAATGGACTCAGACAATCTTATCAAAGCTTCCAATTCTCTCACTATAATTTTGTATGCAACTTGACTACCATGTGCAACATCACCTCACTGTAAGGATACATATGCATCAAATAGAACCTTTCTGGCTTCAGTACCTAGCTATACTCAGTTCAAGCATAATTACCAATCAAGGCATTAAACAATCAATTGTGAAAAGCAATGTCAAGGGTTCCTAAAAAGAGGCAAAGAATGCTAAAACTTCTTTTGGAAATTGGAAGACCAGTTCAAAATGGGACAAAGAAACAACCTTTGGCTTAAGGGTTTTTGCGTAAGTAATGTAACATTGAATTTGAGCAGTAGTAAAAGATGGAGATAATGCCTCTTCATGCTTTTGGTGAACTCTAACAATATGATCTACAATATGGTGATATGTCTGATCATCTGGCTCATCTATCATGACATAAATCAGGTCAAATGTGGAGAGAATCACAAGAGGAAGTGCCACATTGTACTGCAAAACCAAACAACATGATGAGAAAGACCAAAAAAACATGTTGCAAATCTCAATCAAGTTTGAATGATGCTTTGGCTTTAAAATGACCTGCAGACATTATCTTTAGTAGCTTTGATTTATCATAACGCCCACCATTAGGATTTGCAGCTGTTAAGATAGAGGTACGAGCATTGAGAGTTGCTTGAATGCCAGCTTTTGTAATGCTTATTGTCTGTTACTCCATAGCCTCATGAATTGAAACCTTTAATAGAAAATGTGTAGATCTTGTTAGAGGTGTGGATCAATGACATGCCAATCTAATCAAAATGTAATTGAAAAGGCCAAGTGCAATACAAATTCCATAGCATTCACTAGAATATACCTGATCTTTTCCATCCATTTTATCAACTTCATCTATACAGTAAATACCGTTGTCATCCAGCATCAAAGCTCCAGCCTGGATAGCATCACACATACCAGATTTTAATACCAAGTGGCTCATATTGTAAATAGATACGGTTCCTACCAAAATTACAAGAGTAAAAAACATAGACCCATGGGCCATATCCCATACTGAAACCCACAATCTAGATGCTACTTACCCCTAATTAGACTATACAGGAAATGACAAGGAGATAAATCACAGTTTATATTCAAGGCTGATGAAGTTTCTAAGTTTTATGAAGGTTAATATCACATTTATAAGTCTTGGAAATATTATCATTCCTTGGTAGCTTCGCAATAAAATGATAATCCTCATTCAATTCAAGACAACCGATATTAAAATCCGCTGTTGTTAATTCAAAGGAATTCCAAAATGCTTCTCAATTTTTTGTTTCATTTGATATGATTTGAATAGAATGAAATTCTTGCTGGGAAAATTCTATAGCTTTACCATCACAAGGACCATATAAATAAAATCCTTATAAGAATGGAAATCAAATTGACTACAGTAGAAAGGCATGAACCATGGATTCTAGCAGAAAATTAACAGGAACAAACATTTGCTAGCATGACCCGTTAGTAATATTTACATAAGTTCACTAATTTATTCCCAAGAGTGGTATAACTAACAAATATCACATAATCAAAATGTAATTGAAAAGGCCAAGTGCAATACAAATTCCATAGCATTCACTAGAATATACATGATCTTTTACGTGCATTTTATCAAATTCATATATACAACAAATACCGTTGTCAGCTAGAATAAAAGATCCAGCCTGGATAGCATCACACATACCATATTTTAATACCAAGTGGCTCATATTGTAAATAGAAACGATGGCTACAAAAAGTACAAGAATAAAAAACAAAGACCCATGGGCCATATCCCCTACTGAAACCCACAATCTAGATGCTATGTACCCCTAATTAGACTATACAGGAAATGACAAGGAGATAAACCACAACTTATATTCAAGGTTGATGAAATTTCTAAGTTTTATGAAGGTCAATATCAAATTTATAAGGCTTGGAAATATTAACATTCCTTGGTAGCTTCGCAATAAAATGCTAATCCTCATTCAATTCAAGGGAACCGATATTCAAATTCATTGCTGTTAATTCAAAGGCATTCCAAAATGCTTCTCAATTTTTTGTTTCATTTGATCTGATTTGAATAGAATGAAATTCTTGCTGGAAAACATCTATAGCTTTATTAGCACAAGGACCATATAAATCAAAGCCTTGTAAGAATGGAAATCAAATAGACTACATTTCAAAGGCATGAACCATGGATTCTAGCATAAAATTAACACGATCAAACATTTGCCAGCATGACCTGTTAGCAATATTTACATGGGTTCACTAATTTATTCCCAAGAGTGGTCTAACTGACAAATATCACATATACTTGACTTTAATGTCAAGTGGTTCACATAGTAAATAGATATGGCACCTTCCAAAATTACACTCTCAAGAAAATGAAGAGTAAGGTGATATCACCTTAGAAGTTTCATTTTCTAGGTTTTAGGAAGTTAAATATCACCTTAAAAAGTCTTGGAAAGTCCACATTCCTAGGTAGCTTTGACATAATAATGCTAACACTCGTTCAATTTAAGGGAACCAGTATTCAAATATGCTGCTGTTAATTCAGAGGAATTGCAAAATGCTTCTCAAACTTTGGTTTTATTGATCTGATTTGAATGGAATGAACTACTTGTTGGGGAATTCCTGTAAGTTTATTAAGACAAGGACCATATAAATAAAAGACTTGTAAGAAAGGCAGTCAAACAGACTATAGTTGATTGGCATGAACAATGGATTCTAGCAGAAATTTAACAGGATCAAACATTTGCCAGTAGGACCTATTGGCAATATCTACATAGGTTGACTAATTTATTCCCATGAGTGATCTACCTAAAAAATACAAGTTGCCTTAGCCAAAGGCCAGAGTTGTGGGTAATATTAATAAACTAATGAAGTATGAGAAATGATTGTGGCACGATTTGATACCTGGTAAGGGAGATGGCATCCCGAGCGTCATCCTACACAACAAAAGATGGTAAACTGGGTAATCCAATAACCTCCAAAAATATGAAAAATGCTGGCCAAAGAAATATTGTGGATATAGTGAATGTTGTAAACACAACAATCCTCACATTTGACCTTATTGGCAAGGAGATCATAGGCATAACACTTCCCATTAGATTCATTATGACGAATTTCACCTGAACTTAAAATATATAACGCTGCTCCAATCCAGTACATGTAGAAGATTGCAAGAATAACAAAAGGAAAAATAGGAAATATAATCATAGTACTTATTAATCCAATGGCCTTTGCCTGCCTTTGCTGCCTCCATTGTGTTCTAAAAAAACCATTCAAGTTTTCCTCAAGCATAGTACTGCAATCCCATCATAGGATGATATGAAGGATATGCCCTCTCATAGGCTGGAATTGTTGGTTGACAATACTTGAGAGCTTGTTTTGACTCATGTAACTCCATGTATATCTTCAATATGGTATCCCTAGTTCTCATCAATATGATTGAACAAGGATTCCCTTCTTGCTTCAGAATAATTTCCAGAAGATAGCAATTTTTGCGGCCTCATTTCCAACTTTATCAACTTTTATTGCTTGCTGCTTCACTTATTTGTTATTTTAGCCACATCCACATAACAAGAATACTGAACTCTTGGCGTCATCAACATTATGCATCGAAAAACCCTCAGAGTGATCACTAGAGCATTGACAACTTTCTAAAATATAATCCTCACGAAGAGCATAAGGTATATCCACTTTTAGGCAATGTAGGCATTTGAGATAAAAAAAAATACTGCTCCTTGAGAGATGTTTGGCGTGAGGTAGTATTTGCAGCGATCTAATATAAGACATTCACTTATACGTTCTAGAGCACAAACAACAATCGCCTCCCTTCAAACAAAAGGAGATAACTGAATAAAATCTGTGGAGATAACTGAATAAAATCGAGTCCCAAATGGCCTTTATTCACTGTTGCAGGTAGTGTGAGCATTGCAAGTAACCTCATCAAGTCCTCACAACGTATATTTTGTGTTGAAAATATAAATTTTTGTTTTTGGGAAAAAGAAAACAAATATTTAATCACAAACAAGAAAAGCCCTTAAACTTCAGAAATCAACGCATGCCCTCTGTAGAGCACATTTTATAGAACATCAAAAAGGAAATGAGTTCACTGGAATAGTTCTCATGCAAACACATCTACAGGTAACTCAATATGAAGGCTGACCAACTGTCCAAGGAAGCTCTGCAGTACCACCCAGGCAGCTTTGATATCCATGAATTAGTGGATGGCCACGAGACAGTGGCCATGGAGTTTCAATTCTAGAGCTTCAGACCTCTATGGCTATGATATTGTCATGTCTTTTCTTGTCTTAAACTGACCTTCAGATCAATATCAAGATCCTTTCTTGGACAGATCTTATGAACAGACCTGATCAGGTCCTCACAATGTATATCTTCTGCTGAAAATATAAAGTTTCTTTTTTCTGGGAAAAATAAAACAAATATTTAATCACAAAATAGATAATCCCTTAAACTTCAGAAATCAACACAAATACATCCATAAGAGAATAAACACAAGAATATGGAAAAAATCCTAAAGGTAGGGTAACACCATTAACTACTCCTTATGGAAGGAATCACTCCATAAGCTATGTTTGCTACAAGTATTACATCCAATAACTTCACAAGACATCTCATTCCATTGCTTATTCTTTATATAGTTTCTATACAACCTTCTGGGTACTTTCTAGAGAAGGATCTTTCTAAGTTTATAATAGGTGGAAGTCAGAATCTTCTAGATACTTTCTAGAGAAGTAACAATCGAGTAGGTAGAACCTTGTAGTAAAGACTATTACATTTGTTTATTTCCACTACATGGTCCTTATTAAATAAAGATGGCCATAATAGATAGCATTATCCCATTGGGTACCTCCCTAGGTACCCCATATTATACTCCCTAGATATATTACAAATATCAAATATAGAGATTTTTTCATGGAAAAAAATGGCAATTTGGTTAGTCAATGGTATCAAAATTCAATTGGCATATTAACATAGTATTATAGTATGCATTGATGTTCAATTTATTTTTTCCCAGAGGGTAGTATCAAAACTTTGCCAATTGGCAACATATACGCATGGCATTAATGCATGCATGCAAGTGCAATGTATTCAACTCTTTGTATCATAGAAAATACTGAAAAAAAAAACATAAAAGATGTAAAGAAGACACAAATGATAGAAATCACATTCAGGAAAGCTATAGATGAACACTGAAGCAAAGGTATCTTAAAATTACAAAAGAAATTTATGGAAAAAATAGTGAAACCTATATAAATTTGTAAATGGAATGATAAGCATCCAAGTAAGCTGAGAAAACAGTTATAACACACCTCAACAACATCCGGCCTGGAACAAAGCTACTTAAGTTCTGCAATCTTCATTCTCCGTTGAAGCTGTAGGTCAAGTAACACAGAAATCAACACCCTTGAGAACTATGAAATCGAAGCGGAGAACACTACCAGAGTAGTGAATGTGGAATAAACAAATACAGAACCTTCTTCTTTTTATTTGAAACCCCTTTTTCTTTATTCTACTGCTCTTGCTCAGCCTCCTCATCTGAATTAGAGTCTGCTTTTTTCTTTGCTGCCAAACTCAAAGTTGCATCCTTCTTTTCTTCATCCTGCAAAGGAACAACTTATAATATCAATATTGTTCCTCCAACTCTTACTTTTTCAACTAAAACGCAAAAGGGGTATAAGACATAGTGGAAAAGGCTACAGACAACTAAACTACATAAGCCACACCTTCTTTGCAATTGCCATTGCATCTCGAAATGCAAACTTTTCAAACACGCTTCTGAATTTTTCAAGCATATCATCTTCCAGCTTTTCCTTTTCTATTACATATTCGATCTCAACTTGCTCTGGCGGCTAACAGATACACATTGCAACAAGGTCAAAACACTACAAATGTAATAATCAAATGCAATCATAGCTCTCTAAAGACAGGGATCGTGTTCAGCCTTAACCTCATCAATACTTATAAAACATAATTTATCACAGGACAGACTGGTGCAATCTATAATGTGATTTTAAAACTTTTAAACTTTAGAGAAAGAAACACATCATTTTACAAAAAAGATAAACAAGGCACAAAAGTTTGCAATAGATCTGCAAAGAAGATCCACTTTGGATCAATATACAGAAACAAAAAGTCCATCTCTCTACATGGTTTCCCCCAATATAGTTCCTCAATTTTGAGGAAACAACTCAAAACAAGATCAACCAGATGGACCAAATTAAGCAATCTTAAGTAAAACAAATACTAATGTAGATTTGCTCACAACATTTGGCCATAGCCACTCCAAACATAAACCCAAGGAATTAGCCATTATTTTTCAGTTGATCTTTAATGGAACCGGTTGTACAAGAAACATAATAATGGTAGCTGTTATTGCTGATTGGTTTCCTATCACAACAAAGGATTCAGAGTCTACAACAACAAAAATTTCAAAACATATAGCAACAAAATATTCAAAATATGCATCAGAAAAACATTCAAAGTCTACATCACCAAAGGATTCAAAGTCTACAATAACAGAGAATTCAACATCTTTAACTTCAGATGTTTCAAAATCTCCAAGAACAGAGAACAGAAATCAATGGAATCAAGAAAATTCAAGAGTTTATATTAGACACACAAAGGCATCTAAAACATCCTGATACGTATACCTTTTACATGATACATATATGATGATACGTATAACTTTTACATGATATCTTGCTCCTCTACCTTTTCCAGTATACCTTTTACATGGTATCTTGCTCCTCTACCTTTTCCATTATACCTTTTACAGGATATCTTTGTTACTATATTTAAGCAGAGGTATTAATGAGCGGTTTGAGGGAACCAGAATCCAGATTGGGGTTTGTAACTATTACACAATCTGTAATTCTCAGTAAATAACCTATATAGGGGTAGTAGATTATGTGGGTAGTTCCTAATTCTAGTTGATTTCAAGGTTAGTAAGGCTACATCACAAAAATGGTAGGCAGTATCAGGTCTGTCCAAAATTTAGCTTTGTAAACTCTACAACCTTTTGGATTTCTAGTAAAAATATACTATTCTTTTCACCTAAAAAAATCTTTAAGGTACTAAACCAAAAGAAGGGGGATTGTAGCTGGTAAGGCTACGTCACAGAAATGGAAGGCAATCTCGGGTCTGTCCAAAACTTAGCTTTGTAAACTCTACAGCCTTTTGACTTTCTAGTATAAATATACTATTCTTGTCACCTAAAAAAATCTTTAAGGTACTAAACCACAAGAAAGGGGAATGTAGATGTTAAGCTTCAGAATCTCAATCATCACACGACACTGTAGTTAAAGGAGATGAAAAACTGCAAACCATACCTGGTTCACCACCCTTAACAGCAGAGGAAATTATTCAGTTGTTTGGCTTATTTAAATTACTTGCACCATAATTATATAAACACGGCAAGTTGACATAATTGCACCATAATTATATAGTATTCATAATCTACAAATGTCACATACAATATATGACGCAACTAAAAAGGGACTCCTCCCATTCCATTCCGAAATAGGCTACAATTTTTGGAAGATAACAAAACTGTTTTATATTGAAAGAGCATGGATTGACTATCTAAACAATAAAGGTTAATACTAGACATATTTGGATAGCAATGAAAGAGTGTTTATCTTTTAATTTAATGAAACAGTAGTCAACTTGGTTAGATTCCAGGTGATCTCTAGTCATTCTTAACACTGAGTGTTCATAGAGATTCCAAATGATCTCTAGTTGTCTTGACCAATTCTGAGTGTTCCTAATCATCTACAAAGTCTGCAATTGGTCTCCTACAACTAATCATTCGTCTTGCTTCTTGTCTGCTAGTGTTGGAAAACCTGAGCCATGTAGAAAAATATGGAAATGCTGGCTCAATGCACATCAGGAAAATAACCATATGTAAGCAACTGCAAGTTGTACAAATTCCGCAAGAAGTAATGAAGGGGTTGAAGGTTAACAAGTCCTATTTGAATGGATATATTGCAATGATTACAAGTGATTGGAGACAAACTCAAGCACCTTAATTATACAGCATATCTGAGCTGCTTCAGATAGCACAAACCTCTTTGCCACCCAGCACAAACCCATTTCACATGCAGCTTTCCAGAGGATAACCATCACATCCCGCATTACAATCTGTGAAACTGATCCCTTCATGCTGCTGCATACACCATGACAAATAGACTTAGCCAATCACAAAAGAAAATTAGACAAAAAAGCTGACATCAAAGATTAATGAGTCTCCATAAACATAAAATTGCATGGATGGAAAAAAGTCAAATGTCACAAGAGTTGACATTCTATAAATTTTTGCCCAAAAATGAAAATCATACATCACTGAATAACAACCTCAATAACTATAACATTCCATAGACAGATAAACAAATCAAATTTCACAGGAGTTGACAATTCTGGACATTTTCACCCAAAAAGGAAAACTGGGCACGCTTGCCATTAAAGATGAGCAATAGCCTCAATAACCATGAAACTGCATGGATGAAAATAAATTGAATGTAACAGGACCTGCCTATTCAAGAAATTTCCACCCTAGAAAAGAAAATTGGACACGACTGCCATCTTTGATGGCAGCAGCCTCAATAATCATAAAACTGCAATGATGTCACGGGGTTGAGGGTTCAATGATTCTAGATGGTTTCACCCAAAACATTGGCAATAAAACAAGACATTCTATAGAAATTCATACCTCAAATATGCAAAGCTTTTGTGCATGGAAAGGGAATATATAGCTGGAATTTTAGCAAAAAGAAGCATCAATAATTAATATTTAGGGTGATTTAACAACTTAACAAATTAAGCCCTTTGCTGCCGCTGTGTTTAGCATCAACACCAACATTAATAATTATATTTCTAACTTATATTCTGTGTATAGAATTTTCTTAGGTAGAAAATGGGTAGTTTCATACAAAGTAAATTAGATTAAATTTTGCCTTCAATCAAAATCTGGGGTTTTGTTAGTAGTGCAAATGAAATTGTTTATGTTACAGTATATAGTCAACTATAGTTACAGGGACATTGAGATGTATAATATTGAAGTCAAACATATTAAATTTGTGAGTACCAACCCCCTAACCACTAGTCCAAACCCACCTTGCCACATGCAACATTATGACATGAGAAAGGAAAGAGAGAAAGCATGCAACGGTCATGGAAGGCAAAGAACAAATAAGGACAGCTGTCTGTGCTTCACAGTAATTGACTGAAGTGACTTTCTTAATATAGAATAAAATACTAGCATGTTAAACATATATAACAAACATATATTGTATCAATACAAGCCGCTTCACAGAAACAGAGATCTAGGAAATAATCCACATAAGAAAACTAGATTAAGGAAAAAAAATACAAGTCAAATTTTCCAAAGAGAACAAACACAGGCTCAATCAGTGCCCAAAAAAAGCATAACAAACTACTATGACTACAAGCCATGTAAGTTGAAACCTATTTTTTCAAAATGTATTAGTATATGCTCATCAATAACCATAAAGAAAAAGCACAATTAAGAGACCTAGATTAGAATGTTATATTGTATCTCAGGAGGGCTTCGTAAAAACACACTTACTTGTCTAAAGATAATGTTCATAAGTTCATCTCCAGAATTGCAATTTTCAGAGAGAAAGCCATTCTCCATCTTTACATGATCTTTTGGATAATCTTCCCTCAACTTCATTTGACTGTCTGCAGTGGATTGCTCACTTTCACACCATCCACCAAACCCTCGAACAACTAAGTTCACTGGTGGTTTGAAATCCAAATTCATCTTTTGATCACAAAATCTAGTGTTCTGCCCCTGAGATTGAGCAGTATATGTTCCCACCATTTTCTGATTAAGAAGAGATGCCTGGCTCAACTGAGTATTTAATAGAGGATTTGAAATGGTTCCAAAATCTTGATTATGATTTTGCCAGTCTTTCTTTATAATCTTATTCATACCCTGTCTAAGACCAGTATTCATATTACCAAGAATTGGAATATTAGGTCTTCTATTGTCAGATGGCACAACTTCGCTTATGTTCCCAGTGCTATTGTTCATTGCACTAATAGAGGACAGAGAGAGATCATTTCTTGGGATAAGATTATGAGAGCTAGGCCCTACAAGAGAATTAACTGGAGGAACAAAAATGTCCATTGACATACAATAAACATTTGAGGCACTTAAAAGGATTTCCCTTACATTCTGCACACCAGAACCTGTACTTTTAGAGGGCCACCCACTGAACGTGCATTTGTTTGTAAAACTGACACTGCGGCACCATTACCCTAGTTTCCACTATTTCCATTCATATTAGGTAGTTGAGAAGACATTACCATGTTAATATCACTTGCCCCCGATCTTTGACTAATAGTTCTTTCAGTGGTTAAGGTGGTCAAAACCCTTCCATGCTTCTGCTACTGCTGTTGCATCAATTGCAACACCAAAGCATTATTTGTTGAATGCACTAAGATGTTGCCACTGCTACCTCCACCCTGGCCAACAAAGGAACTATTTGTAGCTGCCAACTGCCGCTGCATCGTGCGAAATCCTGTAGGATCATCCACAGGAGCACCTATATCTCCAACTCTAGCAATTTGTTGTTTTTGTTGTAACTGATCTAGTTCAAGTCCAGTTGATAAACAAGGAAATGAATTCATTGGATTGTTAACAGGTGAAATTCCTTGTGCTCTTCCAATGCTGTTATTAGAGCCTAGGCCTGGAAGAGAGGCAAATTGGAGCATTCCAGAGGAATTCAGACCTGGTAAACCCAAGCCTACTGAACCATTTAATCTACCCAGAACTCTTGCTTGCAATGATTCAAGAGCACGAGCAGACAGGTGACCAGATTGAGCAAGAACTTGCAAATCACCAATTCCATCTACTTGGCAAAGAGAACCAAACGAAGATTCCTTGCCTCCTCCAAATGCATTGCCCATGCTACCCTGTTGACTCGCCACACCGCTGAGCCTTTTCAAGTACAGTCCATAATTCTACAGATTATTCAAAAAAGAAAAAGCACACCATCAAAAAAGGCTTTAATTTTAATCAATTCAGACAAATATGTAAGTAAAAAAGTATGACTGCTCTGTTTAATCAAATCTATACAGATATTTAGATTACAAATCAATTAGACCTGCAGAAACAATAGAATCATAAAAAGACAAATAATACAACATATCTAGAAATTAGCATCCAAAATCTAAGCACGAAAGGTGATTCAGTTTTAGGTATGTAAAAATATGGTAGAAACTCAACTATACCTGCAGATGGCTTGCAAAATTTTCTTGTGTCAATCCTTGAAAATTCATAAGCATTGCATGGATTATTTCCTTTTTATTCTCATTCTTCTTATTTCTATTGCGTCCAGAGAATATGATGCAAGACTGCATCCTCATTGTGTTCTGCATTTCATGTCCAAGCAATGAAGATAGAGCCCTTGACAATTTGACAAGAGGTCGAATTTTATTAGATATCAAATAAGCAGCAGATCCTTTTGTAATAGACAGTTATAATGGCCACCCTTCCTGTGGCTTCGATATCCATGTGTATTTAGAAAGAAACAGTGCATCTCTCATAGTACAATGAAATTATATATCAATTTTGAAAGTCCACAAAGATATTTAAAAAAAAAACATGCTGGTTGCTCCACAGTTATTAGCAGAAGCTGGGATGCATCTTACAAACTCATCACCTCAAATGATCTCCAGAGTGAAGAAGATATTTCATTTCTGCTTCAGGAGCATCCCGGTTAATGTATCACCAAAGCCATAAATATCTCAAAAATAGTGCCCTTCAGTTAATCAGAATTATCAGATTTATGTGTAGATTGGTATCCCTAAGTTTGGTCTTGCTATTCTATGTTATTGTCAGAGGCATCTGACTCTTGACTTGGTGCATTCCAGCTTTTTCCTTCATGTTTCAATCATCCTTGAATTGCGCAATAGTTTGTAGAAGTTCCAACTGCAGAGATGGACAATTCTCCTTCAAGTATTCGAACCCCTCTGACTTCATGACTTCTACAGAAACAAATCAAGATGAAATTTTTAATAGCATCAACTAATTGATTTTCTCCAACAATATAAACTACTATGTTTAGTTTATAATTAATTGAAATATACTGCATGCCTTCCAAGTTTGTCGTAGCAAACTTAAGGCATGCAGATTTGAGTTGAGAAGCCTGGTAAGGCTGGGCCAATTCAAGAATTTTAGCAACAGTGTTCACAGTTATTCCCTTTGATATTCTTGACTCACACAAGCACCTTAACTGACACAGACCATACCGATCTGCTGCTGTGAGCAAATATTCAATCATTGTCTCAGGTTTCAAAAAGCAAGGGGATGGATCATAAATCTCTCCTAAATCTGCATCTTCCTCTAAATCTAGAAGGGTATCTCTGTAAATAAAGTGTAGCATAGCCTGCATTGCATTCAAGAGAACAAAGGAGACACATTCATGAGAAAGGAGACAATAATTTAAGGAAAAAAATTACAAGCTCAAGGCAAATACCCAATCTTCCAAAATTAAAATAAAGAGAAAGCACAATTCCATAATCATAGGAAGAATGAAAACTCACCTTAAACACCTCTCGCCTTGTTCCTTCGATGCTAATTTCTTTGTCATTCCACTCCCCAGAGGACTAAAAAAACATGGATTTAAATATAGGGGAACATCCTGCCAGAACAACTCTGTGGGCATGAAATTTTTCCCCTGATACATCAAATGTGACATCCACATTTTCAACATATTCAAGAAGTTCCCCAAATTGTTGACCCAAGTTTGATTCAGGGATGTGAATATAGTGTAATCTGTGGCCTTGAATAGCAGAAACCACAACCCCAACTGTACAACATATTTTCAGAGTATCGTCCTTCACAAAATCTGATGATTCCAGCATAGCTCACCTAAAGAAACGCTTGTAACCCCTAAAGATCCCCAAGAGGGTGAAAAGCAAAAAAAAAGAGAGTAAGTGGTAACCAGATTAAGCCGAGGCCACCAGGAGTTTGAGGTCTCTGACCTGCAAATACACATACATACCTATGCCATGACAAAATCTTGGTAGTGTTTTGTACAGGAGAAATATGTATGTGTATCAGATTGAACATTACAGCTAGTGAAAACAATTTCTGATGAACACATGGAAGATGTGTAAACGAGAGCAGAACCAAATCAAAATAGCTCAATGTCACTTACCGAAGACATTTGGAATGGAATGGTATCATACTGAATCTTCTCCAAATCAAAATGGCGGACTGCTCCAAATCGACGAAATGGTGGATTGCTCCAAATCGAAATGGCAGATTAGAAATTCTACTATAATACCTTGCTTCCTTATGAGCCTAAGGGGCGTGGGAAAATTGAGAGTGGGAAAAAATAAGAATTATGTACAAACAAGAGAAAGGAACACCATCAAAAATTCACATAAAAATAATACAAAAATTGGGATTGTATTTTAAGCAATAAAAGTAGGGAACTCTCACTCACGTGAATCCATTCAATTGTTTCATGAGGGAGTGTTAAATGTCTTACAAAATACTAACCATCACAAAACCTTATTTTATGGTGATAAGTGCTTCACATCAAAAAGAGAAAATCCATGGTACTAATGAAGGTGACAAATGCAAATCAAGCTCTACTTCTTCCACACTGCATAGTAATTTAGATTTATTGCATTTACCTAAAGATGACTTTTCTTTGAAAAATATATATCTCAGTAATTCAAGGAAAATTGAGCTAGAGTATTTCCTTGTAAAAACATTAGATTCTAGATATCAATATGTGTTGCATACAAAGAATTAGAGCAACGATGGGTAATGCTCTCTTTTTTTTTGGGTAAGTGAAATGTAAGTGGGATTGATGGTTAATAACATGTGTTTAATCCTAGTAGGTCATGGGTTCAAATTCAAAGGGGGTTAGAGTATGTACACCTCCATAGACTTTTGTAGTCAAATCGTTGAGTAGATATGTTAGAATTTAGTAAATTATACAAATTCGTTGTCAAAAATGTAATTCTCCATTGCCGGAGTGACACAACTAAACATGACCAAATAAATGACCAATTATTATGTGCTCATTTTAAGTCTAGACATCCCATGATCAATTTTGGTCATTTATCTTGGTCCTTTTTAGTTTAGTTTTATCTTGTGACCAAAAGTGGTCATTTATCTTGGTCCTTTTTAGTTTAGTTTTATCCCGTGACCAAAAGTGGTCATTTATCTTGGTCTTTTTTAGTTAACTCACTTAAATTTATTAATTTTGGTCATTTATCCCTTGAAAAAATCTATGGTGACCAAACTTTTTGGTCTCCTAGTCACTAATCTCTCATTTTCCAATAGTGTCTTTATCTTTGCAAAGTCGATCTTGATTCCTTCTTTGCATACAATGTGCCCTCGTAGTATTCATATAGGGGTTAACAAGATGCTTTTTCATAGATTAAGAGACAACTGGATTTGTTGGCATCGTTATAGCATGGGCCTTAGCCATTTGCAATGATATTTCAACATGGAGTAGATCGTCCAATTGTCGAAATATACTACCATCGTTTTGTAGATATATTATTTAAATGTTTTGACAACAATTCTCGAAAATACTGCAGGTGTGTTTTTTAAACCAAAAGGAATAACTTTGTAGGCGATTGATTCAAATTCACAAAAAAATGTAGTCTTTTCTTATATTCTTTGGCTATTGGTACTTGGTTATACCTTGAGAATCAGTCTGTAAATGAGTAGAATTCATGTCCTGTAACTTCATTTAAGATTTCATCTGCATATGGTGTTGGGAATGGGTCTGTTAGAGTGACTTTGTTTAGTTCTTGGAAGTCAACATAGATCCTCAGTTTCATTGAGTTGTGTTTCTTTGGTTGGACAACCATCGGGCTTGCCCATTCCAACTGGTCAATAGGGTAGATAATTCCTGCTGCGAGCATATTATCGATCTTATTATTGACTATCTCTTTGTATTTATGAGCTAATTTATATGTCCTTTTCTTTACGGGTTGGGAATTGGGCTTGATGTCGATCTTCATTTCTCCCATTTCATGTACTAGCCCCTTGAGATATTTATAGTTTCTAGCAAAGACATTCTCGAATACTTTCAATAGGTTTACTATTTCGGTTGTTTTCTCTTCACTCCAATAATAGCCAATTTTTGCCATTTTTGGTCGTTCATCATTTGATATGTCAAACTCTTTAGTTTTAACTTTGCAATCCAACCATTTTGGTGCTTTGTCTTCATTGATAGATCGAATCCCTTCTTTGAATTGTGATAATGTAGAAGGGAAGTCTGTTGCGGACATTTGGTCGGTATCTTATTTGTCAATTGTGTCGACTTTAAATACTGTTCAAATTGGTTTTGTTGTTTCTAAGTGATACGATTTCCATCGAAATATTTTTCCTTCCGGATTTTTTTTTCCATCTGTAGTCTTTTCGATTGTGGTATTATATTGGTTGTATGTTATTGATGATATTTCCAGTTGATCATGGTTTAATATTAGGTTGTTGTTCTTAGTCGGTTCTATGATTGATTTTATATGCTTTGTAGTTTCGACTAGCTTTTCATTTTGTGGTATAAAACTAAAGTCCTTGATAAAGTTTTCTCTAAGTTCATTGAATTGAAATGTTTCACCTCGATCATTTTCCATTTTATACCATTTATTTGGTAATTCAGCTAGCATCGATGGAAACAGGTGTGGCTATGTGCGTTCATCTTTATAACCAAGTCTTCTCCATTCTCGTTTGCTTGTTCTTATGTGCTCCTCTGGGTCTTTCCCTTGGATGAAGACAAGTATTTGCGCCTATTTGGTTAGCTTCCTTCCTCCAAATATTTCTACAAAGTAAGTCAAAGATGTTGTCCAAGGATACAATCTTGATTGATGGGTGTCCCACCATCGAGAAGCTTGGCCTGTAAACGTTTCTACCAGGCTTTGTAGTCATCCATGTTCACCTATGTTTTTAGAGACTTGTTCTATATCCAGAACTGGGGATTCTCTTTCTTTATACCTTGGGATTTCTCTGATACTTATAATGTTTGGGTTAAGGTAGGGTATTCCCTAGTTTTCTTTTCGAATATTTTTGGAATGATGGAGACTCAGAAACATTGATGGACTGGTTTCTTCTATATATTCTGAATGATCCAACAACCTCTTGCTTGGGTCTCATAGTTTTCAACTTCCCAATCGTATAACTCTGCGTCTGAATTATATCCCACTGAGTCTTGGTTTCCTAAGTGAAGCTCACCATAGATATTGGGTTCAGTGTAGTATTCGCTATTTTGAATTTGATATAATTGTCAAATGTCGACTTCTTCATCAATGGGTTCTATCCAAGGTGGGAAGGATGAATAGGGACTATGACTTTCTGTCCATTCCCTTTTAATTTTATCCTTTCTTAGTCTAGAGATATTGATGATTTCATTTTTCTTCCCCATGGTCGACCTACCAAGGCTGGGAAGGATGTAGATCCTTCTTTAGGGTTGATAATTTCAAAGTAAACTTTAGTCGATATTTCTTTATTGCCATATCAACATTTCTCCAAACCCCAATGGGTTCGATCAGTCCTTGGTCAGCTAACTTGAGGTATATGCCTGACTCATATAGTCTAGGTCTACTCAAATATTCCCAAGTGTCACGAATCATAATATTTACTTGTCAAAGGAAGTCGAGTACAACTTGTCGAACATGGTATCCTTTGATTTCTAGATCGACAAGTGGGTTGGCATCGCTCTTGTCTTTTTGGTTTAGGTTGCATATATTTTTTGTTTGTTTTCCTATATTATTATTGTGCTTCATATTCTACAATAAGCAAATGAATTGAGATACTGATTTATCATCCTGTACTAAGCGTATTAATTTTTTAACTATGTTCTGTTGACTGTCATCGAATTCTTCTTGCCTTGCAAATTCTTTAAACATATTCATCGTGTCGTTATATAATTGTTTTTGTTTATTCGGGTTAGGATAATCATTTTTTTCTTTGATTTTACTTATACGTGGATTATCATTTCCAAGTTTTGTCCCTTTTCGGGTTATTATGTTCAGGTTCTTTCTATTCATTACATCATGTTTTTGAATACACGACAAGACATTAACATTTTTCTTTTTATTAATCTTGTCGAGCATGGTGGGACAATCCTCTAATGAGTGATCTCCCACACCACAGCTAGTACAAAAATTTAGATTAGTTATATGCTTGTATGGACAGTCTACATAGTAATGGCCTTCTTTGTAGCATGTAAAGCATTGGATGGGCTGTCCTGGTCGATTGTCACAATTTCCAAAAAATCATCCTTGACCTCCATGTCCTCCACGACGGTTGTCGAACCGACGCTCATATCGACGGCCTTCATATATTTGATTGTTTGGCTCATTTTGATCATTGCTTCTCTAGGTGTTATCATTATTCTGCGTGACTACATTCGTTTGGCAGACTGCTTGGTAATCTTTTCTATTCTTTAAATTTAGGTGGCATTTGGCCATTGCGTGAATTTTTACTTCACAAATTGCGCACAAAGATGCTTTGCTATTTTTCATGTTATATGGGAAATCTTTTGATGTATGGTCTCCATGTTCTTGGAAAATGTCATAGAAGCATTTTGTCTAAACAAACCAAACATCCCATCGACTTATGTCTTGTTGACAGTTATCTTTAGTGTTTCCAACCATGGAGAATTTTATGCACCAAACATCCTGATTCTTGAGGTTCAGCTCTTTCAAATATTTATGCATGATTTCTAGTTGTTCTTCCAGTCTAGTATCAACGGGATATGCTGAAAAATATTCATCCATCTCTACTTGCAGATATTTGGTAAGTGCATCTTCATATGTTTTAAACGTCTCCAATCTTATGTGCCACCGGATTTTCTATGATAGACCTGCAAGAAACCACTGAATGAATAATTGTTCATCAATTACATAGTCTAGTTGGATGAGGAGGTCTTTCCATTGTCTATCATATTCCTAGATGGACTCTCCTGGTTTCTGAGATGTTGTTTCTAGCTTTTTGGCTTCCAGATGTTTTGCGTCTGGATTTTTAAAGAAAGACAAGAATTGTGCTTTAATGTCTGCTTTGGATGCTTGGGGAGTTCTCTCGATATAGGTCATATACCAAGTTAGTGCTCTTTTCTATAAAGAACAAGTGAACTGTGCCATCTATCGTTCTTCGACCGTAACTTGATTTGCCTCCCATACTGACTCACAAGTGAACCAATGTCATCTAGGGTCTTAGTCACCCTCGTAGAGAGGGATATGTACTGATATGTGACCCGTGTTGGTATTTTTTTCGC
This sequence comes from Pseudotsuga menziesii, assembly GCA_001517045.1. Classification (NCBI taxonomy): domain Eukaryota; kingdom Viridiplantae; phylum Streptophyta; class Pinopsida; order Pinales; family Pinaceae; genus Pseudotsuga; species Pseudotsuga menziesii. The sequence continues at coordinate 294,321 of LPNX010052546.1, forward strand.
TGTTTCCTTCAGGATGTGGTGGTGGTGGGGGTAGTGGAATGTTTTGTTTGTCTCACTTTTCAGAGCTGTTGTCGACGAAAATTTCGTTCTCGTCATTTGTTTTTTTTGTCGTTTCTTCTCCGACAAGCAGTCGATTCGGGTCAACTTCTTCTATCGATGTCCAACTGCACTGATTTGTCTGCACGTCCAATTGTTCTAAATTTTACAAAGTTGTGTTTGGCATGGGGGGTGCTCCTTCATGTGTCAGGTAGAGCAAGTGGATACTCTGGTTGGAAGGGTACACCTAAAGTGTTACCCAATTTCCTTCCTCTAGTCGATGTATTACTAGATGATTATCATTATTTACCTTGTCATCTAGTCGACTCCATATACCAAACTCACCAGCTCTTAGTCATAGGTCTTCTTCGACAATGGCCTAAATTTGGGTACTCGGATCCATTGGAGACAGAGGTATTACCTCCTGGGGAATTTCTAGTTGGAGAGCTTCTCGCTACTCTATCCACAGGTCTTATTCCATGGGTGATGCCTCTTCATCTATGCCTTCTTCCTGTCGATCATGACTCGACTCTGGTGGATTTATTTCTTGGTATGTCACCCTAGAAGGCATACCTCTTTGCAGCACTATATCCTGTTCTCTTCTTTCTTCCCTCCTTTTCATCCTCTTCTCTCTTTCTATTCTCTGTAAATCCGACATACCTTTATGTGTCACTATTCGTTCGATTTCTTTTTTAGGTTGACTTTTCATTGCTGGTGATGGTATTTTCTTCAGTCGACTAGAATCCTTTTTAATTTACCCCGACACATGACCAGCTAGCCCCCCATAGCCTACCCGACGCTTTAGAAATATTGAATAGTTATGTTTATTTGCTTAGGAAGTACTCCCACTCGCTTTCGGAAATGAATTTTTCCCACTTCTTTTGTTTCTAGGCCCAATTAGAATTTGGTGGCGGTTCGTGTAGTGACAGATGAGGTTCTACGATATGGCCCAGTCCCTTATCTATTAGGAATTTGAACAAAAGGGTCGATAAGGAGAAAAGAAACTGCTCGATGAGGTCTATTTAAAACCTTTTCTCAATTCTTTCGACTAAAAATATTTCTTCTACGGCTTGTTCTTCACAGAATTCATCTGTGATCTTTTCAAACCACTCTGACAAGTTTTTTCGTCCACCTTGAATCAGTTTTTCTAATAGCTCTTGGTCTTTAGTTGCTTCCGGCTTTTTCATCCATAAGTTTTTTCAAAAGCTGAGGTACCAACTCTACAAACTTCTCATGTGTTGCAGTGAATAATTTCTCCTTTGCTTGAGCAGTGGTCAATCTATTTCTCCTTGCGTAGTTATGCAAATAATTTGCTATCTTACGCTCCCACCAGTTCTTAATCTTTTGTTCTGATATCATCTGCTTATGGTCATTATGTCCATATATGTACTACCTGAAATGGAACCAATGTTGTAATATCATAGATCACATAGGGTTACCAATAATACACATAGAAACATATAAACATAACAGACACAAGAGACAAGAATAGATAAGGAAGTAACATATTATATTATAACATGAGGGTCCATACATATGCAAAAACTGAATCGAGTTCTCATCTGGCTCAACAGCTTAATATATATGATTACAAATAGTTACAAATAACTACATGTTGGTTCGGTCAACTGACATGACTTTATGTGGCCGACCTAATCTCAAATTAGTTGGCTATTCGACTAGTCGATTCACTAACTAGCTCCTCCAACATATACTCAGGAGGAGTCAAAAATAAAATGCATGAAATGCTAGGGCCCCAACAACAAAGGACATTGGTCACCTTGTACAATAATGTAACTTAAACAATGCTAAAAAATTAATCTAAGTGAGGAAAGAGGGAAAACCTAGTGGGAAAAACCCCCCCTCAAGATGAACACTGAAAGTAGTCTGATCACCCTGATGAACTCACCCCCAATAGTGAACGGAGGTAAGTGAACTTCTTTTCTGAAAAGATATTGGTGAATATGTCTACAATCTGCTCATCAGTAGAGCAATATTTCAAAATGATGGTCCTGTCATGCACTAATTCCCTAATATAGTGCATGTGTATCTCTACATTCTTGGTACTCTTCCTAGTAACTGGATATGTGGATATCTTAATAGCACTTTTATTGTGGAAAAATAGGACAATGAAAAAATTACTACTAGGATCAAACCTTGAAAGAGTACCTAGCAACCAAATAGCTTGGATGTAAGCATTCACCGCTCCACGGCACTCGACCTCTGCTGAAGACAATGCTATGGAGTCCTAATTTTCACTAGACCAGCAAATGGGGCCACCACCAAACATGAAGACATATATGAAATTAGACTTCTCATCAATATAATTACCCGCCCAATCAGAATCTATGTAAGCAACTAGCTCTAGCTCGAAGTTTGCAGCATAGTGAATGCCGTAGGTCCTAGTTCCCTGAATATACTGGAGGATCCTCTTGGACTCCTTCCAATGAATATCATGAGTCAGCTACATGTATCTTGACACAGAATTCATGGCATAACAGATATCAGGCCGAGAATGAGTCAAGTAGAGAAAGCTACCTATCAGTTTTCGATAAATAGTGCAGTCCATGGGAGGTGTGCTTTTTCCTTCTTTAAGGCTGATCCCTGAAAGGAAAGAGAATGGATCAGCCTTACATCCAGACATGTTAAACTTAACTAATAGGTATGATACATATTTTTATTGATTGACCATTATCCCATCAATATTTTTCTCAATTTCGAGCCCTAGAAATTGCTTCAAGAGCCCCAAATCCGCTCATTTCAAATGCATTGTGGAGGGCAGTTTTGATGACTGAAATAGAAGCAACTATGATACCTATAATCAGTAAGTCATCAACATATAAAACAATAATAAGCAAACTACCATCATACTGTTGTAGATACTGTTGATGTAATTGTAACTTCAGAATGTATTCATCCATATTTCTTATGTATTGTAACCCGATGTTTATTCTGGGATGTATTGTAATGTATTTGAGTCATGTCATACCCCAATGTTTATTCTAGGAAGTTTCTATAATGAGAAATTCATGTCAAGTCATTGTGGGTAACCCTCTTATTGGTCAAGGGTTAAAGTCCCCACAGTTGTGGGGCCCTTCAGTTATTAGACTATCCTAGTGAAGTTGACCCTATGTGAGTCATTGTAAGTTAGGGGAATAGTCCCTACTGTTGTGTTACCCTCCTATTGGTCGGAGGAGGCAAAGTCCCCACAAGTGGTGGGGCACTAGGGTTATTAGAAACTCCTAGAGATGTCGGATCTAGTAAGTAATTGTTAAGTGAGGCCGACATGTTGTAGTGGGTTCCAAGTGAATGGAAGAATATGAATAGAGGGTGAGAGCCTCTCTATTCATCATACTCAGACACACTCACTCACTCATTGGGGCGCATGAGTGAGAGAGGAGAAGCTCTCTCAGTGAGAGAGAGAGAGAGACTGCTGCTGTCAGGAGATCATCTTACTATTTTCCAGTTTTACCTTTGGTGCTGATTCTATCTCTGAGGAAGTTGCGGGGTTTTATCCTTTATCGTTTCTTTGAGGAAAATTATTTGTGTCTCTTGTCTCTTGTTTTGTGCTTATGTTTTATTGTCGTGCTTGTTATTCTCTCAGTTAAAAGATCCTAATATCATAATGCTAGCTTGAATGATAAAAATATAACATGGTATCAGAGCTAACCTAGGAAGAAGACATTGTGCAACTGCAAAAGCTAGGGATTCTTACTTTTTGGGTCTCTCTCCACAATCCATCAGCAAAATTATGCTAGGATGATTCTCCATTGAAGTGCGCATCTTTCTGTCGAAGCGGAATTCGATTCCGAGCATTTTTAGTTTTCGATGCGGAAATTAGGCCTTTCTATAGAAGAGGAATTTTTTAGTGAGCCCAGCATAGGAATTTTTTCCTCATAAAAATCAAATTTTAGAGACCTGGATCAATAAAATTGGTTGGGTAAAACTCCAGAAAAGTCAAACCCTAGTTTGACCCCGAGCTAGAAAAACCTTAAATACTAAAACTGCTAAGTTTTGGTACATTCGCTATATCCTGAGATTCGAAAAGGATCAGGAGCTAAAAATGGTAGGGGCTAATTAAACAATAATGATGAATACTGTATCCCAAATTCAGCCTCCGATTCACTATATTCTGGGAGATATGATCTCTCAAAGTTAGGGTTCCAGCCTCTTCCAAAATTCATCCCTAAACAGGACACCTGGGGATAATTGCTATATATTGCACTACATAGGTCCAAATGAAATTTTTGAAGATGTTCTAGAAATGGCACAGACTTTAATTTCTATGATACAAATTTCAGACCCAGAAGATGAAACAGTGATACGTGCAAGTCTGTACAACTTCGTTGTTCTGAACAGTCCTATAACAGGTCACCTTGGGAAAAGGATCATAAATCCCAATTGGTGAAACCAATCCTGATAAAACCTATGGTGTTGGATCAGGGACATATTAGGTTACCGCAGTGAGAAATTTTAGACACATAGGAGCATTAATTTTGGAGATACTACAGAAACAGTAACAAGAATTTCTGTAGAAGAAAGTGGAAAACTAGGGCTTCCTGTTCCGGGAGCTTCCCTCCACTGTTTTCAGAAAAGGAGTACATTGGACAGCTCCATTTGAAGATATATATCTATCTATCCAATCATATCTAAAATATTCCAAGTTTCTAAAATTAGGGTTTCTGTGATAAACCCTAGATCAGCCAGCTCCGGAACCAGGACAGACACCTCAAAATGGTAAGATCTGATCTTTCGCTATTTTCATTTGAGGTTCTCATTTCAAAGTAATATATCACATTATCTTGATGACAAGCTTGGCGAAGTTGACAACTTCCAATCCTGGAAGTATATGATCTCTCTGAAGAAAATGGATTGGACACCTACATGAGTATAGAGGTTCCATTTCCAGAGGGAGATGAGGCTAGAAGCCTTACACAAGAAGAACTTGGTCAAGGACAAGAAGATCATTATTTATTCAGTCACGAATCAACTTGTACTACAAGTGTCTTCCTTAAAGACACCAAATATTTTTTATTCCTTGACCAAACTATTTGAAGAGAAGAACAAAAATCCGAATATGACCTTAAGCAACCAGTTGAAGAATGTGAAGATTTAGAATGCAAAGACCATGCAGTCATAAGGGTCTCTCAAATCAAAGAACAACTTGAAGTGGTAAAAGAAGAAGTGAAGAATGTAGAAGTGGTGATAGCCACCTTGAATGGCCTCCCAAGATCATGGGATTCATTCATTCGAGGAATGTGTGTGAAAAGGAATTGATTACTTTCAGTAGTCTCTGGGAAGAGAACACACAAGAAGAAGAAGCTCAAGAAGAGAATGTGGGAGCAACTGAAGATCAAGCTCTTACCATCCAAAGAATATCCCTCAAGCGATGAAGAATATGAAGATCTGAACTCTTGAAGAAACTCTTATCCATCTTAGCTTTTGGATAAGAAATGATGCTATTATGAATGAAGAAGACAATGAATCTGAAGGCTCAAGAAGGAGTCTACCCACAAAACAAATAAAGATAACTATTCAATTGTCATTTCATGATATTGTTTTGTTATGCATTTGTTTATATTCAATTGATGTATTATGCATGATAGGATGTTTGCATTAATGATAGTAAACTACTAATATGCATGTGATGGGTAAGTAGCTCATGGTGCTATACAATTCTCCATTACTAATTATCTAGAATGAAACCTCTTTGCTGACATATTAGATTAGTGCACAATCTCAATGTTGTCCTGGTAGAGATGGAAGGAATCTAGAAAGTTTCAGTGAGATATGGATGAATGTTGTATTGGCTAAAGTAGTTTCATGATCACATATTTAGGCATAGGAATTTTCCAGTATGAATATTCCTTATGAAATGTTTCTAACCATACAAATGCATTTGACTTGTAGGAAAGACCGCATACATAATCACCTGCAAGCAAAGAAGGATAAGGCTTGTTCTGAAGAACAAGTGACGGCATTTCAAAATGAAGAATAATATGATGAATACAGTGACATCATTGATGCAGAACCTTCCAGCCATGAAGAAGTAACCAAGAAGAAATGGAAGACCAATTCAAGAAGAATGATGTCTAGGATGCAATATCAATACGTGAAGAGAAGTTCATAGCTCCATCATGTAGTAGATGGAAACATCATGGGATACAAAGAAAGATTCATAGCATGAGGCTTCTCACAAAAAGAGGGCATAGACTATGAAGAGACATTTGTAGCCAGTAAGAATTGAAACACATATATGATGAGCTTGATGAAGATCTTAACCTTTGCTACAAGGTTGAAGATACAAGTCTATACACTAGATGGTCACATAGAATATTAGTAGCATAGGAAGCTACTTGTCACTCCAATACATAATGTTCAGTGCATAGAGTACAGAAGACAGAGGGAGTATGATGCTCCACTTTAGAGGGAGTGACTACAGAAGATCTAAGATTCGACATGGTATGACACGATGGATAGGTTACTGATGACTTTAGGCTTTACTGAGAGTAAAGTAGATTCCAACCTTTTCTTCAAGGTTGAAGGCGGAAGACCAGTGATGCTCTTGTTATGTGTCAATGCACTATTTTTCTAAGCATGGAGGTGTGGAAAAGGGAAGTATGCAGTAGAGATCCTGAATAGATTCAAGATGATGGACTGCATGACCACACCTATGGCATCGAACCTGAAGCTATTGATTGTTGCTTCATCAAATACGGTCGATGCTACGATGTATTGTCAGATGATTGGGTCCTTGATGTACCTAATGAATATGAGACCATATATTTGCTTTGTTGTGAACACCTTGAGCCAGTTCTTGATAGATCTGAGAAATGTTCACTTGATTGCTGCAAAGCATATTGTGAGGTACCTAAGAGGTATAGTGGATTATGGGATCAAGTACGATGCAAATCAAAAAGATTAACCTAGAGGGTTATGTTGATTCAGATTGGGCAGGCAGTGCCATCGATAGGAAGAGCACTTCAGGGTGTTGCTTTAGTATGGGATCAGGTGTGATCTCTTGGTTTAGCAGGAAGCAATCCTTTGTGGCACTGAGTACAGTTGAAGCAAAGTATGTCGCAGCTTGTTCAGCTAGTTGTGAGGCAGTATGGTTACGGAAGCTACTATCTGATTTATTTGATCTCTAGTTGGATGCTACTTGTATACATTGTGACAACCAGAGTTGCATGAAGTTGTCAGAGAATCCAGTGTTCCATGACAAGTCGAAGCATATCAAGATCAAGTATCACTATATCAAGGATATGGTGTAGAGGGGAGCAGTGAAGCTCCAGTATGTTGCACTGGAGGAACAAATAGCTGATGTATTGACACATCCATTGGCTAGGGTGAAGTATAAGTACTTCAGGGAGAAGCTTGGTGTTCTCTAGTTAGAGGTTTCCTCCAAGGGAAAGTGATGAGTCCCATAGCCATTCTGACATGGTGAGAGGATTGGTTCCTTCCATGGTCAAATGTAAGGGCTAAGCCATTCTGTCATGGTGAGAGGATTGGTTCCTTCCATGTCAGATATGAGTGGTGAGATCCATAGCCATTCTAATATGGTGAGAGGATTGGTTCCTTCCATGGTCAGATGTAAGGGCTGAGCCATTTTTTCATGGTGAGAGGATTGGTTCCTTCCATGTCAGATATGAGTGCTGAGATCCATAGCCATTCTGACATGGTAAGAGGATTGGTTCCTTCCATGGTCAGATGTAAGGGTTGAGCCATTATGTCATGGTGAGAGGATTGGTTCCTTCCATTTAATATATGAGTGTTGTCCATTCTATTGAGTAGGACAGATGTAAGGGAAATTGCCATTCTGGGAATGGAGGTACCTGGTCAGTTACCAGGAAAAATCAGTCTAGGACTGAGAAGCCATTCTGATGTCATAGAGGGATGTGTTCCCACTTGATCAGATGTAAGGGATGAACCATTATATCATGGAAAAAGTATTAGGTTCCTTCCATGTTAGATGTGAGTGTTGGCCATTCCGATAAGCAAGTCGGATGTAAGGGAAACTGCCATTCTTGAGGAGAATGGAGGCACCTGGTCAGTTACCAGGTAGCTCAGTTGAGGATTGGGGGCCATTCTGATATGACCGTAGGATTGGTTCCTACCAGATTAGATATGAGTGAAATCCCTTCCATCATTGTGAGGAGGATGTGTTCTCGCTTGGATGGATGTAACTCCAGAGCCTTTTCATCATTGTGAGTAGGACGTGTTCCTGCCTGGATGAATGTAAGTGCAGATCCTTTTCATCATTGTGAGTAGGCTGTGTTCTCACCTGGATGAGAGTCTTTCATGATTGTGAGCAGGATGTGGTTTCGGCCTAGGTAGAAGAAAAGAGACCTTCCATCATTATGAGTAGGATGTGGTTCCGGCCTGGATGAAAGTGTGGAAATATTCCATCATTGTGAGCATGATGTGTTCCTTCCTGGATGGGAGTACGAAACTCTTCCATCATTGTGTGTAGGATGTGATCCCGCCTGGATGGATGTGAGTGCTATGCCTTTCTGATGAGTAGGTCAGATGTAAGTGTTGAATCCTTTTCATAGATGATAGTGATTTCCTATCATGCTGGTGAATGTGAGTGTTGGGCCTTTCTGATGTGATTGTAGGCTCCTACATGATCAGATGTGAGTGCTAGGCATTCCTTTCTGATGAGTAGGTCAGATGTAAGTGTTGGGCGGGCCATCCTGAAAAGTAGGTCAGATATAAGTGTTGAAGAAGACCTACATGATGGCTAGGCCTACAACCAGCATGAAAAAGGGCTAGCTCTATAGAAATTCCTGTGATGAGAAGAATCATGAGGTAGCACCCGTGATAATCCAAATCGAATGATGATCCAGATACAGTGAAGAGGATCTAGCAGTGATGATCCAAATCCAATGATGATCGAGATCGAGTGATGATCCAGACACAGTGATGATGATCTAGATCGAGTGATGATCTAGATTCAGTGATAATGATCTAGATCGAGTGATGATCCAAATCCATAGGAAGATGACTTGAAGATGAATATGATGAGAACTCAATGATGATCCAGATGATACAGAGAAGAAGACTTGTGCTAATAAATTATGTCGAGAGAATACCTTCCTAGTTAAGAGGAAGTGTTGATGTAATTATAACTTTAGAATGTATTCATCCATATTTCTTATGTATTGTAACCCAATGTTTATTTCTGGATGTATTGTAATGTATTTGAGTCATTCCATACCCTGATGTTTATTCCGGGAAGTTTCTATAAAGAGAAAGTCATGTCAAGTCATTGTGGGTAACCCTACTTTTGGTCAAGGGTTAAAGTCCCCACAGTTTTGGGTCCCTTGGGTTATTAGACTATCCTAGTGAAGTCGACCCTAAGTGAGTCATTGTAAGTCAGGGAAATAGTCCCCACCATTATGTTACCCTCCTATTGGTAGGAGGAGGCAAAGTCCCCACAAGTGGTGGGGCACTAGGTTATTAGACACTCCTAGAGATTTCAGCTCTAGTAGGTAATTGTTAGGTGAGGCCAACATGTTGGAGTGGGTTCCAAGTGAATGGAAGAATATAAATAGAGAGTGAGAGCCTCTCTATTCATCATACTCATACACACACACTCACTCATTGGGGTGCATGAGTGAGAGAGGAGAAGCTGTCTCAGTGAGAGAGAGAGAGACTACTGCTGTCAGGAGATCATCTTACTGTTTTCCATTTTTACCTTTGGTGCTGATTCTATCTCTAAGGAAGTTACGGGGTTTTCTCCTTTATGGTTTCCTTGACGAAAATTCTTTGTGTCTCTTGTCTCTTGTGTTGTGCTTATGTTTTATTGATGTGCTTTTTATTCTCTCAGTTAAAATATCCTAAGATCATAATGCTAGCTTGAATGATAAAAATCTAACAGATACACGTTCAGATCTGATTTACACCTTTGGAAGTTTCATAATAGAAGGAAGGAATCCATCTTGGAATACCACTCTCTCGGGGCATGTTTTAACCCGTATAGTGACTTATTTAGTTTAAAAACCAAAGATGAACTAGAAATGTAGCCCTCAGGCTGCTTCATGTATATATCCTCATGAATATCCCCATGTATAAAGGTAGAATTCCCAGTGCTTAGATGCAGAAATTGCCAAAACTAGGCGGATGGAGTCCATTTTTGCAACCGGTGCAAAAGTCTTATGGTAGTCCACACCTTGGACCTAGGAGAAACATTTTGATACCATCCTTGCCTTATAATTTCAGTTTTTTCCATCATCAAAAACCTTAGTCTGAAAAACCCACTTGCATTGAACCAATTTCCTCCCCGGAGGAAGAGAAACTAGCTCCCAAGTAGTGTTTTTCTGAAGAGAATTCATCTCTTCATCCATGGCAGCTTTCCATATGGGATCCTTCCGAGCATGGTAGTAAGACTTAAGATATGAAATTATCATTAAATAAAAATATTTAGACAGAAAATAATCAGGACAAGAGAGCACAGTACCTGCTCTTTGGAAATCAGACCAGGTTCTTCTTGGATGATCCAGATTTCCAATGTTTTCACCTGTGGAGGAGAGTGTCTGTCTATCCCAAGTTGGGAGATGATTTTTTACTTCAGGTTCTGATTCAGAATCTGATTTTTTCTGTACACTAATATCAGAAATTATAGGATCCAAATCAGGGTCATCACCCCCAATTCCATCATCCAAATATTCAGTAGAATAGGAAGGAAATTCAGCAATTGTCTCCTTCACTAGTTCTACCTCCTGAAGAGGCTCATCGAACATGAAACTCCTTTCAATGATGAATTGTTTTGTTTTGATATCCAGCATATTGAAACCTTTAGATTCATCAGGATATCCAATAAGAAAGCATTCTATGCTTTGCAGTTGCAAATCCCTCCTTTTATCATGCAGAATTCGAGCCCATGCAGTGGACCCAAATACCCTGAGATTCGACAAATCTGGCTTGTGTCTGAAATATACTTTGAAAGGGGTATTCCATTTCATGGATGAGTGTGTAACTCTATTTTGAATATATTCTGCAGCATTCATGGCTTCATCCCACAAATTTCCATCTAACTTATTTGCTTCCAACATGCAAGTGGTCATCTCGTTGAGAAACTGATTCTTTCTCTTCGCTACACCGTTCTGCTGGGGAGTGTAGGGCACTGAATGTTGCATATGAATGCCACTTTGGGAAAATATATGTAGAAAATAAATACTGATATATTCCTTGCCATTATCAGATCACAAAATCTTAATATTTTAGCCAGATGCATTATCAATCAAAGCCTTCAAATCAATGAATTTTTCCAAGACTTTCGACTTCTTTTTGATAAAAAAGACCCATGTGTATCTGGAAAAGTCATCAATGAAAGTGATAACATACCTTGATACATTCATGGATGTGGTAGGAATGGGTCCACTGATATCATAATGTATCAGACCCAAGATGCATGATGCTCGGCTTACCTTCCCCCAATCAAACTTATGCTCAGGGTGCTTTCCAACAACACAACCCTTGCAAATTCTGGTGGTAGCTTTGATGACTGGGAGGCCTTCAACCATGAAATTATTCTGAAATTGATGCTAGTACTTAAATTTCAGGTGGATGAACCTCTCATTCCACTATATACTAACCTCATTTCCATGAGTCAACAATGCGGTGGGCTTTGCATCCGCCACAAAATGGGAGAACTCGTAGGCTTTTGCATGATGGTTTGCAAGGCCTTTTACTACAAGATTTTGGGATGCAAGTTCTATGATCTATACATCATCTGGGATAAAGGAGACTCTCTTGGGAACTCCCATATGTGTCATTTGATAAACACTTAGGAGGTTTGATGAAAGAGATGGTACATACAGGACATTGGAAAAATAACCATGCTCAATATTTACAATACCTTGTCCTTTGAAATATGATTATGGAGTCATTTCCCATGTGGATGGGAATCATTTTTCTAGTCTCCAAAGATGAGAAAGAGTCTCTTCCAGCCATCATGTGATTCGAAGCTCCATAATCTATCAAAAGAGCTTTGGACTTTGAAGTGCTTGCCATGAGAGCATGACCTATTTCATTCTGTGGTTCCCGATCTTGCTGATCTCTCCTTTGAAATGTTTCTAGAAGATTGATGTGATTTTTATCAAGAAGAGAAGTTGCTTCATCAAGTTTCTTTTTCATGTAGGCATGTTCAGGGTGGAATCCTTTCCCGCAGTATGAACACTTGACTTTTTCTTTTCCATGATGCCCTTTGTTTTTGTTCTTCTTCGAGTCGAAAGGCTCTTCATGCTACTCGTTTTCAACTTTAGGCTTAGGACATTCAAATTTGGTTTTTGGGTTCTTCTGCTGCTTTCCTTTACCCTTTAGATATTTGGGCCTCGAAGCATAGAGAGATTGATCACGGGAGGATCTGATGATCCCCATCTGGACAAGCTTATCATGTTCACTTGTTAGGGACTCATTGAAGGCATTGAGTGAAGTCATATTCCATCCATGGGTTGTGAGATTCCCCACACAGAATGTAAAGACAAACATGAAATAATAAGCTCCAAGTTTGGAGAGAATGGTGAGGATGAGATGATCATACTCCTTCTCCACCTTACACTGCTTCAACAGTAAGACAATGTGCTTGAACTTTGTGAAAAAATCATTTAAGGTCTCAAAATTGGAAGGTTAGAGAGACATCAACTCATTTTCAAGCTGATAAACTCTGAAATCATGCTATTTTGTATACAAGGTGTCCAATTTGTCTCAAATTTCCTTTGTATTCTTCAATCCCGAGAGGTGGAAAAGAAGATCCCTGAAAATAGAGAGGCAAAAGAAACCGAATGCGTCATCTTTCTTGTTCAAGAATATAACTTTGTCTATTACATGAGTAGGTGCTTCTTCAATTTCCATAGTGACCCAGTAGAGTCCTCTAGCACGTAGTTGGATATCCATATCTCCTTTCCATGAATGGAAATTGAATAGAGTCAAGAGTTAGACGGAAGAATCCATCTCAAACTGTTGTAGCGAATGCTTTTCACCTGTTAAAACCTGCAAATCACAACAAAAGGGGCACCATAAGGTTGAATAGCCTGCACATTTTAGGCTTTCATCACACCCATCATAGCTTGATCAACAATTCCTTAACTTGGGGTATTAAGTGGTAAGCCTTTGCTTTTGGTGTAGTGCTAGAATTTTGAGCTTTGAGCTTCATGCAATATATGCCAAAAACCATGTTTTTGAGAGATCTAAGCTTCATCCCACCATGAGATTTGATACCATATTAATCTGTCACAGTAATCTAGGGACTAAAACATAGTCTCATAAGAGATTTCAGACAATTAAGCATGAAAATGGCATAATGGTGTTGCAATGGGAGTAGCAGCTCTGTATAATCAATAAAAAATGAATAATACAATACAATGATCATGCAAGGTGCATGAATTCCAAGACAATTCAAATTCCTAAGGAGGTCATTCGAATTGAATGAATGGGTGTAGCTTAACTGAATGTTAGCCATAGTAAACACACCTAGTTAACCCACTGATCAAGCCGTGATTGACTCACCTGATCCCTAACTGTATCGGAGTGCAATGGATGACTAAGTCTAACTTAAAGTAGCTCAAACACATGTCACTGCATACCAATCAACAAGTGGTAGTGCATCATTAACTCCAATGAACCCCGATAAGGTTAACTAAAATCAAACTAGTTATCAAAAGTGGTTGGAGGCGCCCTATTTGTCTCCGGTTCATAAATATTAATAAAAATAATCAATAAATGAAATGGAGGAACCTTCACAACTCAGCTTAACTAATTGTAACAATCATTTATCAATTAGGTGCATTTATGACACTCAGATCACCATAGAATGGCTCCCTGATTGAAGGAAGAAGCCCCAGTTAGCCTCCCTGATTGAAGGTAGGCATGGGTGTGCTCATGTTGATGTCATAGAGTGCTCATCAGATGCTGATTAAGTCAATTAAAATTAGGATAGTGGTTTAACAAGGCCAAATTGACCAAATTAAGTGTGCATGTTGGGTAAATGACTCCAACATTGGTTATTAGATATATCTGATAAACTAGTCCAATCCACTCTATTGTTATCATCAACAAACTTAAAGAGGGAAAATTTTTGGAGATAAGTCGAAATGCCTTTATCCCAGTATTCAGCAAGAAAGCACAGAAGATGCACATATAATTCCTCTGATAGATTTGAAACCCAACTAGAGCTGCGAAGAATGAAATGGGAGTACCACTGGTAAGGCACATATCTCACCCCCAATAATTTCAATATGCATGAAAATTGATCTTCTTCCATGCAAGAATGTACTATGGATACCCCAGTCGACCATAGAAAAATATGGCTCTCTAAGCCACTTTCACATGCATTGTCTAATATTTCTCTAAAGGAAGGAAGTATTATGCGATCTTGTTTAAGAATACAATAGTCACTACGAGTCTCACATAATATTACCTCTTCTTCGTCCAGTTGGTTATGAATGGTAGCTCTGACTCCTCTTAGCCCTGGGAAATAGGGGATACCAATTGATAACTACTTGAAAAAATGTGATTTGTACATGGGAGGAGCTAATTCCATGCTACGCAAAAGGGAAATAAAGGCAGAGAAAAAATATGATCGAATGCAGTTGAGTATTCCTTGGTTCCACTTGCTGTAAAAAAATGATACCCTCTCTAGAAGTAGCAAGTAATAAATCTTCTTGAATTACAAAGGGAAATTTAGTGACCATTTATGTAGGAATAAAATCATAAATATCAGCAGCTAACTTATTTCCATCTCTATTGAGACGCTCCTCAAACGGAAAAGCCAATGTTATTACCCATTTGTCTGTGTCTTTCCTTTCCTCTATCCTGCTCTATTCATGCACAGGAAATAGTGAATCCACATATAATAACTGCATTCACTCTCTATATCTTCATTTTCTTGTGCTGAAAGATGCAGAGTGAATGACTGATTCTATTCATTCTTGGTAGTTTGAAATTCTATTTCTCAAGAAACATAGATTGCATTAACCTTGTTCTTTGCAGATTCCTCATTATGTTCATGAATAGAAAGCTTTCTGATTTTAGACATAAACAAAATTAGTTCAAGATTAATATTAGCCAGTTTTTCTTTCACAGCATCAACCTTTTCAAGCCGCAAAGGAACTATCATAAGGGGTGTTTGGAAGTTCACAACCAAATAGTTCTTGGAGGTCTTCAATTCTTGGCTCTTCATGTATCCACTCTAGAACAATATATCAAATTCTAGATCTAGGTGGAGGTATCTAATTAAAACTTATCTTATATCCATTGCTGAATATGTAAGGCTGATTTGTTATCAAGAAAACACTCTTAAACCCAAACTCTTCAAATTTAGAAATATACATTGAATTTTTTTCTTAACAGCCAGCATTAGAAGAAGATCCCAATCACCCCCAATTCAATTTTGTTGTCATTACATATTTCATATAAACAACCATGACCCAAATCCCTTAAAATCAAACTTTGCAAATTTAGAAATATATAGCAAATTTATCTAAACAACCTAGGATTAAAAAAACTCCAAATGATCAAAACTTGGTTTTGTTCTCATAACATATGTAATCTAAATAGCCATAACTCAAGGCTAGAAAATTTAGAAATATATAACAAATTTTTTCAATGAAGAGGTGCATTCTACAACCCAGTAGGATTTTAGTATCACTAATTGTACTTCCTAGTCCCATTGCCCTATATTTTTGGTCATTTGTCGGACATTAATAAAATTAGCGTATGTTATCTTATCTTCACTTCAAGAATTATGTCAAAATGTCATTGAATTTAGGTACCCTTTATTTTCTTGTTTATCTTATCCACTTCCATATCTTCTACATGGGAATCATTCTGGGCATAATAAAGTTAGAGCAATTTTCAAATTTGGAATTGGATTAAAACCGTTTAATCTTGCTGAAGAATAGGAGTCCTTGTAGAAGTTTATTTTTGTGGAAAACCAAATATTTGCTTATTCTCCAACATTCAAGACTATCAATGAGCATAATAATCTACTAAACCAATGTTAGTATGACCAAAATGTGAGATCTTTTCCAATGGAGTTGGGGGTTCAAATTTCAATGCCGAGGGTGGTGGATTTTCAATATTCTCACTATGGTTTGAATCTGTCAAGGAATGCTTTCTGTGTCACTCTATAAGGATTGATTCCCATGCATAAGTGGCACTATAGATAATTGTTCCTATGTAACAATAAAGCATCAATTTCAAAATAAAATGTCAAATCTCTAAGGTGTCAATAAAGCTCAAAGATTTATAGTTCTAACACCAATTGACACTCTCTTTTTTTTATGGAAATGTCAGTTATGTACTTAATTCGTTTCTTGTCTATGTCTTTTTTTTCTTGTACTAGTGTCCAACTATTTTATGGATTGATTCTTAGATATTATCTATTTCTTATTAATTATAAATTAGATATTAGAACTGATTTCGCACTCCCACTTATCACGACATTGTCTGTACATTTATTCTATTCGAATTGAGCTACTCTTGGGGCCATTAATTGGACATTAAAAATGGTATCTTATCTCATTATATCAGCTTATATTATCTAAGGTACAGTTGGTGATGGATATAAAATTGAAAATTATCAACTCTCCTTGTCATCTCTTATCTTATTTATGGTGTAGTTGGTTATGGATGTATCTTTTAGAAGCACCCCCTTCTTGTAGAACTGGAAAAAAAGTCGAGTGGTGTTTCTAGTGAATTTCAAAAATTGTTTAGTTATGTAACTTTAGACTATCTAAAGTAGAAATTTTGAGTGGCCATTTTAACTTTGATTCAGTACATTTCTTGAGGATGTCTTGGTTTTATGAGACATCCACTTTCTCTAAAAATTATGAAATATCAGTAGCGAGAACAATGTAGCTTGTACTGAACATATCATATTGGTGTAGAATATTTTCTTGTGTTTTGTACTATGTCCCCAATAAAATCCACTGCACTAGCATCATATTGACCTCCAAAATGGGGTCTCAATCTATAACATTCCCTTATGTTTCCCGATCCCCAAAAAATAGATAACATTTCTTGTCTCTGTCTTTTTATTTCTTGTACTAGTGTCCAACCATTTTATGGCTTGATTCTTAGATATTATATATTTTCTTATTAATTATAACTTAGAAATTAGAACTGATTTTGCACTCCCACTTAGCACTACATTGACTGTACATTTATTCTAGTCCAATTGAGCTGCTTTTGGGGCCATTAATTGGACATTAAAAATAGTATCTTATCTCATTATATCATCTTATATTATCTAAGGTATAGTTGGTGATGGATATAAAATTGAAAAGTATCAACTCTCCTTGGCATCTCTTATCTTATCTAAGGTGTAGTTGGTGATGGATGTAGCTTTTAGAACAACCCCCTTCTTGTAGAACTAGAAAAGAAGTGGAGTGGTGTTTCTAGTGAATTTCAAAATTGTTTAGTTATCTAACTTTAGAGTATCTAAAGTAGACATTTCAAGTGGCCATTTTAACTTTGAGTCAGTACTTTGCTTGAGGATGTATTGGTTTTATGAGACATCCACTTTCTCTAAAAATTATGAAATATGGGTAGCAAGAGCAATGTATCTTGTAATAAACATATCATGTTGGCGTAGAATATTTTCTTGTGTTTTGTACTATTACCCCAATAAAATCCACCACGCTAGCGTTAGACTGACCTCCAAAATGGGGTCTCTTGAGGCCTAGATATTTCGCAGGCAACAACAGCAAGGGATTCTCCCCAGTCAATGTTCCCAACTAGCTCGTGACTGTTTGGTGTAGGGAATCCATCCGGTTTGCAGTCCAGCTACCGTAGGTCAAGTAACAAAAATAAAAAGTTTTACCGATTGCGGCCCAGTCCACCATATATATTTTTGTATTTTTTGGCTTTAAGTATGATATGCAAGTGCCTATCTAAAATGCAGGTTGATAAAGAATGCAAGGAGCGGTCACAATGTAATGCGCAGGTTCTTACCTCTCGTCTTGGACTCTCTTGCATCTAAATCAAACACAACTAGAAAATACATACTAACTCAGCTGTCTCTAGAGAGCAAAATATTAATTCATGAGTAATGTAATACTGTTCACATGTTAAGGTAAATCACAGATAGTTGTTCTCGGAATCAAAACACATAAACATGAATAATATATACGTGACAAGATAGCTCATCAATTGTTAAACTCTCCATTACTCATAGTGGAAATTATCTTAGAATAAACCAGAGAACATTCAGATAAGAACATAGGTTCAGAAAGTTAGAACGCTCTCACAGTTAATGAAAAATAGTTGAAAACGAAATAGTTCCCCTTCAACATTGTTCATTTTATCACATTCAGACATTCCACACGGAACCTTCTCCAACAGGCAAAATTTGCGAATTTTTTATTGTAAAACGAAGTAGTTCCTCTTACAAACAAAGGCTCACAAGTTTTTCCAGGGAAAAAATCCCCCTCCCCTCTCTAACTTTCCTCTCTTTATACAAAAACAACAAAACCCTTGGGCTTCCCCCAACCGTTTAATCTCACAATTTTGTCTTTTTCGTGAGTACTCATAATTCACATAATGCGTTACATTTCGGATTTCAACTTATGAGTACTTCATAACGGGATCGGCTCGGTAACTGACGGATCCCTTCCAAGCCTGGGATTTTGTTGCCATCGATTCTACCTTGTCTTTTATGTGTCCTTATGAGATCCGTTGATTTCAGAATAAACTCTGCTAATCACTTTTCAGCCAACTTTCCTCAACTTTGTCCTTTAGCTATGTCTTCTAGCAGCAGTAATCTGAAGAATCTTCTGAGTCCATCTACAGTTAAACAAAAATTCACATTAATTAGGACTGCATCTTCTCAATAAAATTAAACTATACTAGCAACAAAACTGATCATCAAATGAGGCCTAGTACTGCGCCCTTGCCACGAAATCCTTAACAAGGATCAAAAAACACTGCTGCCCACATAGGGGTTAAAACTCACAAGATGACAGGAAAAACCTTATCAGCAGCTTGAACCATTTAAACATTGGCCAGATAGTCTTACTAGCAGCCACAACGGTGGGTTTCAAATGGACAACGAGTTCCATGGGACCGTTAAGTCTATCGGAGTCGGAAGAGCTAAATGCCAAAGCATCGAGCGGAAAAGTTCCCTATCAGCGAACAGAAAGACATCAATGTCGAGAGGTTAGTGCATTACATAGCTGCAATGGTGGAATATGAAAATACCATGGACCCCGCCACCCAAAGACAAATCGGTGAAACCCAGACAAAGCATCGGCGGGTGAAGCAGTTATGCGGCGGACACTTAGTTCACTTGGGAGCCACAATGGTGGAAAACCATGAGACTATAGCATTCAATCAAAGTCATAAACTTTTCTCTATGGCACAGAAACATTGTAAAAAACATTAAGTGTTCGAAAAAACTTAAGGTCTCGCAGCAGTCCAAAAAGCATGTCTCACTTCCAAAACAACGGCTTCACAAAGATCAAACAACCCCGACTCAAACTTCGATCAACCTCCGACAATGAAAAACAAGTCAAAACAATAACAACATGACATCAAGGATGTCAGGACCATCTGTTATACAGCTGATTGGCACCTCTCCGTCCGAGTGCTGACATCCCTCAGGTCGGCACACAAAAGGACACTTATGGATTGAGGTTTGCCTAGTTTCATTATACCTTGATTGATGATGAAATACATTACCTATATGCCCAGCTGATTACTTTGCTATTTTGAGATTTTGAGTGCATGCGTGACTATCCCTATTGACATGTCGCGCATATGCGCGAGTGTTATGTTCAGCAGGTCGCGCATACATCTATGCGCGGGTTGCCCTTATACAGAGTCGCGCATGATGCGCGGGTTGCCTCACTACATACCTGCGCATATATTCCTCAAAATTAGTTTTTAAAAACACGCGTTAATGGGAGATTAGTTGTTTCATTTACCTTAATCCCATTAACTGCTGCAACCTCCCTAACCTTCGAGAACTGCCTCATTTCCTTCAGATAAATAGAGGCCTTGGGGAGGGGTTTGATATTGATACTTGGAGAGCAAAGTTATGCTGGTGGATTTTCTACAGAACCTTTGGAGCAGAGAAAATCAGAGTCCTTTGGTGACAGAGGAGTCCCTTGTTCAGACATTGGGTTGTAACCTAAACTCCCTCTATTATTGTTAATAAAGCAGATTACTTCTTCCATATTGTGTTTCATGTGTTGTGGCTTGGTGAATATTTATATTTCATTATAATATGCGATTTGCCTAACCTACATCTTTATATATGAATCATACTGTATATTGGAAGAATATTTGTTAACAGGTTGAAGGAGGAATTATCCTGGAGATTGTAGAAGTGAAGCAAAGAGGAAGGAGTTAGCTTGGATCAACCTGCGTTTATTACAAGTAAGTTCCTGCTACTTCCCTATTTCCTATTTGTGCTTTTATAATCAAATTGTCTGCAAGGTCATAGTATGTTGGTAACCCCCAGACCTAGGTTATTAGGTGAATTATCCATTACAACAGAACTGGCGACTCCGCTGGGGATGCCAAGTCTGCTTTAGGTCTTTTTCTGTTTTCCTGGCCAGTAATTGCTCGAAGTCTTGTCTGTGATCTTTTGTCCTGCCTTCTTACATACTTACAGCATTTGAAAGTCTTGGTTTCTCTCTGTTTTTTTTGAGAAAATTTTGCACTTATGCGCGGGTTACCTTTATAGACAGTCGCGCATATCAAGTTGCATGCGCGGGTTGTCCTTATAGACAGTCGCGCATCATACGCGACCTGCTCTACTACACAGTCGCGCATATCCCTGAAGACTGTGATTGTTGTGTTGAAGTTTGCTTGTTCTTTGGCATGGTATGTGTCCTGTCTTCTGTAGAGGCTTTCTTTAAGAGTGTTGCATAGTTGTCTGAGTGTTTCAGGTGATCATGTTTGAGTGCTTTTCGAAGCCCTTGGGTTCCTTTTACTTGTGTTATTTACTGTCTGCATTTTGAAACTTTCTAGCCTGTTTGGGTTATTGGTGGAGTGCTTGAGTCTAGATCAGTGATCAGGGTCTTAGACTCTGTTTGTCCAGTCTACTGTCTATCAGTTGTTGGTCTGTACTTGCCTGTTTGAAAATCTGCAGTGATTTTTAGGTCATTGTTTGCACCCAAATTGAGGTCCTGGCCTGCTTCTTTTGCTGGTTTTTAGGGTCTGTCTGCCTTTTGGTTTCTGTTTGT
>LPNX010052579.1:5066-66108 GCA_001517045.1 Pseudotsuga menziesii
GAAGGTGTTGATGAAGGAAACACTGAAAAAATTAAGGAGGCTAAAGAAGAGGTACCCACAGAAATTCAGCCAGGAGAAGAAGGAAATTGGGAAGAAAAAGCTAAAACCCCACCTTTTCTTTTGACCCTAGAAATGCTGAATCATAATGTGCATAATTGCTTAGTAGATTCTGGGTCATCGATGAATGTTATGCCACTTGAGGTTTGCAAAAATATTAATGGACAACCAGAGCCCACATCCTGGGAGGTAGTGCAATTAGATAGAACATGTGTCAAAGTAGTGGGAGAAATAAAGAATGTTCTTATTCACTTATCTGCAAATAACAAGATATGTCAATTTATTGACATTATGGTGGCTGACATACCGGATGGATATGGGCTTATTTTTAACCGAGATTGGTCTGCCAGGTTAAAAGGTTATTTGCTTCAGACTGGTCTCATTTATGGTTACCTCTTAAGGGCACCCCAAATCAGATTAAAATTTTGAGGGAACCTTACATGAAACATACTGTCACTCAGCTGGGAGAAGGTAATGAATATGCTAATTCTGTCCTGGGAAACCATCTAACAGAGCTTAAGCTAAGATATCATACTTTAGGAAAGGCCAGTTCTAAAATTGACGCTCAGCCTGAACTCTTTCGATTTCCTCAGGCTGACAGAGACGACTATAGACTAGTGGACAGGGTTTCGATTTCAAAAATGGCACAATTAGACCATGGATAGGTTTTTGGCCTACAATCCAGCCCACCCCTTGACTCCCTAGGATTAAAGATTTTCAGGAGTGGACACTTTTTCGTTTCTTTTGTTTTAATGATTCTGTACATAAATAATTTGATGTTGTTTTCTTTTGGTTTAATGCTTTGTTATTAGTTCTTTTGGTTTTGAATAAAGAGGAAAAGTTTTGGTTGCAATGGGAAAATCAGAGTTCTTAATTAACTGACATCTTGAGCGAAAAAATGTTCTTTAAAACATAGTATGTCTTCTAGTAGCAGTGTTCCTAACTGGCCATGCATTCATTGAAGTCCTACTTAACCCCTGGTAAATTACTTAGAATTAAGAGGTCTGGAATACTATTTCGAGGCTCCATCCATTTCACATCTAAAATGTCCAAGGGAGTGACAGCAAAGGACCCACGGAAAGTAAGCAATGTAAACAGTATATCATATATAAATGATCCCATGCCATGATTTCAGAGAAGCTAAAATATATCAAGAGTCAAAAATACTTAAAAGAAACAATACATATCAAAGCAAAGTATCAAAAGCATGAATTTCAAATTCCCAAAAGTTCCTCTCCGTCCGTGAGATGAAAAGTAAATTCTTCTCTCACACAAAAGGACACTATGGATAGAGGAGCCTGAATTAAATTCAGAAAGAAAGGCAGATGGAGGACTCAAAAGAACTAAAGTTCAAAAGGCACAAAAATGCACTTGGCATGAGAATGAGGAACAAAGGGATAGTGCTGTTTACTATATGTTACAATCCTGTGGTGTCCAAGCTGGAAACTACCTAAGGACGGGTAAAATAAATCTCACTTATTAGGCCTCAAAAGAGTTATTCAGACTTGTAAATATTTATGGGGTTACTTTTTCCCAATGAGTGAACTGCTTTTCAATGATTTAAATGTATGGGTTGGCAGGCTTAGGAATACAAACATCTAGAAGATTTCAATTCTGAGCTAGACAATATTTTTACTGGGGAGGAGTTAAGTCATAAATCTGGGGTTCACCAGGTACTCGCCAATTGTAGCAGCTGCAACATTTTCACAAAATTTGAAAATTTTTGGGACCCTCCTTTTGCTTATATCGGTTTGATTTGCTTATTTGATTTGATCTAATGATTCTTCAGAAAGACTGTTTCTAATGCCTGAAATGATCCACTTGTGGTTTTTTTCCTTTGAGCGCTTTTCAAGTTTTGAATCGGAAGATTTTTTGCTGGTGCTCCCGCCGTTGCGGAGAAATAATAAGTTTCACCCTGGACATTTTTCCCCAATGCGTTTGTTTTAATCAGCTGATTTTTCGTTTTACATCAGAACGATTTCTTACTTCATTCTCCGCAGTTACGGATGGAAGATTGTGAAGTATCCCGATCATTGCTTTGACTTTTTAGACCTCGCATGGTTGTTTTCGTCGGTCCCTAAGTTTTGGGTTTCCGTCGTTGCGGCCGCAAAAAGAACTACCTTTCCGATCTTTTAGTTGTTTTCTCTTCCGATTCAGACCTTGCATTGGCGGGGCATGATGTCCTTTGTGTTCCCGCCATTGCGGCTGTTGAAAGCATTATCCTTTTGGTCATTTAGTCGTTTTTCCTCTGATCAAGATTTTTTCCCATCACGGACTGTGATGTCCTTTACAGTTTCGCCGTTGCGGCTCCCTATTCCATTATCGCTCCAATGTTTAATCTCGTAAGCTCCGACGCGTTTATTTTTCCTCCCGGTTATCCTCTCGGACAGCTTACTTGGTTTTGCGACCTGACGTTGCGGAAGAAATGTCCTTTTGACCTCCGATCCTTAGAGTTCTGCCGTCCGATATTTCTCGCTGTTGATGGTTGACTATATATATATATATATATATATATACGGGGTTGGGTTAGTATTCTATTTGCTATTTCGACTGTCGTTCTCTGTCACTATCGTGTGCTGTTGTTGTCTCGAGCTCGCAAAGACCCCGTTTTCGGTGTACCCATGTTTCCAGGTGGCTCAACCGTGGAAGCTTGACCACCTTCTTCCCGTTATTCACGCAGTGTTTCCAGATAGGATCCTCATTGCATTATCCCATTCCGTTCGAGATTTTTTTTATTTTTCTACGGTTAGGTTTTCTGCGACTGTTTTTCCCTTGGCCTCATTAGTTACATGCGCATATAGTGGGGGGCTTGTATTGTAGCTATCAGTAGGAGCGTTTCTTGGCCCACAGGGTAGTTTCCTTCCGTGGCCTTTTTGTTATGCGACCCTGCGCTTAGTGAATGGGGGGTTTGGTGCAGACAGTCGTTACGCTGTCTGCACCAATCTGCCCTATGTGATGATGTTTTGGTAGGGGAATGTTTTTCATGGTCTTCCTGTGGCACTTGGACTGGTTTCTGCCTCTCATGTTGCTCGTATCCTTTAGACCAAGTCGCGTTTCACCGCGCTGTTCCGGCGACCCGTTTCACGGTCGGTTTTGAACCCGAGTCGGTTGGGGGTTCCATAACACAGCATAACCTTTGACCATAGATTCACGCAAGAAATATTTTTCTTGAAAGATCACCGCTAAAAAATCTTGAATAATTTCCACTGTCATTCCCTACAGCGCGATGATCATGGCGCCCGTAGATAGCCCGAGTTTTCTTCATTTTTATGCAGATTTGCTTCCCATTCGATTTTGTTGATAGAACTGTTTTGGTATTAGACAACAGTGGTAGCTTGCACATATTTTCTTCATTTAACAATTTTTTTGTCATGTTAGACATAGATGAAGTGTAAAACTGCACATTGTGTCTCAATGTTTGCAACTTAGCTGGAAAGGGCCTGATGATGATAATTGCATGTATAATAGGAAGAGTCCGAACTCAAAATTTTGAAGCGACAAAAGAAGAAGGCCCCTGTGGTCGAAGAGGATCCTAAAGTGGAATTTATTACCAAAACCAAATATATCTATGAGGACACCAAGTGCATATCTAGTGTAGAGCCTGAGTACCAGTGGGGAGAGATATACAAGTTGATCACGCGCCGAGAGGTGCCTGATATGGGCTTGGAAGAAGAAGGCATATATGCCAATATAGAGAGATATTCACTGATGAGGATTTCCACAAGACCAGAGCTCTTCCCATGCTTTGAAGTGATTGGTTGGATTCTGCCCTGGGAAGATGTAACCACTATGATCCTGGAGAATGTGGACAAACAAGGCTATGCTGCCTATAGCCCAGGATATGTAGCCCTGGCCTACCACCTGCCAGAAGCACAAGTATTTTTGTCTGATGATTGGTTGAAAAACATTAGAATGGACCTTGTTGAGACCCTTAAACGAATGTTGTTATCTGGAAAACATTTTAGAACTAGGCCAACGGGAGAATATGACACAGCGAGCTTAAGGGCCCCGTACAGGTTCATCGCCTTAATGCTTAACAGAATTTTTGGAAGAGCTCATGGCAGGAGCTTCAAATTGGAATGGATGCCAATTATTTTTTATGTTGCAACCCAGGGGACCGTTTTCAACTAGGCCAACATTGTATCAAATAGTCTTTCAACCTGCATGGCCTGAGCTTTGGGAGGAGTGTCCCAAAAGAGGTCAGAATTCTACATGAGTTCCATACTCGTCGATTGTATATTGTGCAATCAACCTCTCTCCAGCATGAGGTGCGTCTGGGATAGGGAGATGATGCCCATTTATTCTGCATACAAGCCACTGTGGGCACACAAATACCATAGTCATTACCGGGAAGTCTGTGAACAGTTCATCATGCCACTGTATACTCTCATTTTTCTGAAGGAATGTGACTGCATGTCGAAAGAGGCATTGCAGGTAATTGAGGAGTATGCAGATTATTATTTGACCAAGGATGGCCTCTACTTCAGAATGTTCGGAGGTTCCAGAGCACCCTCCCTACTGCCCAAATACACCACAGACTACATCATTCATAAGGAGGCAGTTAGGCAAGTCTTCCTGGATGGCATAGGGAGATTTTTATTTGAGCATAAGAAGGCTGCCTATCCACCTTTTCCCTTCAAGTTAGGTAGTTATAAGTTCACCAGAGTGAAAAAAGCAGATGAGTTTGTAGAAGAGTTGGAAAGGTTTCATTTTGGTGAGATTCCCTTCCACAAAAAGAACTCCCGCAATAAAGTGGTTGAACACTGCAAAGAGAACAACATCCATTTCAAGTAAACCCACCATTGGGATAGGGAAGAATCTCTCTTCTGCAGTGCATTGAACATAACATCCTTGAGGAGAAGGTTCAAGAAGAATATCACCACCAAAGGTGGGAAGGGGAAGGATGAACAAGCTAAAGCCGATGAGGAATCAAGGAAACGAAATGAGGAATCCCAAAGGTTAGCACAAGAAGCTGCAGGGTGGTTCCAGGGAGAAGAAGAAGAAAAAAGAGGAGCTGCCCAAGAAGCAGCCAAAAAGGAAGAAGAAGATGCCAGAAATAAAGAAGAAGAAAAGAAAAGGAAGCTTGATGAGGAGCTTCAGAAACAGGAAGCAGAGAGGCTAAAGCTAACTCAGACAGAGATAGAATAGTCATCCTCTGACACAGCTGGCGGTCAGACCCAGGACATGGAAAACCCCGAGGTGCAGGACCCAGAAGTACCAGCTGCCAGCACACCTGGACAGTCTATGGTCCCCACACTTAAACTGGTCCCTTTTGTACAGAAGGTAGGGGAAGAAATCCCTGATTTCAATACTGTTTTCTATGACAAGGAGACAAAGAGGATAGTGAAGAGAATGGAAAGGAAGGTTGAAACATGAGGTCTATCGGGGAAGATGATAACGGATATTCCCATTGTATTTGGAACAGACCGAGATCCTAGGTTCACCATTAGAGCCGGAGCTGCATTCATCCATGCCTCGGAGGATAATGTGGAAAAAATAATGACAAACCTGGAGCAATCCAGAAAGTCTTCTTCTCAGCCGAAGGGCACATTAAGAAAGGAGAGAGAAGAAAACAGCAAGCTGAAGAGAAAATTTGAGGAAGTGCAAAGGGAGATGAAGTCTTCAAAGGCTGAATTACAGGTTCTCCAAGCAGAAAGAAGATCTATGGATACTGCACAAGAGTGTCTAGAGAAAATGCAGCAGGAGTATTAAGAGTTAAGGGTGGAGAAGGAACAGCTGCTGGGAAAGATAGAAGACTTAGAGCTGCAAAATACCACCTTAGAGGCAAGTGAGAAGCAAGCTCAAGAACAAGAGATGAAACTTCAAGAGCAGATTTCTTCTCTAACGACTGCTCTAGAGGAAGTAAAAGAGCACCAGGTTAACCTCCAGCCTTTTAAAGAACATGTGCTGGCACAAAAGGCCAAGATGGTTCAGCTGCAGACCGCCATGGAAGAAGAGAGGTGCAAAGTTTTCCAAATAGACGGTCGATTAGAGGAAATTTTGGAGACTTCCTCTTATTTTTTTGATAGATCTCAGGACGTCCTGGAAGTCCTCATAGCAAGAATGGCAAGGCTGGAAAATAATGAAGAAACTCCTGCAGAGTTGCCTTCGAAAGATAAACAGGCCCTAAAGTAGGATTACGACTTATTAGAGTTTTCCATAAACACAGCAAAAGATTTCAAAAACGATTTTAGAAAGACTAAAGGAGCATGCACAGAATTCTTCAGAAGGCTCCTAATTACCTATAACCGGTGCCAAGCAGAAGCTGAGCATAGGCTAGATGTTTTTCCAAACCACAACTCACTTGTGGAGATTTTGTAGAAGAGGTATCAAAAGGAGGAAGCAAAAGTACAGCACCTTAGGGACCTTGACGACAAGATCTTAAAGAATGAAGTAGATCATTTCGCCATCAGTGTGCAGCTATTGGAGGATCAGCTTCGATTAAGTGCGCCCAGAATTAAGGCCATCAAGAACCAGGCTGCGAAGTTAGAGATAAACATTCCTTTTTTGGAACCTTGCACGTTTGAAGGAATTTCCTTTGAGGCTTTGGCGTGGAAGAAATTCCTAGGTGCTCAAGCAGGGCCCTCCCCATGAATAATCATTCACTTTTTCAATATATAACAATTTTGTAAACACTTAAGGAAAGTGAAATTTTTGGGAGGCGAAGAGTTGGGAAGCCCAAAAGTCATTTGTGGGAAGCCCAATAGTCTCATCCTTTTTGTATAAATATAGAAGACTTAGAGGAACAAAGGGGCTTTATCCCAATTAGACATGAAAGGCAATATTGTAAGAAGAACTATTTTTTTTTTGCAATAAAGAATTATTGTTTGCCTGTCGGAGAAATATTGGTGGGACTTTCAAATGTTATGCTGTGGATTGCGGAAAGATGAACTATTTCGTTTTTCCATCTTTTTTGTCCATTAACTGTGAGATCGTTCTAACTCTTAGAGCCTATGTTCTTGTTTTAATGATTTCTAGTTTATTCTATGGAATTACCACCATGAGTAATGCATGTTGTTCATAAACAATTGGCTATCTGATTGTCTAAATATCTTTAATCATTCATGTGTTGTAGGAAGGAATATCAGCTATCTATAATTTCTCTTTATAATGCATGCACAATACACATTACTCATAAATAAGTTACAATTTGGCTCCCTAGGGATAGATAGATAGATAGTTAGTTTTATTTTATTGCTGCATTTGTGATTTAGATGCTTGTGAGTCTAAGACGAGAGGTAAGAACCTGCGCATCACGTTGTGACTACTCCCTACATCCTTATCACCCTGCATTGTTAATTAGGCACGTGCATCTCATACTTTAAGTCAAAATACAAAAACATACACGGTGGACCGGGCCGCAACCGGTAAAACCTTTGTTTTGTCACTTGACTTACAGTAGCCAGATCGCAAACCGGACGGATTCCCTACACCAAACAGTCACGGGCTAGTTGGGAACGTTGACTGGGGAGAATCCCTTGCTGTTGTTTCTTGCGAATTTATAGGCCTCAATAGTTTCTGGCACTAGAAGGAGGGCCGCCAGTGCATGGATGCCGTGGAAACCTATTTTCCCAAAGATTACCCCACCAGCAGATATTTGGAAGCTTTTGACCTAACCCAAGAACTTACAGGTTTTGGTTCTACCTTTGAAGCAAGTAATCCTGGTTGCACCTTACGTTGATCTTTGCTCAGACTCCTATTCTTTTACCTTTTCTCATGGCTGGTGTTAATTTGAATCAGCCCAACCCACTACCGGCTTAGAGAGCTAGATCACCTTTGAACCTGACACCTGCTTTGCATAACCTACCTCAAGGTTTTGAAAAGTTGCTGCCTAAGTTTGATCCCGATGAGAAGATTGCTGTAGATGACCACTTGCAAAGTTTCTATTTAGCAATAGAAGGGTTAAGAGCTGGCGAGTACGAAGATGTTGTCTGTAGACTATTCCCGCATACCCTTAAAGGAGCAGCAACATCCTGGTATTTCAGTTTGCTTGCAAAATATATTCCCGATTGGGACACCTTCGAAAGGATTTTCAGAAGTAAATACGCAGCCCAAAAGACACATGCCTCACTAATGAAAGGTCTTGGTTTGTTAAAAAAAGAGAAGGAGCAGAAGGTGCATCATTTTACTCAAAGGTTTTCAACATACTTAAAGAACTTTTCTGAAACTAACAGACCCTTAGGCAAGGTCCTAATTGAATATTATACCTCAGCCCTAGGACCTGAGTAGGCCATGTTTGCCAAAATGAAAGCTCGACCTACGTTGGTAGAGACTTACGAAGAAGAAGAAAGGGTAGAGGCTGAAAAGGAAAGTATAGAAGACTATCCCAAGCAACCTAAGGAAAAAACTGTCGGGAGAAGAGCCTTATTGCTGTTGAAATCTAAAGAGGAACAATCACATAATTTTTAGGGAATGATGAAAATGATTCAGAAACTATCCAACCAAATAATAGATCTGGATAAAGAAAGGGAAGTTCAGAGAATTTACAAACCCTACTACCAAAAAAGGGATGATACCAACCAATTGAAGATTCCTCCACCAAATTTTGCATCAATGAATATAACAGAGGTAGGGGGGGGACAATTTCTGCACTTTTCACCAACAACCTCATTCTGAAAAGAAGTGTCCTCAATGGTTAAATTCAATAAAATTGGTTATGAATCAGTTGCTAGACTCTAAATTGGCTAAGGACAGTGGTAAAGAGGAAAAGAAAAACTAGACCACAGAGAAACAAGATAATGATACCATGTTTTCATGGGATGGTGTCTCGCTTTTTGACACAGAAGAGAGTGCTCTTAAAACCGAATGCACGCCTACAGCAACAAAAGACATGGATTTGATAATTGAAGACAATGCAACAATTTCAAAGATTAAGAGGTTACAAAAGAATGTCAAGAGACAGGCAGATGCCAATGTTGAAGATAAAACACCTAAAGTCACTACTCTCAACCAGGAAACAAAGTCAATCAATGAGCCTGTCAAAACTGTGGAAGGTGTTGATGAAGGAAACAGTGAAAAAATTAAGGAGGCTAAAGAAGAGGTACCCATAGAAAATTAGCCAGGAGAAGAAGGCAATTGGGAAGAAAAACCTAAAACCCCACCTTTTCTTTTGACCCTAGAAATGTTGAATCATAATGTGCATAATTGCTTAGTAGATTCTGGGTCATCGATGAATGTTATGCCACTTGAGGTTTGCAAAAATATTAATGGACAGCCAGATCCCACATCATGCGAAGTAGTGCAATTAGATAGAACAGGTGTCAAAGTAGTGGGAGAAATAAAGAATGTTCTTATTCGCTTATCTGCAAATAACAAGATATGTCAATTTATTGACATTATGGTGGCTGACATACCGGATGGATCTGGGCTTATTTTTAACCGAGATTGGTCTGCCAGGTTAAAAGGTTATTTTGCTTCAGACTGGTCTCATTTATGGTTACCTCTTAAGGGAACCCCAAATCAGATTAAAATTTTGAGGGAACCTTACATGAAACATACTGTCACTCAGCTGGGAGAAGGTAATGAATATGCTAATTCTTTCCTGGCAAACCATCTAACAGAGCTTAAGCTAAGATATCATACTTTAGGAAAGGCCAGTTCTAAAATTGACGCTCAGCCTAAACTCTTTCAATTTCCTCAGGCTGACAGAGACGACTATAGACTAGTGGACATGGTTTCGATTTCAAAAATGGCACAATTAGACCATGGATAGGTTTTTGGCCTACAATCCATCCCACCCCTTGACTCCCTAGGATTAAAGATTTTCAGGAGTGGGCACTTTTTCGTTTATTTTGTTTTAATGGTTCTATACATAAATAATTTGATGCTGTTTTCTTTTGGTTTAATGCTTTGTTATTAGTTCTTTTGGTTTTGAATAAAGAGGAAAAGTTTTGGTTGCAATGGGAAAATCAGAGTTCTTAATTAACTGAAATCTTGAGCGAAAGACTATTCTTTAAAACATAGTATGTCTTCTAGTAGTAGTGTTCCTAACTGGCCATGCATTCATTGAAGTCCTACTTAACCCCTGGTAAATTACTTAGAATTAAGAGGTCTGGAATACTATTTCGAGGCTCCATCCATTTCACATCTAAAATGTCCAAGGGAGTGATAGCAAAGGACCCATGGAAAGGAAGCAATGTAAACAGTATACCATATATAAATGATCCCATGCCATGATTTCAGAGAAGCTAAAATATATCAAGAGTCAAAACTCCTTAAAAGAAACAATACATATCAAAGCAACGTATCAAAAGCATGAATTTCAAATTCCCAAAAGTTCCTCTCCATCCGTGAGATGAAAAGTAAATTCTTCTCTCACACAATTAAAGGACACTATGGATAGAGGAGCCTGAATTAAATTCAGAAAGACAGGCAGATGGAGGACTCAAAAGAACTAAAGTTAGAAAGGCACAAAAGTGCACTTGGCATGGGAATGAGGAACAAAGGGATAGTGCTGTTTACTATATGTTACAATCCTGTGGTGTCCAAGCTAGAAACTACCTAAGGACGGGTAAAATAAATCTCACTTATTATTCCTCAAAAGAGTTATTCAGACTTGTAAATATTTCTGAGGTTACTTTTTCCCAATGAGTGAACTGCTTTTCAATGATTTAAATGTATGGGTTGGCAGGATTAGGAATAAAAACATCTAGAAGATTTCAATTCTGAGCTAGACAGTCTTTTTACTGGGGAGGAGTTAAGTCAGAAATCTGGGGTTCACCAGGTAGTCGCTAATTGTTGCAGCTGCAACATTTTCACAAAATTCACAAAATTTTGGGACCCTCCTTTTGCTTATATCGGTTTGATTTGCTTATTTGATTTGATCTAATGATTCATCAGAAAGACTATTTCTAATGCCTGAAATGATCCACTTGTGGTTTTTTTCCTTTGAGTGCTTTTCAAGTGTTTGAATCGGAAGATTTTTTGCTGGCGCTACCGCCATTGCGGAGAAATAATAAGTTTCAGCCTAGACATTTTTCTCCAATGCGTTTGTTTTAATCAGCTGATTTTTCATTTTACATCAGAACGATTTCTTACTTCATTCGCGTAGTTGCGGATGAAAGATTGCGAAGTATCCCGATCATCGCTTTGACTTTTCAGACCTCGCATGGTTGTTTTCTCCGGTCCCTAAGTTTTGGGTTTCCGCCGTTGCGGCCACAAAAAGAACTACCTTTCCGATCTTTTAGTTGTTTTCTCTTCCGATTCAGACCTTGCATTGGCAGGGCATGATGTCCTTTGTGTTCCCGCCATTGCGGCTGTTGAAAGAATTATCCTTCTGGTCGTTTAGTCGATTTTCCTCTGATCAATATTTTTTCCCATCGCGGACTGTGATGTCCTCTACAGTTTCGCCGTTGCGGCTCCCTATTCCGTTATCGCTCCAATGTTTAATCTCGTAAGCTCCGACGCGTTTATTTTTCCTCCCAGTTATCCTCACAGATAGCTTAGTTGGTTTTGCCACTTGAAGTTGCGGAAGAAATGTCCTTTTGACCTCCGATCCTTAGAGTTCCGCCGTCTGATATTTCTCGCCGCTGATGGTTGACTATATATATATATATACGGGGTTGGGTTAGTATTCTATTTCCTATTTCAACTGTCGCTCTCTGTCACTCTCGTGTACTGTTGTTCTCTCGAGCTCGCAAGGACCCCGTTGTCGGTGTACCCGTGTTTCCAGGTGGCTTGACCACCTTCTTCCCATTGTTCACATAGCGTTTCCAGATAGGATCCTCATTGCATTATCCCGTTCCATTCGGAATTTTTTTTATTTTTCTATGGTTAGGTTTTCTGCGGCTGTTTTTCCCTTGGCCCCATTAGTTACATGCGCATATAGTGGGGGGCTTGTATTGTAGCTATCAGTAGGAGCGTTTCTTGGCCCACATGGTAGTTTCCTTCCGTGGCCTTTTTGTTATGCGACCCTGCGCTTAGTGAATGGGGGGTTTGGTGCAGACGGTCGTTACGCTGTCTGCACCAATCTGCCCTATGTGATGATGTTTTGGTAGGGGAAGGTTTTTCATGGTCTTTCTGTGGCGCTTGGACTGGTTCCCCCCTCTCATGTTGGTCGTATCCTTTAGACCAAGTCGTGTTTCACCGCGCTGTTCTGGCGACCCGTTTCACGGTCGGTTTCGAACCCGAGCCGGTTGAGGGTTCCATAGCACAACATAACCTTTGACCATAGATTCGCGCAGGCAATATTTTTCTTGAAAGCTCACCGCTGAAAAAGATTGAATAATTTCCACTGTCATTCCCCACAACGCGATGATCATGGCGCCCGTAGATAGCCCGAGTTTTCTTCATTTTTATGTAGATTTGCTTCCCATTCGATTTTGTTGATAGAACTGTTTTGGTATTAGACAACAGTGGCAGCTTGCACATATTTTCTTCATTTAACAAATTTTTTGTCATGTTAGACATAGATGAAGTGTAAAACTGCACATTGTGTCTCAATGTTTGCAACTTAGCTGGAAAGGGCCTGATGATGATAATTGCATGTATAATAGGAAGAGTCTGAACTCAAAATTTTGAAGCGACAAAAGAAGAAGGCCCCTGTGGTCGAAGAGGATCCTGAAGTGGAAGTTATTACCAAAACCAAATATATCTATGACGACACCAAGTGCATATCTAGTGTAGAGCCTGAGTACCAGTGGGGAGAGATATCCAAGTTGATCACGCGCCGAGAGGTGCCTGATATGGGCTTGGAAGAAGAAGGCATATATGCCAATATAGAGAGATATTCACTGACGAGGATTGCCACAAGACCAGATCTCTTCCCATGCTCTAAAGTGATTGGTTGGATTCTGCCATGGGAAGATGTAACCACTATGATCCTGGAGAATGTGGACAAACAAGGCTATGCTGCCTATAGCCCAGGATATGTAGCCCTGGCCTACCACCTGCCAGAAGCACAAGTATTTATGTCTAATGATTGGTTGAAAAACATTAGAATGGACCTTGTTGAGACCCTTAAAAGAATGATGTTATCTGGAAAACATTTCAAAACCAGGCCAACGGGAGAATATGACACAGCGAGCTTAAGGGCTCCGTATAGGTTCATCGCCTTAATGCTTAACAGAATTTTTGGAAGAACTCATGGAAGGAGCTTCAAATTGGAATGGATGCCAATTATTTTTTATGTTGCAACCCAGGGGACCATTTTCAACTAGGCCAACATTGTATCAAATAGTCTTTCAGCCTGCATGGCCTGAGCTTTGGGAGGAGTGTCCCAAAAGAGGTCAGAATTCTACATGAGTTCCATACTCGTCGATTGTATATTGTGCAATCAACCTTTCTCCAGCCTGAGGTGCATCTGGGATAGGGAGATGATGCCCGTTTATTCTGCATACAAGCCACTGTGGGCACACAAATACCACAGTCATTACCGGAAATTCTGTGAATATTTCATCATGCCACTGTATACTCTCACTTTTCTGAAGGAATGTGACTGCATGTCGAAAGAGGCATTGTAGGTAATTGAGGAGTATGCAGATTATTATTTGACCGAGGATGGCCTCTACTTCAGAATGTTCGGAGGTTCCAGAGCACCCTCTCTACTGCCCAAATACACCACAGACTACATCATTCATAAGGAGGCAGTTAGGCAAGTCTTCCTGGATGGCATAGGGAGATTTTTATTTGAGCATAAGAAGGCTGCCTATCCACCTTTTCCCTTCAAGTTAGGTAGTTATAAGTTCACCAGAGTGAAAAAAGCAGATGAGTTTGTAGAAGAGTTGGAAACGTTTCATTTTGGTGAGATGCCCTTCCATAGAAATGACTCCCGCAATAAAGTGGTTGAACACTGCAAAGAGAACAACGTCCATTTCGAGTAAACCCACCATTGGGATAGGGAAGAATCTGTCTTCTGCAGTGCATTGAACATAACAGCCTTGAGCAGAAGGTTCAAGAAGAATATCACCACCAAAGGTGGGAAGGGGAAGGATGAACAAGCTAAAGCCGATGAGGAATCAAGGAAACGAAATGAGGAAGCCCAAAGGTTGGCACAAGAAGCTGCAGGGTGGTTGCAGGGAGAAGAAGAAGAAAAAAGAGGAGCTGCCCAAGAAGCAGCCAAAAAGGCAGAAGAAGATGCCAGAAATGAAGAAGACGAAAAGAAAAGGAAGCTTGATGAGGAGCTTCAGAAACAGGAAGTAGAGAGGCTAAAGCTAACTTAGACAGAGACATAATAGTCAGCCTCTAACACAGCTGGCGGTCAGACCCAGGACATGGAAAACCCCAAGGTGCAGGACCCAGAAGTACCGGCTGCCAGCACACCTGGACAGTCTATGGTCCCCACACTTAAACTGGTCCCTTTTGTACAGAAGGTAGGGGAAGAAATCCCTGATTTCAATACTGTTTTCTATGACAAGGAGACAAAGAGGATAGTGAAGAGAATGGAAAGGAAGGTTGAAACAGGAGGTCTATCCGGGAAGATGATAACGGATACGCCCGTTGTATTTGGAACAGATCGAGATCCCAGGTTCACCATTAGAGCCGGAGCTGCATTGATCCACGCCTCGGAGGATAATGTGGAAAAAATAATGACAGACCTGGAGCAATCCAAAAAGTATTCTTCTCAGCTGAAGGACACATTAAGAAATGAGAGAGAAGAAAACAACAAGATGAAGAGAAAATTTGAGGAAGTGCAAAGGGAAATGAAGTCTTCAAAGGCTGAATTACAGGTTCTCCAAGTAGAAAGAAGATATATGGAGACTGCATAAGAGTGTCTAGAGAAAATGAAGCAGGAGTATCAAGAGTTAAGGGTGGAGAAGGAACAACTACTGGGAAAGATAGAAGACTTAGAGCTGCAAAAGACCACCTTGGAGGCAAGTGAGAAGCAAGCTCAAGAACAAGAGATGAAACTTCAAGAGAATATTTCTTCTCTAACAACTACTCTAGAGGAAGCAAAAGAGCAGCAAGTTAACCTCCAGCCTTTTAAAGAACATGTGCTGGCACAAAAGGCCAATATGCTTTAGCTGCAGACCGCCATGGAAGAAGAGAGGTACAAATTTTTGCAAATAGACGACTGATTGGAGGAAATTTTGGAGACTTCCTCTTATTTTGTTGATATATCTCAGGACGTCCTGGAAGTCCTGAAAACAAGAATGGAAAGGCTGGAAAATAATGAAGAAACTCCTGCAGAGCTGCCTTTGAAAGATCGACAGGCCCTGAAGCAGGATTATGACATTAGAGTTTTCCATAAACACAACAGAAGATTTGAAAAAAGCTGTTAGAAATACTAGAGGAGCATGCGCAGAATTCTTTAGAAGGCTCCTAATTACCTATAACCGGTGCCAAGGAGAAGCTGAGGAAAGGCTAGATGTTTTTCCAAACCACAACTCATTTGTGGAGATTTTGCAGAAGATGTATCAAGAGGAGGAAGCAAAATTACAGCACCTTAGGGCCCTTGACGACCAGATCTTAAAGAATGAGGTAGATCATTCCGCCATCATTGTGCAGCTATTGGAGGATCAGCTTCGTTTAAGTGCGGCCAGAATTGAGGCCATCAAGGACCAAGATGCGAAGTTAGAGATAAACATTCAGTTTTTGGAACCTTGCACGTTTGAAGGCATTGCCTTTGAGGCTTTGGCGTGGAAGACATTCCTAAGTGCTCAAGCAGGGCCCTCCTTGTGAATAATCATTCACTTTTGTAATATATAACAATTTTGTAAACACTTAAGGAAAGTGAAATTTTTGGGAGGCGAAGAGTTGGGAAGCCCAAAAGTCATTTGTGGGCAGCCCAACAGTCTCATCCTTTTTGTATAAATATAGAAGACTTAGAGGAACAAAGGGGCTTTTTCCTAGTTAGACATGAAAGGCGATATTGTAAGAACCTTCTTTTTTTTTGCAATAAAGAATTATTGTTTGCATGTCAGAGAAAGATTGGTGGGACTTTCGAATGTTATGCTGTGGATTGCAGAAAGATGAACTATTTCATTTTTTCATCTTTTTTGTCCATTAACTCTGAGATCATTCTAACTCTTAGAGCCTATGTTATTGTTTGAATGATTTCTGGTTTATTTTGTGGAATTACGACCATGAGTAGTGCATGCTGTTCATAAACAATTGGCTATCTGATTGTCTAAATATCTTTAATTGTTCATGTGTTGTAGGAAGGAATATCAACTATATGTAATTGCTCTTTATAATGCATGCATAATACACATTACTCATAAATAAGTTACAATTTGGCTCCCCGGGGATAGATAGATAGATAGTTAGTTTTATTTTATTGTTGCATATGTGATTTAGATGCTTGTGAGTCTAAGACAAGAGGTAAGAACCTGCGCATCATGTTGTGACTACTCCTTGCATCCTTATCACCCTACATTGTTAATTAGGCACGTGCATCTCATACTTTAAGTCAAAATACAAAAACATACACGGTGGACCGGGCCTCAACCGGTAAAACCTTTGTTTTGTCACTTGACCTACGGTAGCCGGACCACAAACCGGACGGATTTGCTACACCAAATAGTCACGGGCTAGTTGGGAACGTTGACTGGGGAGAATCCCTTGCTGTTGTTGCATGCGAATTTCTTGGTAAACCATGTACATGATGATTTATCACATCCAAATTGTTTTTATGGGGATTACTCAAGAGTTAATATAGAGGAGGAGAGACTAGAATAAAGGCACGGGGGATTCACTTGTTGACCAATATCCTATCATGTTAGTTCATATTGTGGGTTTTAAAATTATTAAAAATTGAACCAATATATTGTAGGTATTGGGGGGATGAGGGGTTTAAGGTGGGGGTGGGTAGGGTTGTTTATAAGGATTGAGGTATAAAAAGGGGCGGGGAGGAGGTTTTAAGTATTGGGAGGGGGTTTCAACAAAAAGAGTTTGGGTCAATATCTCTGTAAATTAAGGTTATTCTTTAATATCCCACGATCACACGTGCTATGTGAGATGTTCACTAAGTGAAGTCCCCGTGAATAAAGGTTGAGAATGAAGAACATGTAGTGGTGATGGAAGATGAGATTGGGACAAAGCTCATTTAGAAAGATATTGGTGCACTTTTTTTGTTAATGTGAACATAGTGATAACCATTAGGAGTATTGGTTTCTTGTATTGCATTGTTCTTTGGCCTATTTATTTTGTGACAGGAAATGTTTGTTTCCTATCATGCGAAAGTGATTAGAGTAGTTGAGAACTACTCACTACCTTATCTGAGTGAATAATTCGAAATTGGGGATGAAAGTAGCCCCATGGGGTACTAAAGTTTATTTGTGTCTAGAATTGTTTTGAGAAGAGCTATAC
This sequence comes from Pseudotsuga menziesii, assembly GCA_001517045.1. NCBI lineage: Eukaryota > Viridiplantae > Streptophyta > Pinopsida > Pinales > Pinaceae > Pseudotsuga > Pseudotsuga menziesii. The sequence continues at coordinate 22,371 of LPNX010052579.1, forward strand.
TACTAGAAGTGCTATGTTACAAGGCCAAAAGAGATCAGGCATGAGATTCCTAACATTAATAACAAAAACTAAAAAGATGAGTTAAAATTGTTGATACTTGTTGTGACCACTTGATGATTACCACAAACAATGGTTTAAAGAAATAACATAAAAGTAAAAAAAAATAGAAGAATAACTTTTCCATGACATTTTAGCTTACATGTTTTGAAATGAACTTTTCTGCATGCTATTAAAATCATTGGTTTATTATCTTTCAAACTAAAAACATAAGTTTTTTCCAATCCACATTTCCATTAACAACAAAAAAAAGTTACAAATACCATCACAAATCTAATTGATATGTTTTTCCATATGGACCTAGTTCATGAGTAACTAGCCATTCAATTTCAAACTCCAACTAATCCCTAAGAATAGTCTTCACTATAATAAACCTAAGTATTAGAACACTTGAAAATTTATCCTTCAGACTTTAGCCTTGAGTCTACTAACATCTAGATGTCAAATGAGAGGGATTGATAGGGATTCCCATTTCTGTTTTCAAAACTCTATGCATATAATTATTATTCAAACACATTGAAAAAGTATACTTCAAATTTTAATGTGGATCTTACTAGTATCTAAATCTCACACAAGAAGAAGTTTGAGAGCGCTTCCACAATTATCTTTTCAAAATTCCATCTTATATTAATGTGAAAAGGTTAGACAAAAAAAACAAGGACTATTATATATTGTAATCTCTTTGTGAACCTTACATGATTCAAAAATGTCATTTTGACAACAAAACATATTTACAATCTCTTCTCTTAAATTATAGGTTGATAGGTTTGAGGAGTGTTATCCAAGGTAATTGTAGACTCCATTTGATATGTCAACATTACAAACCTTTATCAAGATTCATCATCAATACAATGAGTAGAGTTGAATAACTGATAAATATTTATTAATATATCTTTAACAACACATTTCAAGAGAAAACTAGGAAATTGATAATGTTGACTATATAACTAAGACCAAATCCAAACCCTAAAAATGTTAAGCTAGATAATAAGGAATTCTAAGTTGTGATTAAAACAAACACGGTGAATTGCTACAATGATTCTAAACTTAGAATAGAATAAAAAACTAAATTAACTTTATTAATATTAAATATTTTTCTTAATGAATAAATTGTCTTAACTTATTTTTTATAAACTATAAAACTAAATGTAATATCTAACTCTAACCTAGAAATACTCCATTTTTTTATATAAAAGAATAATTAAGATAATGTTTTAATAATTAGTGAGTTATTGGCCGTAACCTAGGAAATATTTAATGTAAAAAAACAACAGAAATTAACATATCTCATTTACTCTAGTATAACCTAAAAGGCATAATTCTAATAAAAAATAAAACTTTAAGATTAAGATCTACAACTTAATATTGTATTGCTTTTTATAATAAAATTTAACTTGGATTTCATTAAAGAACACTACAATAATTGAAGAGGGGCATCTTTTTTAAGAATCTAAATGAGGTCAATTATGGTAAAAAAACGTTTTTTTAGCAATTCATCTCTTTGATTAATTTCACATTTCAAGTTAATTTTTTTTCCTATTATGATTTATAGTTAATGGTCAATTTCGAATGTACAAAAACTTATTGGAAATTGGAAATGAAAAGAAAATCATTTCTAAGCCATAAGTGAGTACCCCAAATGAATAGTGATTAAGACTAGTCACAATAGTAAGCGGGAGATATACCCCTCCAGGTGAAATGAACCATGAAAAACATGTTATCTTACCTATGTAATAGAAAACTCTCCTCTCCCTATATATTGCTTTTCGTGCTTGTAGTTCCTATAATGTAATGAAATTGAGTTGGAATGCTGGTAGTGCCTATCATGGTTCAGTCTATCTATTCATGAACTATTCATAAACAAATCTATCTATCCATGCCATAAGAAAGAGTAAGAGTAGGTGAGTAGGTAGACTATAGTAAGGGAAGGAGCAGAAAGAAAGAACCAAAGTCAATACAAATTTAAATGGTTTACATCCAATGAATACATTACAGGTTCTTGTCCATGTGGCCTCCCTAATGTAGGATTTATCCTCATAAAAGTAAATACCTTCTATACCCTTAATTATATAAATATCCTAGAAATTGGAAATAAAATAGAAAAATCATTTCCAAGTCTCTCCAATATGGACATCTTATCCTAGCTAATTTGTCAAAACACTTCAAATTCTCCAACAAATATCAAGTATTTTAAACTTTTAATTTTAATTTTGTTTTGTTCTATTATGGTTTATGGTTTTCAGATGCACACAAAATAATTGTAAATCAGAAATAAAAAGAAAAGAGTTGCCACCACCTAAATGCTCTAGGAGCAACAACTATTTATTCAACCTCCTGGAGCCCACAATAGATGACTATAATACACACTTGATTATTGTGTGGAAACCTATAATTCACATCTCTATGGCCCTCAAACGATTCACATTAGAAACCATTGGGGCATATTCTTCCATTCATGTCATGGAGCAAGATCTCATACAAATATGGATACACGCGCACAGATACAACATTATCATTGTTTTAGCTAATGCAAGTCCATACATATATAAAGAAGTGTCTACTCTCCCGGTCCCTGGAGCATATAGTTTATTGAACATAGATAAGGGAAAAATCTGTTGGGTCGGTGAAAAAGTCGTTCGTTAGGTCGTTGATAAAATAAGGCATTGGAATTTGGAAGGACCTTTGAAAGGAGGACTGGTTGCACTTGATGGAGGCTCTATTGGTCAAGTGTGATTGAGCCTACCTAAAAGAAAAACACCACAATGTAACACCTAATGCTTTTAGGTAGAAACCATTTTTATCAACCCTAAATTAAGCAGGTATGAATCATGTCCTCCCCAAATGCTCAATTCAAAGTGATCAAACAAAATCCTCAATTTTAGGTCAATTATGGATAGTCCCTCCAATGTATATAAAGTTTATCACCCAGTTCGAAGTGATCAAACAAAAGTCCCAATTTTAGGTGGATTATGGATAGTCCCTCCAATCTATATTGATTTTATCAGCCGTATTGGAAAGGTTAAGTATTTATTAGTGCTCTACAAGGGAGAACTTAAAATTATCCAACAAATATCACTACAAGTTGGGTGTCTAGTGTCTACCAAATTCAACAAGGAAGGCGAATCATAAACACACATTTGGGAGGTTTACGACAGCAAGGCTGTTAAAACCATGTTCTTTGCTAGTTCATTGCACTTTGAGTCCCTCGTTAATGAACATCCGCTGAGGATTCCCTTGTTTAGATATATTGGTAGACAATGTTTTCTTCTTGTTTCCATTACTAGAAGGCTCACAGGAAAACAAAGGGGTCGGAGTCTACAACATTTACAGTGTCGGTTGTTAAATATTTTATCCTTTCAACCTTTGGATTTCATTAAGGAAATTGGAATAATTCAAACATTTGTATTCAATTATTTTTCTTTCTTTCAACCTAATGTTTACAATTCACGGCAAATAAAGAGCATTGACATATTTGAAACTCAAATACCAGTCTCTTTCTGCTTGCTCCTCTTCCCAAATGAAGTTGTGGTCCTAGCCTATGAAAAGCATACCTTATTTTGGTTCTGATTTCACTTATATACTGGGTTTTCATAGGATGGCTGAAAGAGACTCCTTCTCATCTTTGGATACCGGCAAATCCATTCCCATCCACATGGGAGATGACTTCACCATCATATCCGAAGGACAAGGTACTTTTGATCTTGAGCATGGCTATTTTTCAAATGTTCTGTATGTACCATCTCTGGCTTCAAATCTCCTTAGTGTTTATCAAATGACACATACGGGAGTTCCCAAGAGATTCTCCTTCATCTCGGATGATGTAGAGATCACATAACTTGCATTCGGGAAACTTGTTGCAAAAGGCCTTGCAAACCATCATGCAAAAGCCTATGAATTCTCCCATTTTGTGGTGGATGCAAAGCCCACTGCATTGCTAACTCATGGAAATGAAGTTAGTAGACTGTGGGATGAGAGGTTCAGCGATATAAACTTTAAATACTTGCAGCAATTATAGAATAATTCTATGGTTGAAGGCCTCTAGGTCATCAAAGCTAGCACTGGAATTTGCAAGGGCTGTGTTGTTGGAAAGCACCCTGAGCATAAGTTCGATCGAGGGAAGGCAAGCCAAGCATCATGCATCTTGGGAATGATACATTATAATATCATCAGTCCCATGCCTATCACATCCATGAATGGATCAAGGTATGTTTTGACTTTCATTGATTATTTTTCCAGGTACACATGGGTCTTCTTTATCAAAAAGAAGTTTGAAGTCTGTGAAAAATTCACTGAATTGAAGGCCTTGCTTGAGAATGTGTCTGGCCAAAAGATCAAGATATTGAGATCTGATAATGGTGAGGAGTATGTCAGTAATGAATTACTGCATATATGTTCCCAAAGTGGTATTCAATTCCAGCATTTAGTTCCCTACACTCCCCAGCAGAACAGTGTAGCGGAGAGGAAGAATCGGTCTCTCAAGGAGATAACCACCTGCATGTTGGAATCAAAGAAGTTGGCTGCAAATTTGTGGGATGAAGCCATGCATGCTACAGAATATATTCAGAATAGATTTCCACACTCATCCATGAAATGGAAGACCCCTTTCGAAGTGTACTTTGAACATAAGCCGTATGTGTCGAATCTGCGGGTGTTTGGGTCCACTGCATGGGCCCGAATTCCACTTGATAAAATGAGGGCTTTGTAACCACAAAGCATAGAATGTCTATTTATTAGGTATCCTGATGAATCAAAAGCTTTCAAACTACTGGATATCAAAACAAAACAGATCATCATCAAAAGGAGTGTCAAGTTCGATGAGCCTCTTCAGGAGGTGGAACTAGTGAAGGAGAAAACTGCTGAATTTCCTTCCTATTCTAGTAAATATTTGGATGATGAAATTGGGGGTGATGACAATGATTTGGATTCTATGGTTTATGATATAATTGTAGAGAAAATATCAGATGCTGAATCAGAACCTAAAGTACAAAATCATCTCCCAACATGGGCCCAACAAACACTCTCCTCCGCAGGAGATAAAATTGGAAATCTGGATGATCCAAGGAGAACTCGGTCTGATTTCCAAAGAGTAGGTATTGTGCTCTATTGTCATAATTATTTGTTGTTTGAATATTGTTATTTTATGATAATTTCAGACCCTAATTTTTACTACCATCCTCGGAAGGATCTGAGATAGCAACTTTCCATGGATGAAGAGATGAATTCTCTTGAGAAAAACACTACTTGGGAGCTAGTTTCTCTTCCTCCGAGAAGGAAATTGGTTCAATGCAAGTGGGTGTTTCAGACTAAGGTTGCTACATATGGAAACACCTACAAATATAAGTCAATGCTGGTGGCAAAAGGTTTCTCCTAGGTCCAAGGTGTGGACTACCATGAGACTGTTGCACCGGTTGCAAAAATGGACTCCATCCGCCTAGTTTTGGCAATTTCAGCATCTAAGCACTAGGAAGTGCATCATATGGATGTTAAGTCAACATTTCTGCATGGATATATTCATGAGGAGATATAGACTTCGGGATACATTTCTCATCCATCTTTGGTTTGCAATCTAAAGAAGTCACTATAGGGGTTAAAACAGGCCCCAAGAGAGTGGTATTCCAAGATGGATGCCTTCCTTCTCTCGCAAAACTTCCAAAGGTGTAAATCAGATACAAATGTGTATATACAGTAGTTTGATGGTAATTTTATTATTATTGTTTTATATGTTGATGAATTACTGATCACAAGTAGCATATTTGCTTATGTTTCAGTCATCAAAACTACTCTTCACAATGCATTTGAAATGAGCAATTTGGGGCTCGAAATTGAGCAAAATTCTTATGGGATAATGGTAATTCAGTCCAAATACATATCAGAACTATTAGTAAAGTTTAAAATGGCTGAATGTAGAGCTACTCCATTCCCTTTCCTTTCAGGGATCAGCCTTGAAGAAGGAAAAAGCACACCTCCTATGGACTGCACTATTTATCGACAACTGATTGGTAGCTTGTTGTACTTGACTCATTCTCAGTTTGATATTTGTTATGCCATGAATGCTGTATCAAGATACATGCATCAGACCCATGATTTTCATTGGAAGGCATCCAAGAGGATCCTCCACTACATACAGGGAACCAGGACCTATGACATTCACTATGATGTAGACTCCGAGCTAGAGCTGGCTGGATACACAGATTTGGATTGGGCGGGTGATTCTATTGATCAGAAGTCTACTTTTGGATATGTCTTCATGTTTGGAGGTGGCCCCATTTTCTAGTCTAGCAAAAAGCAGGTCGCCATAGCATTGTCTTCAGCAGAGGCTGAGTATCGAGGAGCAGTGAATGCTTGCATCCAAGCTGTTTGGTTGCAAGGCATTCTTTTAGAGTTTGATCTTGGTAGTACTTTGTCCACTGTCCTATTTTGTGACAATCAAAGTGCTATTAAGATATCCATAGATCCAGTTACCAGGAAGAGGACCAAGCATGTAGAGATACAGATGCACTATATCAGGGAGCTAGTGCATGATAGGACCATCATTCTACACTACTGCTTGATTGATGAGCAGATTTCAGACATCTTCACCAAGAGCTTTTCAGAAAAGAAGTTCACTTACCTCCGTTCACTATTGTGGGTGAGTTCATCAGGGTGATCCAACTACTTTTAGTGTTCAGCTTGAGGGGGGGGGGGTTTCCAACTGGGTTTTCCCTTTTTTCCTCACTTAGTTTGTTTTGAGCATTGTTTGAGTTTTAGTATTGTATAGGGTGACCTATGGCCTTTGTTGCCTAGGGCATAGAATTCTTATGCACTTTATGTTTTCTACTTCATTTGAGTATAGCTTAAGGGGGGGGTGTTGGAGACATTTACCACCATACACACTCATTTTGGTCAATTTGGCCTAGTTAAACCATTATACTAAGTTTTATTGACTTAATTGACATCAGAGGAGCACTGTATGACATCAGCATGAGCACACCCATGCCTACCTTTAGTCAAGGAGGCCAACTAAGCCTTCTCCTTCATTCGAGGAGGCTAACTGGAGCACTTCGAGGGTGATCTGAGTGTCATAAATGCACTTAATTGATAACTGATGGTTACAATCAGTTAAACAGAGTAGTGAAGGTGCCTCCTTTCATTAAATTGATTATTTAATTAATATTTAATGAACTGGAGTCAACAGGGGTGCCTCCAACCACTTTTGATGGTCAGTTAGACTTTAGTTAACCTCATCGGAGTTCATTGGACTTATTAATGCGCTACCACTTGTTGGTTGGCTTGCAGTGAAATTTGTCTGAGCTACTTTCAGTTAGACTCGGTCATTTATTGCACTCTGACTTCAGTTAGGACTCAGTTGAGTCGATTAGGGTTTTGATCAGTGGCTAACTTGAGTGTTCACTGTGGCTTACATTCAGTTAAGCTAGACTCACTCATTCAATTCAAATTGTCTTGGAATTCATTCATCTAACATGATCATTGTATTGTATCATCATTATTTCATTTGATTATACAGAGCTGCTACTTTCATTGCAGCACCATTTTGCCAATTTTATGCATATTTTTCTGAATTATTTGTGAGACTTTGTTTTCAGTTCCTAGACCACTGTGACAAATTAATACCACCATGTGTAGTTCAGCTTCATTATCCCAGCTGCTATCTTCATTATTTTGACCTTCAATCATTAGTTTGAAAATCCCTTGTCCCTTAACTATGGTTGCTGGTTTGAATTCAAGATCATATTCTTGCAAAGAAGTCACCCAGTTACCTCTTCTCTCTCCCAATTATTTCTGCACAAAAAGGGATCGTACTGCTAGGTGTGGGACTATTACTTTGGTGTGATTCTTAAGTATGTATGGCCTAAATTGTTCTACCGCCTTAAAAACTGCATAAGCTTGTTTATCAACTGCCGGATAATTCAATTTAGCCCCTTGCAGACTAGTGCTCATAAATGATATGGGGTACTCATCTCCCCCATCTTCTTTCTGTGTAAGCACAGTTTCCAATGAATCATCAGAAGCAAAAGTGTACAGAATAAAATCCTTTTCAAAATTTGGACTTTTGAGTGATGGTGCATGAGCAACAAATGTTTTTATCTTGCTAAATGAATTCTTCTCCAAATCAGTCCATTTGAACTGCACACTCTACTTAACCATTTGCTGCAAAGGTTTCCTGATTTGGGAAAAATATGGTACAAGCCTTCGCACAAAGTTGGTTATCCCCATAAAAGATTGCATACCCCTTTTATTATGGGGTAAAAGGAATTTTCTCTATGGATCTAATCCTCTCAGGGTCTATGGAGATCCCTTTTTAGAAATGAAATGACCTAGTAGCTTTCCTTTTGTGACTGCAAACACACATTTATTAGGATTTAATGAAATGCCATATTTTCAGCAACGCTCTTAAATCTGTTTCAAATGAAATGCATGATCTTCTCTCTTTTTTGAAAATGTTGTAACATCATCTAGATAAACCACAACACTACGGCTAATCAGACCGCATAAAGCTATATCCATAGCTCTGTGGAACGTAGCTCCAGCATTGATAAGTCCAAAGGGCATCCTCCTATACGCAAAAGTTTCCCACTTGGTTCTAAAAGTGGTCTTGAGCCTGTCCTCTTCTGATACTAATACTTGATTGTAACTAGAGAATCCATGTAGTAGAGAGAACAGTTCAGAACCTGAGACCATCTATAGTATTTGTTCCATGGGTGGGACAGGATAATTATCTTTATATGATGCATGATTAAGATTTCTGAAATCTTTGCAAAGTATGATTTCACTAGATTTTTTTCGCACGACTACCAAATTAGAGACCCATTCTGAATGTCTGACTTTAAATATGATTTTAGCATCTAGCATCTTTTTCACTTCGCTTTGAATTAGTGATTCAAGCTTTGGATGCATTTTTCTCAGAGGCTGCTAATAAGGTTTGACTCCAACCTTGATCAGAATCACATGTTGTATAATTTTAGTGTCATATGTCTTTAGTGTTAAATTTGAGCATATAGGTCTGTAGACAAACACACAACTCACAAAGAAGATCTCACAATTTACTCAGCCATTGAAGAATGAAACAGTGCAAAAGGCTTGTAGCTGTGAATGCTTTCATTAATAAAAAAAAGTAATCCAGATAATAATTACAATGAATTAAAATGGCTTTAATAGCCACAAGCAATTCGAATCCACATGAGGAAGTTCGAATTGATTAGACTCTACTTGACTGTAGGTAACCAAGACTTGTCTAAATCACTATTGGAGGACCCAGTAGTTAACTGTCCTTGTCTAAATCATAACCGGAGGTTCATCAGAGCTTTAAAACACAACCAAGTGTTACATTTAGTGTTGACTAATGGTTAACTAACTGTGGTAGGTGAGAAAAGCGCCCCACATGTGTGCAATAAATTAAACCTAGCACTAACTGAATGTAGAGGGATAGAACTGAATGTAACTGACTCCTAACTTGGCTTGACTAGTCATTAACGGAAGTGAACTGACCTTGGTTGGTTTCGGCACTCCCAGTTGCTTCCTAAATTGTAGGGATTGATCTAGGAGACTCTTAAACTTATGCAATCAAGTGCAATAAGTGGTAGTGAACCTCAATTAGTGTTCCCCACACTTTGGTAACTGAAACATGTGCCCCAATTAGGTCAAGTTTACCCAATGGTGCTAATGACTATAAATAGACTGGATGGACTCCCGATTTAGACATGACTCCCGATTTAGACATATGACCAAATTTGGACAAGGGAGGATTAAGGTTTAGGTTTAGGTTTAGGTTTAGGAGGTTTAGGTTTACTGTTGTCTTCTCTTTTTTTATAATAAGGCTTATATTGTTTGTGAGCCTCCTTTTCTATTTCTAAATCAATCACCCAGTTTGATAACTTCTACATCATCTTTACCATCCCATCTAACTCCTGTGATCGTTCATCCTTAGGTTTAGTTAATAATAATGGCTTTTTGTTTCCATAAGTTCTTTCATCTGACCACATAGGATAGTGCTCTATACTCTCCAATTCTGCCTCTACCTTCTCAGCTTCTTCATAGGTTTCTACTAATGTGGGTCTAACCGATCTCTTGGCAAACATGGCTAGATCTGGACCAAGAGATGAGGCATAGTACTCAATCAGGGCATGCTCAGATGGTTTGTCAGCTGCACTGAAGTTGTTTAAGTAAGCAACAAATCTTTGAGTGAAGTTATGTACTTTTTCTTTCTTTTCCTTCTATAGCGCAATTAACCCTTTCATTAAAGCTGCATGAGTTTTCTGGATTCCGTATTTGATTCTGAACAGTCTCAAAAATATTCCAATTCGTGATTGAATTTGCGAGTAAGGAAAAATACCATGAAGCTTCTTTTCCTTTCAGGGTATGAGGAAACAATCTACAGACTACATCTTCATTTTCTGCTGCTCGTAGCACTTCTAAAGCCAAATATAAACTCTGCAAATGATCATCTATGAGAATTCCTTCACTTGGTTCAAACTTGGGTAACATCTTGTCAAAACTCTAAGGAAAATCATGCAATGGAGGTGTCAGGTTTAAAGGAGATCTATCTCTCCAAGCAGGTTGTGGAAGTGGCTGATTTTCATTCACATTGGCCATGATTCTGAGTGGAGTATGCGGTGGGGATTGAACAGGAGTCTGAAAAGGTGAACAATGAGGGGAATTTGGCCCCAATTGATCTAGAGGTTGGTCAAATTCTTGTAAGGCTGTTTCTGCCAATTCTTCAAGATCTTCTACCAACATTGAGTCTTCCAATTGAGGGTGGTCCTTCTATTGATACTCTCTTCTATGTAGGACAGAGACAATAGGTAATCCTCCAATATTTTCCGCATATGCCTTGGTAATTCTCCTTAAATCATCAACCACTTCATTATCAACAGGATAAAGGTACCCCTTTCCCTTTTCTTCAGGAGTGGATTTGTGAGGCAAACTGGTTTTAGAACTGTCACTGGTGAAGTAAATCCGAGAAAGTGGGCTTCCTCGGCCAACCATGCACTAGTGGCTCTCCTTCTAGCGCCAAAACTATTGAGGCCTAGAAAATCACAGGCAACAACAATAGGGTTTCTCCCCAATAAACGTTCCCAACTAGCTCGTTATTGTTTGGTATGGGGAATCCGTTCGGTTTACGATCCGGCTACCGTAGATTAAGTAACTATTAAAATGTTTTACCGGTTACGGGCCGGTCCACCGTTTAGGTGTATTTTTAGTTTTTTATCTTTATGTATGATGTACAATTGCCTAACTAAATGCAGGTGATAGAGATAATGAGGAGGGTCACAACATGATGCGCAGGTTCTTACCTCTCGTCTTACCTCTCTCGCTTCTAAATCACAAATAAAGAAAAACTATTTAAGACTAATTAATCTATCCCTAGGGAGCAATACTATAGTTAATGGTCAGTAATATATTATATAACATGTATTAAGAAAATTGCAGATATTTGTTAACATTTCAAAACACATGAATACCAATAAATAGATGAACAAAGAGATAGCTCATTGTTAATTAAAAAATTCATTACTCAACTATGATTGTGGAAATTTCATAGAAATAAGCCAGAGCACATTCACAACATGAAAGAATTCATAAGTTAGAATGGTCTCACAGTTCATGGAAACAAGCTGAAACAGAAACAGTTCACATCCAACCAGCCCATGCCAAACATTTGAAACTCCACAGTGCTTTCTCCAGCCGAAATGTATAACTCTTTATTATAAGATGAATTAGTTCTCCTTACAATAATCTTGCCCAAAGATGGTCTGAAAAAAGGTCCTTTACTACCTAAAACTTGCCTATATTTATACAAAAAGAAAAAACTCTTGGGCTGACCCTTTCTGTTTTTGGGCTTCCAACCTTTCCTTTACAAAAAATTGTCTTATAGCTTGTGCATAAAGATAAATATAATATATTACATTATTTATCAATATTTCAAAATATCCTACTAGAAGGGCCCAGCTTGTTCATTCATGAACTTTCTCCATATATTTACCTCTGCTGCTATATTCTCAAAACCAGAAGGTTCGAGAAATATGATAGTGATTTCGTGCTGAGCAGCCGGGGTTTTTATACCCGCTATCCTAGCAGGAATCAAGCGCAGTTGGTCTTCTAGAAAGTGAATGCTCATAGCTGCATGTGCTACTTTAGTCTTTAGTATCTTTTCATCCAAATCCTTCACTCACTGGATGGCTTGTTCATCTTCACTATGTTTGTCCTATAAATGTTTCAAAAACATTTCATGTTATGGTAGTGCTTCCAATCTCTTCACAGTGGAGGTATAACACCGATTATAGGTCAGGAGCACTCTGCTACAAAATTCAACATAGGCACCCTGTGTTCTCTTCACTGCCTTCTTTAATTCTTCTGCTGCGTTACTAGCAAACTCAATCAGCTCGTACTCTTGCTTTATTGTCTCCTAATCTTTGACAAGTATATCTGTGGGATGTTCTTTGTTTGCTTCTACCCAAGCCATCCTTCCCTGCAGAGTCTCCAAAATATCTTGGGTTCTATCCAAAAAATATGAGGCTATACTTACAATCTCTTCTAATCTAATGTCTATTTGCTAGACTTTAAGTCTTTCTTCCGCTATATGCAGCTGTATTCGATGAATCTTCCTTCTAGTCCTTAAGAGAATGCTTCTTTAAAGGTTCAATATCAACCTTTTTCTCCATAGATGATTTCAACGAAGCTGCAAGTGAACTCTTTTCTTCCTCCAAGGCTACTATTTGAGTCTCATATAGCTTAGCCTTCCCTTCTGCGGTGATCTTATGCTCTTCTAGCTCTGTTACTTTACTTTCTAATATTCTCTTATCTTTGTTTAGTTCTTCAACTGATAACTGAAGATGATTTTTATCAACCTCCAAATTCTGATATTTCAGCTGTAGTTTTCCCAACTCTGCTGAGATAGCCTAAGAATTCCTCTCCATATTTTCTACAGATACTACCAGAGCATATTTATCTACCTGCAAGGTTTGACATTCTTCCTTTGAAAATTTGACCTCATTGATCATGTCCTCATACTTTCTCTTCAGATTTTGGCTTTCACCCCTTTCCTTCTTCAAATTTTCTTTCAATTGGGCCACCCTTTTCTGAGAGTGCTCGAGGTTAGTCATGATCTTATCCACATTGTCTTCAGTGGCTAGGGTTAGAGCTACCCCAGCCCTCGCTAGTAATCGTGGATCATGGGTACCGTGAACTATTGTTTTGTCAGTTACCATCATTCCTGGTTTACGCCCAGTGTCCACCTTCTTTTCAGTTCTCTTGACAATTCTCTTTTTCTCTTGATTGTAAAAAATAGTATTGAAATATGGTACCTCCCCCCCTTCCGTAGGCATGAAAGGAATTAAATCCAGTCCAAAAAATGAACCCAAACCTTCTGCTACTGTACCACTAGAAGGAAAAATAGGCTCTAATGGGTTGCTATCAATCTGATCCTGTTCTTGGTATGTAGGGTCTTGTCGTTCTAGTATCCCTATTCTTGAGCTTTCAGGTGCCTTTTATGTTTGATGTTTCTCTTTTTGGACACCTTCTAATCTCAACCCTTCACTGTCTGCCCGCTTTTTCTGGATTTCATCTTCTTCTTGTTTTTTCCTTTCTTCTTCATCCTTCTTGGTTGCTTCCTCAATTGCTCACTTCTTTTCTTCCTCTTCTGTCCTCAACCAGTTCTCTACTTACATATAAACCATCCTCTTTTAGATAATAACTTCCATATTCTTGCATGACCTTGAAACCTTCTGTTGACATGCATTTGCATTCTTCCAAGAAAATCAAAGTGTATAAAGGCATGATGAAATGCTCACATATCTCCTTATAATAGGTATATTATTTGTGATCCCAAATAACTTATAAGCAGGATATACAGGAGCTCGATCCTTATCCCAATGGCATTTTAGTGCAGGGAAAGATTGAGTGGATAGAATGCAGTCTAGCAAAATAGAGCTCATGTAGAATTCATACTTCTTTTGGGATACTCCTCCCAATGCTGCGCTGATGCAGGATGACAGGATATTTGACACTATGCTTACCCAATTAAAAATAGTCCCCTGTGTAGCAACATAATAAATAACAGGTATCCAACCAAACTTAAAACTTTTCCCATTAGCTCTCCTGAAGATTCTATTCAGTATTAAAATGATGAATCTATATGGGGCATAGAAAGTTGATGTCTCATATTCCCCAGAAGGTTTAGTCCTGAATTTTTTACTCAAGATATTCATTTTCTTCACCGTCTCTACCAGGTCCAAACCTAACTCCTTTAGCCAACCTTTAGTTAGATAAGTCTGTGGTGATGGTAGATGATATGTCATGGACACATAAGCAGGGTTGTATGCAGCATAGCTTTGTTTCTCGATATTTGCTAGGATCATACTTGTTACATCCTCCCTAGGAAGAATCCAACCTATCACTTTCGAGCATGGAAAAAGCTCAGGCCTGGTAGCCACTTTCATCAGGGCCGATCTCTCAATATTCTTATATATGTACATGTCTTCAAAACCAGCATTAGGGACACTTTGGCTTGAAATCATTCTATACACTTCTCCCCACTTGTATTCTTGTTCAACCCCAGTAGTAGCTTTAGTATATTCATAAATGAATTCTACCTTAGTTATCACTTCTACTTCAGGCTCTTCCTCAGCCACTTGGGATTTCTTCTTCTGTTTCCTTGGCATATTGTTGTACTGGAAATCAACCTGTAACAGTCATGAAACATGGTTTCAGTCTAACTATCTATAGCAACTCGTATAATAATAGACAAGAAAAACATATAATCATTACCCCTTCTTCGATATTCATGTTGGAAATTTATGTTAATACACAGTCCTCAGAATAAGATATTATAACAAAGGAAACCCTGCAAAATTTATGCCCTCTAAATCTGCTCAAAACTTCAACTATCTCAAAACCCTAATCTGGAAATTTTTCTTTAGCTTATACAAACACTTTGATTTGAAGAAAACTCATCCCACCGCAAGCATATACAAGAATCCCAAAAACCCCTATCAGTTTCATCCAACTTCCTAAACTGACGTGAAAACTCATCTTCAAAAACCCTAGTCAGTTGCACGGCCCTCCTAAATCCCACGAGAAACTAGTGCTGTAGGGAACACAGCTTTCTAACCTCAGGCTGAACATAAAACAACCAAGAATATCATGGTGCAAACGACTAAATGCCTATCTGCACCATGCCCTAAATCTTCGCACAATTTTCACAGGTGCCCTCATGGTGGACAGCCTAAAAACCACCGACTAGACAAAACTCTAATAGAAAACAGGCTGAGCCCTTAATAATAGATAAAATCACTACAAGAAAATAGTTCTGTGTATAAGAAAACCTAACCCTACCGTGAACTTCACACCATCCACCTGGCGGTTAAAATTAACAAAAGTCAATCCAAAGAAACAAAGTTACGGACAAAAGCTACCTGGCAATGGCGATGCGAGCAACCCGGATGAGAAAAAACCTTCGACAGGTATAGAGTAGGATGAATCAAATCTTGATAGTTGCGCGCACACAAGAGGAAGGACGGCTTCAACGGTGAAAATATGACCAGTAATAACCCAAATGGTGTTATAAGGACTTGACCGAGTGGAGAACCATCGGCTGGAAAATATTTCAACATCATAAGGAGGCCAACTCCAAAAGAAAAACACAGAATCAACTGTCGATCACTCTATCCACCCAGTGATTGCTTGGGAAAGAAAAATCAGACATCGGAGGCACTAAAGTCTAAGCTTCAGATCAAATCACTATTAGTCTTCTGCAACATCGGTAGCAGACTGCTCTACCAACTCAGGAAGCGTATAGGAAAATAACATCAGACCTCGGCAGGACTAAACTCTTCAGAATTGGCTCAGGAAACGTGAGCTTTCAGATCAGCTCAAAACTAATCCTCCGCAATGTCGGGAGGGCAACAGGCTAAAATCTCCGGTTCGCTCCAGCAAACAAACCCGATAGCAATATTGCTCACAATATTGGTTCTCGGAAAAGTATAGACGAAGGCCCATCCAGTTCATTGGATATGCGTGACACTAAGAAGTCGAAGCCTCAGAAAACCAAATCCGAGAGGAAAAAGAAAACTTACTCCGATGTAGCGATGAAAATCTCGGAAGGATTCTGATAAACCAATCGGAAAGCTAGTTGACTGTACTTCCGCAACGTCGGAAAACTAGTCAACTAAGCATTCGATATCGAAAGGATAGTGGACTAATCATCCGATACAGACATGCAAAAAGACTAAGTTTTTTTGGAAAAAAACTAAGCCCAGATCAAATATTGGCAAAAATAAAACGTTCCTAGGCCAGTTTGAAACTCAAACAAACAAAGGGGGGACCATAAAAATAAAATTTTATAGGGTAATATTTGCAACTGCAACAAGTGCATGTCATAATCTCCTATCTAGGTAGTCATTCTCATTTCACGACCAGTCTTCAATCTTTTCCCAATATGATTAACCCTTATTTCTAGTAATACCTCTTCTTGAGGCTCTTCTATTAGAGCTATCAATTCTGCTACAACGTCTTTATCTTGTATTAGTGCTAAACAACTCTTAAAGAATTCTTTCACTTTACTAACCTTTTCTACAGGTTCCTTTCGAAACAACTGGTCGAATCTCTCAAGCATTTCCAGGATTGGTTCTTCAGGCGATATAGATGTAGAGGTCGACGCTTTATCTATGTCGAGAAATTCTTGGCATGCATCCAAGAATACTTTATTTTTTTTGGACATTGAATGGTACTTTCTTTTGTGATGTTGGTCACACTCTTGGTTGTCCATATGGTTCTTGTTGTAGTCTCATAGATCACACAAGGTTACCAATAATACATACTAAAACATACATAACTATAAAACAGAGACAAGAGACAAGAATAGATAGGATTGAACAGATTATTTTATTATAGTGAGTCCATACAATGTAGAGAACTGAACTGAGTTCTTGTTTGGCTCAACAGCCTAATATATACAATTTACAAATAGTTACAAAATAACTACCTGTTGGTTCGGTGAACTGAAACGACTGTTAGTTTAGCCGACCTAATCTTCTAGTTAGTCAGCCAACCGACTTAGTCGGCTGATTGACTAAGTCAGCCCATCGACTTAGTCGGCTGATCGACTAAGTCAGCCCTCGTCCAAGTCGACTTTGTCGACTTGCTCCTTCTACAATCTTTTCCATGTTGGGGCCCAAAGACTGGTTCTGCTCTTCTGCTACATCGATGAGTCGTTTCATCTGTGGCCAGATGATGTCAACTTTCTCTAAGTTGGGAAGAGCCTGTTGTACCCACTGATGTGCTTCCCGTTCCAGCTTCTGCAGTTTGTTGGTCTCCAGCACGATCTGTTCTTCTATTGTCTGCCTGAGTTCTGCCTCTATCATCTTCTTGCCCTCCAAGGCCTGAATGCCTTGATGCGTCTGTCGTGTCTGCTGATAGACCTGCCCATAGTGAGTAGGCCAGTCTCTTAAGACTTCCTCGGTGACAACAAATTCTTCCATGTGGTCTTGTAGAACTTTGTATGCTTCCGAGAAGGCAGTGTGCTGGGCCAGGAGCAGTCGGGCAGTCTCTTCCTTCTATTCTTCCTTGGTTTCTTGGAGATGGGCCTGGATGGTCGATACCATGGTCTCTAAGAGTTGATATGATCTTTCAAGCGGTTGATCTGTGTCGACTTTGATAGGGCCTAGTATCATAGACTGAGCTAGATATTTGCATTTGCCAAGAAACTCAACTTCTTCTGCATTTTTGTCTGTGAGCTCTTTACTTTTCGGTATCGTCCATGTCTTTGCTTCTTTGGCCAAGGTTTTGAGGAGTTGGCCGACCTCCGTGTCGTTCAAGGAACTTGCATCCCTTAAGCTGATCCGTAGGCTGGAAGTTTTTGTATGATGTTTTTTCTTCTTCTTGTGTTTGTCTGCCTCTGGCTCCTGGGTACCTGCAGCAGTTGAGGGTGGGTCTGTGGTTGGCGGAATGGAAGTCGATGGTTTTTTTTGTTGGGGGGTTGGTATGACCACATTCAGCTATGAGGATGTAGGTGGTTATGAAAGGGCTGGCTGTGAATCCGGTGGTGGTGGGAGGGGTGATAATGGTGGTGGTGGCGGCGATGGAGTGGGGTAATGGGCGGGGGTAGCAGGGTTGGCTGGAGTGTGTTGTGGGATTTCACCGGAAGAGATATCTTCTTCTGGCGGTGTAGTGGGTAGGTCGTTCTGGGTTTTGGGGTCGATTGGATCCATGATACACTGCGTTTCTCCAATCACATCACCCTCTTGGGTGGTTCGGGTGAATGTCGACGTGGTGTGTGCATAGATCTTTTTGCTTGCGTAGAGAGGAGCCGTTGTTTGAATTTTCTGAGCAGACTGAAACAGCTCAGGTAGCATCTCGAAGAAAGATTTGACCTCGGTGTCTTTGTCAAACTTGGCCTTCACTGTCTCTGGGATTGCTCTTTGATATAGGTTGAGGGGGCTGACTGACTATTGTGCCGGTGCTTGCTCCTTAACTACTAGCGTCGGTGATGGGGGTGGGGGGGTCGACACAAGGTCGACGATGTTTTCAGGCGTCGGCGTTGTTTTTGCCTTTTTCGGTCGACCTTCCGGGGCTCCTGCTTCTAAAAACCATTGAAACTGAGTTTCAATTGGTACTTTTTTTGTGGCTACATCCTCTATTATGTCCAGGGCCGCAGCTGCTAACTCCTCTTCATCATCCGAGGACTCAGCAATGATAAGTTTGCGCTTACCTTTGCCTTGTTGTACTTTTTGGGCTTTGATCCTCTTTCTGGTAGTAGCTCAGTGGCCAGTTTCTTGATGATGCCTTTTGATAAAGCATACTCAAGGTTGTCAGGTTCGACTTCCCCCGTCGGTACCTGAGTTGGGTTGACAGTTGCTAGAGCCAAAGGGGTTGTTTGCTGCTGTGGGTGTGCCGATTGTTCTGTCGACTATGGGTCGACTCTCTTTACAGTTGGAGGCTTGATAGTGATCTGTACATGACTAGTGGGCTCAACCGGGGTGTCCTCCAACACAAATGTACTTATGTAGAGGTTGAGCTTGTAGTCTTCCTCTTTCTCCTGGTCGGTGAGTGGCTCCTCGATTGAGAAGTCAACCGGTTTGGCAGCCTCGAGTACTGGTATTTTTGTCTGCGCCTGTCGGGTCAACTCCTGGAAGATCTGGTGGACGGATGGATAGTAGTTGAGAGCTTGGGACTTGGGGTCTTGACCCTGCATATACCAGACTGAAATATGGTCGAGCTCCAACTGTATATGGGAGTTCACTAGTAGATTTCATCGAATGTTTTGAGGCACCCTCCATCTAGTTGTGTGAACTTTCAACTGTTGAAACCAGTTTTCCAAAAAGACTTTCCCCTGTCCTAGCTCATGCGAGGTTCCTTTTTGGGAGAAGGGTTTAAACCTGTTCATGTTGAACTTTGTCAGCTCCCGGAATACTGGACTGCCTTCTGGACAAATGTGATACATAATGATCCAGAGAATAAGGGAGGGGAACTTGATGATTCCTCCCGTCTCTTGGCAGCGTTCGCAGACAGTTTTGATCATGTCGGTGACATAATATTCCCATCTATAGATTCGACTGTCAGTTGCAATTGTGTCGACGGCCTCCAGCATTTCCAGTTTGAGGTCGTTGCCTCGACCGACCAATGTAAGTGTGATTGCAATTATTTTAGCCACAATCTGTGGTGTTTGTGTCACAATCTGGCCGATCATCAACCCTTTGGAATTTTTCCCGGATGGCGAGCCCGTAAGCTCTTGGACCAACCCTTCCTTGATCCCAATTGGTATAGGGTTTCCTTGGTTAGACAGACCAGTAAGTTTGGAGATGAAATCCCCGGTAATGTCGATCGGCTCGTCGAAGTAGAACCAACCATTGTGGTATCGACTGATAATGAATTTTACGGCCGCTTCTTTTGTTCCACCAACGCTTGCCATTAGGGGTGCGTTGGGATAGTTAAAGATGGTGCTCTTTCAGACTTTTTCAGTGGCTTGGGTCATTCTCTTGTCAACGAAGGCCCATTCTTGGATCTCTGTCCAAAGTTTCTGCCATTGGCCTTCCTGCACTTTGGCGTTCTTGATGTTTTTCAGCCTAGGGACCAAGGGTGTATCCTCAACCTGTAGCTCTTTGGCTTTGGTCGATGCTCGGGTTAGTTTGGGGGCCATTTTGTCGGATTGGTTGAATTTTTTATAGGGTTCTTGGCTTTTGGTTGACTGAGGATGCGGATGCTCTGTGGGGAAAGGGTGCGGTGAATGAACCTTTTACGGTCCAGTATTTATAGGAGAGGGTGCGGTTGTGTGCGGGGATGGGTGTATTAATGGCGGACTTGACATTCCAGCTGTAATACTCAAGTGTGACTTAATGGTGGGTTATGTTTGGCGCTCGAGGCCATCAATGCATGATGGGACTTTCGAGGACGTTGGTCGGTGTCAGCGGTGAAAATGGTCGATCAGACTGGTCAAGGAAGATGGTCGAAGATGATGATGTCGGTTGTCGAAGTAGTGAGTTCCTGTCATGATTTGTTGTGTCGAGTGCATTGCTTTGTTTTTAGAATTTTTTTTGCTTTTTATGGGTTTTGGTCGCCGGTTAAGGTCATTATATGATTTTTTTTTTTCAATTTCTGTAACATTTGAGTCGGGCTCCATTAACGAGTTTTCGAAATACTAGGCCCTGCAATGTCTTCAGTCGGACTAAACCATTGGGGTGTATCTCTTCGACAACGTAAGGTCCCATCCATTTTGTGTGAATTTTCTTGGGTTTTCCTTTGACTCGACTATTATAAAGTAAGGCAAGGTCACCGACCGATAGGTTTTTGTTTTTTATGTTACGGTCGTGCCATGCTTTCTGTTGTTGCTTCTGAATCTCTTGGTGTTGTATAGCCACAAGTCGGTGTTCTTCTAGCTTACTGAGTTGAAAGAGTCAATCCTTTCTGGCATGTTCGACATCGACATGTAATAATTGTGCAACAATAGGTGCCTGCTATCGAAAATGGAGGGGGACGACTGCTTCTTGTCCGTAAACTAGTCGAAAGGGAGTTTGGTCGGTCGATCGCTTATAGGCTGTCCTGTATGCCCATAATACTGCAGGGATTTTCTCTTCCTAGTCATCTTTGTTGGTATTGCATATTTTGGTTAACCCTTTTGTCAATGTTTTATTGAAAGCTTCAATCGTGCCATTCGACTAAGGGTGATATGCTATACTTCGTCGGTGGTCGATGTGGAATTGGTCGGTCAAATTCTTGATAGTTTTGTTGATAAAGTGTGTCCCTTGGTCGCTGATTAATGTGAGTGGGCATCCAAATCGAGTGATGATGTTTTCATAGATAAACTGGGCAGCTACCTCTCTTGAACATGTATCGACGGGTTCGGCTTCTGCCCATTTAGTGACATATTCTACTACGGTGATAATATATCTAGCACCTGATCTTTTGGCTGGGACAGGGAATGGTCCTATGAAATCTATAGCCCAAATTTCAAATGTGAGACTAGGATTTACGGATATCAAGGGCATTTCTGTGCTCGGCATAGGTTGACCAAGTCATTAACATCTGTCACATCGACTAACAAAATTTTTGCAGTCTTTGTGGAGTGTCGGCCACCACAATCTTGACTGTTGGATTTTCTTTGCAGTTGTGTCTGCTTGAAAATATCCTCCCACAGGTCCATAGTGTGCTTCATGCATGATTTGGTCTCACTCATGGTCGAGTACACACCTTTTGAAAATGTCTTCTAACCCCATTTTGTATAAAAATCCATTGATGAGGCTGTAGGGTGCAGCCTTCATAGCTAGGATTTGTTTTGTCTTGGTGTTCAGACCTTCTGGTGCCTGACCTGTCTCTAAAAACTGAGCTATTTCTTCCAATTCTTCTGGCACTGCTTCTATACGAAATAAATGTGCATCTGGTAAGTCGTCGCTGACTCCAGTCGGTTCCTCCCCCGTGTCTATGCGGGATAGGTGGTCGGGCCCGACATTTAGCTTTCCTGGTCGAACAACGACTTCGAAGTCAAACTCTTGGAAGAGAAGCAGCCAGCGACAAATTCTCCCATGATGGAGTGGTTTATTGACAAGGTACTTCAGTGCTTGATGGTCGGTATAGAATGTGAAGGGATTGGCTAAAAGGTAATGTCGATACTTTTGAAGAGCAAAGACCATACCTAGGGCTTCCCTTTCGGTGGTCGAATAGTTTCTTTCATCCTTATTTAATTTTGACTACTGTATACTATAGGGTAATCCATCCCATCATCCCCTGGTTGAGTCAAAATTGCTCCAATTGCTATTCCTGATGCATCGATATGCACATGAAATTTGGTCGACCAGTTTGGAAATTTGAGTATGGGGGCTTTGACCAGTTTTCTTTTCAGTTTGTTGAAGGAGATATGACATTCTTCTATCCACTTAAACTCCTGATATTCCTTTAGTAGTTCTTCTGGAGGATAAGTCATATCTGAATAGTGTCGTATGAATTTTCTATAATATCCTGTATGGCCAAGTAACACCCTGACTTGTTTGGGGTTTACTGGAGGTTTCAGGTCAAGGATAATCTTAATCTTGGCAAAGTCGACCTTGGTGCCTTCTTTACAGACAATATGTCCTAAGAGTATGCCTATGGGAGTCATAAAGATACATTTCTTAATGTTTAGGGAAAGTTGAATCTGTCGACATCTTTCCAGCATAAGTCAAAGCCATGTGCAGTGATCTTTTAAGGTGGAGTATATTGTCCAGTCGTCGAAGTATACTACCATGGTCTTTTATATATACTCTTGGAATGTTTTGACAACAATTCGAAAGAATACTGCAGGTGCATTCTTTAACCCAAAAGGCATAACTCTGTAAGCAAAGGACCCAAATTCACACACAAATGTTGTCTTCTTTTGATCTTCTTTTGCTATCGGTACTTGGTTATAGCCTGAAAATCCATCTGTAAATGAATAGCATTCATGGCCTGCAACTTCATTCAGAATTTCATCAGCATAAGGGGTGGGGAATGGGTCGGTCAGTGTGACTTTGTTGAGCTCCCGAAAGTCAACACAAATTCTTAACCTTGTCGGGTCATGTTTCTTGGGCTGTACGACCATGGGACTTGCCCATTCCGACTGGTCGATAGGATAAATGATCCCTGCTACTAACATGTTGTCGATTTCCTTTTTAACTATTTCCTTGTACTTGTGAGCTAGTTTATAAGGTCTTTTCTTGATAGGTCGGACATCAGGTTTAGTATCTATTTTCATTTCACCCATTTCTTGTACTAGACCTTTTAGGTCTTTATAGTCTCTGGCAAATACATCCTGGAATTCTCTAAGTAAGTTCACTATTTCAGTGGTCTACTGTTCATTCCAATAGTCCCCAATCTTTGTGATTTTTGGTCGGTCGTCATTTGAAATGTTGACCTCTTTAGTTTTCACCTTGGCATCTAGCCACTCTGGTGCTCTAGCTTCATTGATTGGCCGACTTCCTTCTTTGAATTGTGAGAATGTAGCAGGGAAGTCGGCTGCAGTCATTCTATCGAGGTCTTGTTTGTCGGTGGTCGTGACCTTTAGGATTGAGTGGATAGGTTTTGTTGTTTCAACATGGTTGGCTTTCCACCTGAAACTTTTGCCTATGGTGTGTTCATTTTCTAATTGTAAATGGGTCATCTCAGTTTTGACTCGGTGTGTATATTGTTGTAGTCCTTAATCTTTTGATGGTCTTGGTAGGGTTGTTTTTTGGTCGATTGGAGAAAGTGTTTGATTTGCTGTGTTGGCTCGGTCAATTGTTCATTTTGAGGTATGAAGTTGAAGTCTTTAATAAAATTTTCCCTTAGTGCATGCCAGAAGAAGTTTTCTCCTCTGGCTTCCTCCATCTTATACCATTTACTGGGTAAGTCAGCTAGGGTTGAAGGGAACAAATGTGGCCAGGCTCTTTCATCCTTATATCCAAGTCTTCTCCACTCCTTTTCACAAGTCTTGATATGTTCTTCTGGGTTTTGTCCTTGGGTAAATATAGGGATCTGGGCTTGCTGGGTTAACTTCTTTCCACCAAACCATTTGACAAAGTAAGTCAAAGCAGTTGTACAGGTCTGTAGTTTTGTCTGATGGGTGTCCCACCATCTAGCTGCTTGACCTGTAAATGTTTCCACTAAGCTTTGAAGTCAGCCATGTTCTCCAATATTTTCAGATACTTGTTCGACATGCATGACTGGGGATTCCCTCTCCTTATACCTTGGTAGTTGTGTAGTGTTTACGTTGGTTGGTTGTAAGGTAGGGCGTTCCCTTATTTTCTTTTCAAATATTTTGGGGATAATTGAAACTATAAAGCACTGTCGGGTGGGTTTCTTCTATACTCTTTGTATAGCCCAGCACCCTATTGCTTGTGTTTCGTAATTTTCCATCTCCTAGTCATATAATTCAGCATCTGAGTTATAACCAATTGAGTCTTGGTTACCTAAGTGAAGTTCCCCATGGATTTTTGGTTCTGTATAGTCTGTATTGTTGTGGATCTGGTAGAGTTGTCTGACATTGACTTCCTCATCAATAGGTTCTGTCCAAGGCTGTCCTTGGGATGGGTGAATGGGTACAATGACTTTGTGACCATTTCCTTTTAACTCGATCCGTTCCTTGTCTAAGGATATGGATGCTTTCATCTTTCGTCCCCAAGGTCAACCGACTAGGGCTGGGAATGAGCTGGAACCTTCTTTTGGGTCAATAATTTCAAAATCAACCTTGGTCAAGATTCCCTTAATGGTTGTGTCGATATTTTTCCAAACCCCAATGGGTTCAATGAGGCCTTGGTCGACTAGTTTCAGATAAATGCCTGACTCGTAGAGTCGAGGTTTGCCCATCTGTTCCCATGTATTCCGGGTCATGATATTTACTTGGGACCCGAAGTCGAGCACTACTTGTCGGACATGGTAACCTTCAATTTCTAGGTCAACAAGTGGGTCGACATCGTTTTTGTATTTTTGGTTCAAGCTGTAGATGTTCTTAGTTTGTTTTCCAATATTGGTACCTTTTAGTTCATGCAATAAGTCGATGAATTAAGCTACAGATTTTTCTGTTTGAGCGAGTTGGATTAGTTGGTGGAGTGTGTCGGGTCGACTGTTAATGATGTCTTCTTGTCATGCAATGTCGTGAAATATGTGGGTGGCTTCTTGATAGGTTTGTTTTTCCTTGATAGGGTCAGGATACTCATTTTTGTTTTTAATCTTGCTAATCTGAGGGTTATTAGGCCCTGTTTTGGTGCCTTGTCGAGTGACAATATGTAAAGTTTTAGTAGTTATTACATCGTGCTTCTGGACACAAGACAAGACATTAACATTTTTCTTATTATTAATTTTCTCTAACATAGTAGGACAATCCTCAAGGGAGTGATCGCCTACTCCACAGTGGTTACAGAATTTAAGATCAGTCCTATCTTTGTACGGACAGTCTGCGTACCGATGACCTTCTTTGTAACATATGAAGCACTGGGTGGGTCGACATGGTCAAATGTCGCGATTCCTGGGGGGTCGACCTCTTCCTCCATAACCTTGGCGTCGATTGTCGTACCGACGTTCATATCGGCGGACATTGTATCATTTTCTGTTCTGTTCGTTTGGTGGATTGTTTTGCTCATGATTTTGTGTCACTGCATTGGTTTGGTATACCGCATGGTAGTTATGTCGGTTCCTCAAGTTTAGCTGACAGTCACCGGTTTTGTGACTTTTGGTCTCGTAGATGGTGCACCAGGAAGCCTTGTCGTTTTTCATGTTAAATGGGAAGTCTGTTGTAGAGTGGTCTCCATGTTCCTGGCAAATGTCGCAAAACGCTTTAGTCTGTACAAATCGGATGTCTTGTCGGCTATATTCTTGTCGACAGTTATCTTTGGAGTGGCCGTTTGTTGAGCACTTGGTACACCATATTTCCTGATTCTTGAGGGTGAGCTCCTTCAGAGACTTCTGTACATTCTCTAGTTGCTGTTCCAGTCTATGGTCTGTGGGGTATGCCGGTATGTCTTCGTCCATTTAAACCTGAAGATATTTTGTCAGCGCATACTCATATGTTTTAAACGTCTCCAGACTAATATGTCGACATACTTTTGGCGATAGTCCTGCAAGAAACCATTGAATTAGTAACTTTTCATCAATAACGTAATCCAATTGGCTCAGTAAATATTTCCACCGCTTGTCGTAGTCGTGGACGGTTTCTCCTGGATTTTGTGATGTGGTTTTAAGTTTCTTGGTGGCCAGGTGTTTAGCATCAGGAGTTTTAAAGAAGGACAAGAATTGCGCCTTGATCTCATCTTTCGTGGCTCTGGGTTGTCATTCTGAAAAGGTCATGTACCATGTCAATGCCCTTTTCCGTAATGCTCCTGCAAATTGTGCCATCTGGCGATCTTCATCTGTAACCTGGTTGGCTTCCCAGGTCGACTCGTAGACGAACCAATGTTGTCAGGGGTCTTCGTCACCCTCATAAAGAGGAATGTGAGCAAATCCGTGACCC
The DNA here is from genome assembly GCA_001517045.1 of Pseudotsuga menziesii. Taxonomy (NCBI): domain Eukaryota; kingdom Viridiplantae; phylum Streptophyta; class Pinopsida; order Pinales; family Pinaceae; genus Pseudotsuga; species Pseudotsuga menziesii. Next base: position 48,850 of record LPNX010052579.1, read on the forward strand.
ATGTCTGAATCACTTTCATTGCTCTCAGAAGTTGGCGGTGGTGGAGGTGGGGGTGGTGGTGAAAGTGGTGGGTTTATTGATATAGTCGGGCCTATGGAATTTTGATCGATGATACTTGTGCTCCCATCGGTGGTCGAGTCTTCTTTGACTTGCAGTCGGTTGATGTTGACTTCTGCTGTCGATGGTCCACTGCAACTTTGTGTGCGCAGGTCTGATTCTTTGATTTCTTCTAAAGCTGTACTTGGCGAGGGGGGGTGCTCCTTCATGTGTCGGTACGAGCAAGTGGATACTTCGGAGGGAGGGTGCCACTTGAAACGTCACCCAGTTCCCTTCCAGCGGTCGACGTATGATAAGGTGTCGACCGGTGTACGTTTCGTCGTCTAGTCGGCTCCATATACTGTAGTCACCAGCTCTTAGTCGGAGGTCATCTTCAAAAATAGTCTGTATTCTGGTATGCAGATTCAATGGGGAAAGGGTTGTTCCTTCACTGGGAGCTCTTAGTTGGAGAGCTTCTTACTGCTCTATCCACACTTCTTCCTCCTTAGGGGATGCCTCTTGCTCTACACCCTCTTCATGTCGGTCATGACCCGACTCTGGCGGAATCTCATCGCAGTCGTTCTCCCTAGGTTTTTGTCCTCTATGCAGCCCTGCGGCTCTTTCACGTCTTTCTTCCCTTCTCTGCTGTCTTTCATCCCTTTCGAGTTTCTGAATGTCCGACATATTTTCGTACAATACTATTCTTGCAGGGTCCTCTTCAACTGACTTCTCATTACTGATGACTAATATCGGATTCTGATTGACTAGGATCCACTATGCTTTACCTTCGACACATGACCAGCTACCCCCCCATAGCCTACTCGATGCTTTTAGAAAGCCCGGATAGTTTGGTCTACTTGCTTAGGAAGTATTCCCACTCCCTTTCTGCAATGAATTTCTCCCACTTCCTCTACTTTTCCTCCCAATTCGAGTTTGTAGGTTGTTATAGGAGTGATGGATGAGGTTCGACAATATGTGCTACCCCTTTCTCGATCAAAAATTTGAACAGCAAGGTTAGTAGGGAACACAAAAATTGTTCGGTGAAATCTGTGTAAAAGTTTTCTTTGACAGTTTCCACTGAAGTTCTGTCTTCGACTGCTTGTTCCTCACAGAAGTCATCAGTGATTTTCTCAAACCACTCTGAAAAAAATTTTCGGCCTCCTCGGATCAGTTTTTGCAACAAATGTTCTTCTTTAGTTGCATCCGGCTTTCTCATCCAGAAGTTGCTTCAAGAGTTGGGGCACTGATTCGACAAACTTTTCATGTGTCTCTGTAAAAAATCTTTCTTTTGTTTCAATGACTGTTAATCTATTCCTTCATGCATAATTTTGTAGATAGTTGGCAATTTTGCGTTCCCACCAGTCCTTAATCTCCTGCTCTAGTATCATATGTGAGCATATATTTCAGTCATGTACTACCGGAAACGGAACCAATGTTGTAATCTCACAGATCACATAAGGTTACCAATAATACATACTAAAACATACATAACTATAAAACAGAGACAATAGACAAGAATAGATAGGATTGAACAGATTATTTTATTATAATGAGTCCATACAATGCAAAGAACAGAACTGAGTTCTCGTTTGGCTCAACAACCTAATATATACAATTTACAAACAGTTACAAAATAACTACCTATCGGTTCGGTGAACCGACATGACTGTTAGTTTAGCTGACCTAATTTTCTAGTTAGTCAGCCGATCGACTTAGTCAGCTAATCGACTAAGTCGGCCCATCAACTTAGTCGGCTGATCGACTAATTCGGCCCTCGTTCAAGTCGAATTTTTCGAATTGCTCCTTCTACAGTTCTTCTCGATCTACTTCAGTCGCAACACCTCCTCTTTTCATGACAACAATATTTGGCTCCCTCCAATCAACATAGATTATTTGGATATTTGAAATGGGGTTCTTGTGAGGTGGGTTTGAATTTACCACATTCCTAGCCTATCACTTAGCAAACAATTAAAAGCATTCGTCGACAGTATGATAAAATATTTGCATTCTGAACACGTCGTAGTAGGATTCATGCAATCCCTAGAAAAATGTCCAGGATGGACATAATTATAATATATAACTTGGCCTCTTCCACGATCAAATCCTCCTCCTCATACTCAAACTCTAAAGATTACACCCCCCATGGGCGGAGGGTCATTTTTGTTGCGGTTACTAGTTCTGTGGATATTGAGCCTGAGCTCACTCAAGATCCATATGTTCATCATTCTTAATTAAATAGGTGTCAACGGTTTTCTCCTGCAGTAGTTTATATGCTTTTCATTCTTTCTCATCGTGGCCCACTGATCTACATAACTTACATTATAACCTAGTTGGCGCACTTCAATTCTCTATAAGTATAATCATTCTTCCTTTTGATTCCCTCTAGTCTGGAATACTCTACACCAAGGAATCCCTTGTGTGCTCATCGGATTCAGTGCTCCTAATGTGACATAATTAATAAATGTTGAACAATTGTCTTTATGATGCACTTCGGTTCTACATCTGGTACACCAGAGTTCTTCTTCTACTTCCTTCCCTTTCTTAATATTCTGAAGTTGCAAGGTAAGGTTGGCAAGTTGCAACTAGATCTGCTTCATCCTTTTAGAAATTTCTCTGATCGATGAGGCTTCTAACTTCATAGACAATTCTAGAGCCTCGCTATGATATACAATATTCTGCTACATCAAAGGAATACATATGTGTGGTAACATAGCTACAATAAACCACTCTTTTTGTTGGACGTCTGACATTTGAAAACTTACTTTGGCCATCAGCGTTTTGAATCGTTGGTCGAAATCCCAAATAGACTCTATAGGAAACTGCCTAACTTCTTTGAATTTTGTAATGCACTATGACTCATATTTCGGCTTCCTGAACTCATCTATCAATCCTTCCCAAATTTTATCTAATGTCTTCTGCGGGATTCTTGTTGGAACCACAGAGAATTTTATGTACCAATCCAACACATGACCTCTAAGGATTGTGATCATTTAAGCTTTCTTAATGACTTCATATTGGACCTATCACACAGCCCATATGGCTTAGCATAGAAACCAATGTTGACCACAGCCTTCTAACACATTTCCATTAAACATTGGCGACTTTAGATCATTCCTGACCATTCTATTTATTCTTGGTATTGTCAAATTAAATGTTTTCCTAGTGGGAGTTCCTTGTCTATTATTCTGAGTGACAAAGCCATTGGGTGATGAGTTTCTAGATCTTACCTTCGGATATGTACATGAGGTCGTAGGTATGTCATGATATTGATATGGATCTGGTGCTTCTTCTTCATCTTCTTTTTCAGATATAATCTAGTACTATTATTCCTCATCACAAGATCCTTCATCAAAGTGCGGCACCAATTTGTAGTCCTCTCCTTCGGTCGCAGTGCAACTTCCTCTTCTTGTCGTGGTCGTTCTTCTCTTTCCCGACAAAAATCTTCTTCCACTCCTCAAGAATCCACTTTCTAGCTTAGCCTTGCTGTCACCAAAAAACATCTCAGCTTACTCTGAGCCATTTTACTCAAACTTCTATTGCAACATACCCCAGGTATCCACGCACAAAGATTTATCCACCATACTCTATTCTCATGATCCCTTTCTCACATACCAACATATTGATCCAATACTTTAAATATTTTAGGTAGCGACCTCTAAGTCCTTGGAAAAATTCTCTTGCAGTCTCACTGTACGATTTTATTGTGTCAACTGCAATTTTTGTGATATATCCTCCCAAAATACTATCAACCCAAAAGTCGACAACCTTGGATATAGGGTTACTAGTTCTTTTCAACCAGTGGATTAGATGAGGAGTTCTTGGATTAGATGATGACCATTGGAAAAATCATACCAACTATTTGAAAGTCTCGTGTCGAGTTTTAAGACACAATTACAGGAAAAAAAGGAGGAACGGGCAGAAGATACCTCTGTATTACTGAGAAATCAGTATACAACATTCTCAGCAGCCCATAACGTACTCAAAGAACATATGGAAGAATCCACTGTCAGAGAGGAAGTTATAAGAAATTGGTTCACATATTATGGGAAAGTGTTTCAACATGTACGGGATATGTGTGTGCTCATCAAATCACTGAACGACCGACGAGGGAACATAGAATCCATGGAGAAGGAAATTCAGGACCAACTTGTATTAGAGATGGAAAAACTAGCCAAATTAGAGAAGCAATAACACCATTGGATCAATCAAGCCTACCCCGGCCTAGACATCCTCGACAATATTCGTCCGCACATGAAATGACTACTTGACACTGTCGAGGAAAAAGCACAACTCCTAGGGGCTGACATGAGCAATATTGTTGACTTAAACATACAGTAGAAAATGGCAAACTTGTCAAGTCTCACAACTCTGACAATCGACATTCAGAAGGAACTTCACACTTAATAGGAGTTCCAGCACCATCTAGCAATTACTGCAGAAGCAATTGTGGAAGTTTGCATACAAAAGAAACCATCAATCAGACAAGACATCCCATAACGAAACATCCTAGAAACTACTTAAGACATAATATTTTGCCTCCTCCTTGTTTCTTCGGGACGAAGAAATATTTTTTTGCCGGGGGAGATGCTAGAGGAGCTAGTCAACTTAGCCGACTAGACTCGTTATTCAACTAATTGTAGATTATGTCGACCTCATAGGTCGTATCGGTTGGTTGAACCGACAGGTAGTTACTATAACTATTTTGTAAACATATATATATATATGCTATTGAGCTAGATAGATATTCGGTTCGGTTTATTGTATGAACCCATGTGTATTGAGTAATATAATCTGTTATTATTTCTACCAATCTTGTCTCTTGTATCTGATATGTTTATATGATTCTTTATGTGTATTACTGGTAACCTTGCGATCTAATTGATTACAACATGAATCCACTATGTCAGTTCTCCTCCTTGAAAAATTTTCCTCTGGGTCGCTAGCTTCGACAACCACTCATGCAATACAATAGGAAATTGGCTAAATAAAATATCATGAATATTTGTGTAAAGGTGTCATTCCAACCACTTTGTTGGATTCAGATGTGATCCTTCACTTTCTTCTTATGCAAACTCTAGTGCTTTAAAATCAACCTAGTCTTGAATTTCTAGCTTCATCGAGTGCCAAAACATACCCCCACTAGAATTATTCATGGTCCTGACAACGAACCCATTTGTTGACATAATTTCAGTCGACCCAGGTTCATATCCCTTGCTCGTTAACAAATCCCAAGATATCATCCTGCCAAAGAAGGATTCCATCGGTAACACACGCAGTTGAAGTCTCACCCGAGATATCTTATGGGAAATTCTAGAACCATGTTTCTATAGTTATGTGGGGAATTTCACTCTTGAAGTACTTATCAAATCACTTGAATAAATCCGGGAATTATACTTTGTGTTTTCACTCATTCATTCAAGATAACTATCTACTGATCCATCGACACATATTGCATTATTTAACATAAATCATTATCACATATTCAATCTATTTGATGTGCCACACACACACACACACATATATATATATGACTTTATTCATAACAGAGTTTGTGCGAGATATTCATATCAACTCATTCACGACAAACATGCATTCTACATAAACATAACTATCAAAGATATACATAGACAAGATATAACGTGTAAATCCATCTTGGAAAAACCACAAAGGTGCTCTTCATCTAGAATGAGAAATAGGTTAGCACCTTTGGTCTGCGCACTCAGCTTGCATACTTTTATTTAGATATTCTTTACAATTCAAACATTCTTCTCTCTTCTAATTCTCTCTGGTTTTTGTCTCTCTCTTTATATATGCATTTCTTCTCTTCTCTAAATCATCAATTCGCACACAACCTGGATCAAGCATATTCCTATCTTCGACTGGTCAACTCAGGCATAACTTGGGTTTAATTTTTTATAAGCCTTTTTTCTTTTACAATTCTTGATCCAACCGTCAAATGACTCAAAACTATCAGTTGACAAGATTTCTTTCTATTTCAATACATTGAGTTACATCTAAAAATAGGCACTATCGACCCAAAATACAACGATATTTTATTACTAAAGCAAGCTTTTAGTCAAACCGACGCTTTCCAAAATCAATCAAACTTCTACTGTTCGAATTTCTTTATTCCTTTTCTGTCGTGACTCCTTTCCTCGCGACTTATTTCATTGTTTCTTCTTTCATCGTGGATTTTTTCATTGCAACTTCTTTCTGTTGCATCTTCTTTTCATCGCGAGACCATAATCTTCATCTTTTCGAACATAATTCGGTCTAGATTTTCTTAGGGACACCAAATCTTTGTTGATGGAAACTTCCCTCCACTAGGTGGTCATGTTTTCCTAGAATTTGGATGATTTAACAAAAAATTATCAAATATGAAATGTCTCTTTTCAGGTGGTTCCCCCAAACCTGTAATGAGGCAAACTGGCCAATGATTAAATCCAAAGTAGGTAAGAATGGAATCATCCATGGTTTTTTCTTGAAGCATGATGGATTATGATACGAGGAAATGGATTAATCAAGAGGCTATCTAATGGGACCCTCCTCTCTCTTTTTTCGAAGTGTGTAGATAGTTCATTATCTAACTGTCCACTATATTGAGTTAATGGATGAGCCATTTGAAATAATATATGTATACATCAAGTCTTCAAATACCCCCTATTTTTTGTATAGGGAGGTGATGATGTTAAAATATCATTCGATTACCCATTTATAATTCTCAGTGATGGTTTGCAGTGCTTGTAGAGTGTCAAGAAAGGATTTTTTTCCTATAGTTCTTTTGGACCATAGATATTTGTTACATATCCTGTGGCTATTGTCAATATAGGGTGAATTTTGTTGAAACGGTATTTGGGGTTGAGGAGAGCTTTGTTATATAAGTTTATCTTGGATCCCAAATAATGGCTAATCTGTTATCCATACCCTTCTTATCCACTTCCATGGAATTCAAATTTTTCCATATGTGCTAAGTTATTATGTCTAGGATATCTCCTAAGAATTCAGACTCTTGGATCATGATTAAAGTTGTTTTTCTTCAAAGATTGTGTTTCTCAAATTCCACTACTTACTTTTTTGTTAAAGTCCTTGATGATTCAAGTGATGATATTCATTATAAATTATAAGAATGGGTAGAACTTATCCGTAATGGGAACTTATTGACCAGAGTTTACCAGTTTCACTCCTAAATATTTTAGGAGATTTTTTCTGGACTTTGAACTCTTTTCTATTCATCTCTCATGGGTTTTAATGGATATTGGGGGGTTATGCTTTTGAAACCTAGAGAGAGGTCTATATCTTCCTTGGTTTAAAAATGATGTTTCTTGGGTCGACTCATGTGCAAGGTGTATTTGAGTAACTAGATTTGCTTTGCTCGAATGGACTACATTTCCTATCATTCGCAATCATCTACTATTCCTTGGATATCTATTTTTTTCAATTCCATTTCTTCACCATATTCGAACTCCATGAGTTTCTCTTCCTTTATTAATTGTCTGGATTTCTTTACTAGTTGATATTTGAAATATAGTCTTGTTCTTTTAATTTACCTTTATGAATTTTGGGTATTTAGCTTCAGAGGATGTATTGACCAATTTCTGGGTGTTAGAGGATTCTAGAGCTACCTCTAGGGAATCATATCGGCCCTTCTAATCCATTAGATTTTTTAACTTGTTATTGGTTGTGAGGTTATTCTAATGTGCTATGCAAGTTTTTTTTCTCACCTACCTTTTCCTTGAAGTAACCTTCGTGAAGGATTCTGTCTTTAGTTGCTCAATGGTCGATGGGAAGATCGTGTCCTTATTGAGTGGGAAATCTCTAAATAAGTGACCATGTTTGTGGAAATTATGGAAACATAACAAGAAATGTTCATAGTCAAGGGTTTCCATCCAATCGTTGTCCTTGTAACTGAGACATATTGACTTTGGGAGGGGTTGTGCCACATTAAGGTAGACATAGATTATAACATGGGAGGTGTATCTCCCATGCCTAGTGATTTTCAATGTTTTTACAAAGGTTCCTAAGGTGTTACCTACCCCCTCAAATTTTTCTTCATTATAATATTTCTATGGAAAGAAATACATCCATATTCAGATCGGTGCAATAGAGAAATCATCTATGTCTATGATAAATTTTTCCTTCCAATGTCAAAGAAATAAACTTGTCAAAGTGAAAAAGTATAGGCCACCCTAAAATACATGCTCTTTATATTTCATATTAGAGAATATTGTCATGAATAAGACCTTTTCCCTAAGTTTCATGTCAATTTTCCCTTTCAACTTCCATCTTGTGTCTATACATATAATCAAATATTTTTTCGATGGAAAGTGGCCCATAAATTTCTTGATTAGGGTGTGATATTATATAAACTAAATGTATGCACTAAATTTAGGTCAATTTAGATTGTACCTAGGCATTTAAGATGGTTTTAGGGATGTATTTATTAGTGGTTGGAGCTATTGGTTTCAATTGTTGTGGATCCAATTCTATTCTTGGTGTTTCGTGGGGGAGGGGTATTTTAAGCTTCATCATGCACCTCTCTGTCCATATTTGCATGCCTACTGTGATTCCTAACCTTTTCCTTTATCATATTAGTGTATGTTGGGTTTCAAATAACAGGAAATAATTTCTTTATAAGAGGGAGCATCTCTCCCTCCTCCCATCACTGCCATGAAAGCTAGGGTTGTATTTGAGTAGGGATACAAAAAATCTATTTCTCAAAGTCCGTCCCACATAGTTCCTCATATTGTATATCCAAAAGATTTTTTAAACCTACTTGAACATGATATACACTTTGATGACTTTGAAAAAATACATGATGACTCTATGATGACTTTGAAAAAGTGTATCATGACTTTGAAAAAGACATGATATACACTTTGATGAATTTGAAAAAAGACACAATGACTCTCGAAAATGGAAAAGGTGCTCTTATGCAAAAGTTCCCTTACCAAAAAGACTTTTTTTTCACAACTGAAAAAAGTTATACTTTATATTAAGAAAAGTATGTGTCCATCTGGCCAATAGTTACATCATAGAAAATATTCCTATTCGATCCTCCACATAGCCTAAGAGTTAATCCACCTTTGCAAATATAGACCAAATATAGTATCAAAAAATAAAGGAAATGGTTAATACATTACATATAGTCCGATACATTCAGCAAATTCCAAAAAATAATATATATGGCATCCCTATAAGTAATCTAAAAATGACTCTATCATTATTATCGATGGAATATTCGATAAGATATTGAATATCCCGAGTGCACTTTCAAGGGGAACCTATGAAAAAAACCCTAAAAAATGTTATCCAAAATATATATATAATGGAGATGCAATATTCTTCTTTCACTAATGTCTTGTTCATATATTCCATTATATATGTCAACCGATTGATTAAGAAGAGGTAAATACTAGAGATGTAGCACTGGAATATGTGTTCCCCCATTGGATACTTAATATAACTTTATTTGACCTTGTTCATGCAAAGAGATGTTTTGATAGAGTTGATAATTCATGTTCCTATAGAGTAGCTTTCAATAAATTGTCAACATCTTTGTTGAATTCCATACAGATGTGCTCAAAGATTACATGAGAGAAAAACTAAATCAAATATTTGATTTTATGCATCCAACTACCAAGTTAAACAACTTGTGGTGTGCATTTACCATTGATCCAATCTATGCAATTTTTTGAGTCTCCAATCACCCTTATCTCACTAATGCCGAAATGTTTTACACAAAATAATAACATCCACAAGATTATCAACTCCGACTTGGTGTTAGTTCCAAGCCCGTAATTTGGCATAAATTTGTAGTACATATATTCATTCATCCATATGAAAGCCCTAACTCCCCCATATATAGTCCCCACTTGCAATGCCCCCATTAAAATAATCTTTGCAACAATCTCTAGAAAAAATAGGTAGAATCGCTTAGCAAAAGACATGATATACACTTTTATTACTTTGAAAAAAGACATGATGACTCATCAAAAATGAAAAAGGCACTCTCATGCAAAAGTTACCTTACCATGAGATCCATTCAAAATGAGGTTCAAATTATACATTATAAGAAACAGACGATTAACATTAACATTCCACCAATAAAAATTATGAAGTTATGTTCCTCCTCGTAATCTAGAGCCAAGCTCTGCTGATGTGCAAATAGACATATCGACAGGACATCCCTACTTGTCATTGTTTTCGTATCAAGATTTATACCTCTTGAGGATATGGAATGATTTCAAGTAGGATAATAAGGGAAGTATATCCCATAAGAGAGAATATAATCCTCTCTCTTTAATCGATTTTCGAGTCTCAACATCTTTTGGAAATACTACAATAAACCCTATATTTCAATAACATTTAAGATTGTATGTACATTTGTGCTTCTGCTTCATAGAACTCAAACCTGTGTTTTACTTATTTATTTACAAAATATATAGGTGGTTGCATACCTAGGTCCTGTATGATAAGGGTCTTACAGTTGAACTGAAAATACACTCAATCCTTCAAAATCAGTGTGCCCGGTTTCAGATGTTATTTGTGTGAAGATGTAGAAGCCATTAAATGATAGCATTAGTCTCTAAAAGTTTAGAAGTTTATTTTCAAGGCAAGAGCTATCCATTAAGATGAAAAGCATTTAATGCTATTGCAGCAAGTTTGATGATTATTGTATTTTAAGTTGTCAAAGATCCAACCGTCTTTAAGCCTGCTGCAATTGCATTAAATACTCTGCAACTCAGCTCTTGACTACCTTCAACCTCGACACAAGTGCACCAAATATCAAATGCCCAACCTGGAAATTGAGTATTATTAATATAGCTTAATAGATTACTAACCATTATAATTGGTTTTAGAATTTTGTGACAATATGGTTTGATATGATTTCTAGCCTATAAAACAAAAAACAAAATGGAGACAACTTATTGCTAGTAACATAACCATTACTCAAAATACAGATGTTGAGTATTTCCATGTGCAAATACCTTGCTTTCTTTGATTCTAGTTATAAACAAAGTGTTTGGTTCACCAATAGTTTGGTTTTGCATCCTCATACTTTTCAACTGTAAGTCACTATGAGATGCTTTTAAAAAAGATTGAGAGAAAAATATATTTGATTATGCTCACATATACAAGCTATGGTCATTGTCTTATTATTTAAAGTTGTACTAAAAACGAAGTTTACAAACTACACTCATTGTCTTATTATTTAAAGGTGTACTAAAACAACTTCGTTCGACCTTCAGACTGACATTTGATTGCTAAACATGGAGGGACAACATAAATTACTTTTCCATGAGCTTATTTCAGCTATTCATGATGAAATGTTTTCTTAGTTGAGCATATATAACCACTTTGTAAGTTCTTGCTTTTGGCAAATATAATCTTGTTCAAATGCTTTATTTTTTAAGTTGAAGCTTTCAATGCCCTTCGAGACCTCAAGAAATTGAATGGTCACAACAATGTCAAAGTTGCTCCACATTTCAAGAAAAACACTGCACAAATACACTAAATTCAGGGTAAGATAGATGAAAACGATGAAGCTGCGTGTTGGGCTCTTATATGTAGAGAAGCATATAAAGACAGGATGGAAGAGGGCATCGGAGAGAAGGTGATAGATTATTGGGACAACTATTCTCGTGCTATACCAAATCAAAAACATGTCCTATGACAATGTTCTGGTAGAGGCATTTATAAGGAGCATTGCAAGCATGTTATGGAGATGACATGAGTTGCTTTGTTAGAGGAATTCAAAGAACCAAATCCTAGTGTGCAAATCTCATTGACCATGTTCAGTAAGTTGAAATAGTGGTATATTAGGCTGAATACGATTCAAGACACTTCTTGTTGTCGATACCACGTTGAATTCCAGTTATACTATGACACATTTGTGTATTTTTGCAAAAAACATTAGGATGGTGAACCATCTCCACACACAGTGTGGGATTTTATTTCTATGATACTATGCAATAGGAATCCTGAAAATGTGTTTTTCATTAAAAGGTGTGTAGGTGGGAGAAGATTCCATGAATGTGGTGATTTGGCATTGTTCCATAGGAAGTTTCCTATCAATCCAACACACCCTGGATTGTCAGATATCACAGTTAAGTGGAAGAGATATGAGTATGTCTCCATGAATCCATCATCTTTTTCACATGTTCCATCTAAGAGGATCGACTTGCTCAAGGATGATATTCCTATTTCAGACTTCATGGACAAGTTTCAAAGTTAGATTTACAAATACATTAAACACTCCCACAAGTCTAGGTGGCTAGCTTTAGAATTTAAGCATTCTCATGAGGTTTTTGAGCTAGGCACAATCCTATCAGTGGTATACTTTGCTGAGAAATACACATTTGCTCCTCAGAGAGAGATACAAAGTGAATATTATCACTCTGACCAGGTGTCCATAATCGTATATGTTTTGTATAGACATGCTTAGGAGAGCATTGATGGTAGGGATAGCACTACTCAGTCACGCAATGTGATCAAGGAATACCATTTTTATCAATGATGATCGTGAGCATGGCACCTTGTTTGTTCAACACTGCTTTGGGATGATTTATGATTAATTCAAAAAGAATGGGGTGTCATTTACAGAACACTGGATTTGGTCAAATGGGTGTGCGGGGTAGTTCAAATCAGCATGCTCATTTTATTGGTTGAGTCATCTTCACAAAGAGACAGGTATTCGACACACTTGGATATTTTTTGAAACAGGGAACAGAAAGGGTGAACATGATGGCGCAGATGCATGCATGAAACGGGAACTTTGGAGGTACCAAATGAGTCATAGTGCATCTCGACTCAAGTGCTCAGCAGAAGTAGTTGATTGGTGCAAACAAAATTTGGGTCACCAAGGTCATGAACAAGCAAGGCCAATGCGTAGGTAGGAACAACAACTTAATTGGAATTTAATAAATGTGTTTGTATTATTATATATATAAATATGATGTTTTTTATTCGATGCGGGTTTTTTTGGGATGTTTCTCTTAGCGATGTGAATAGATCCATGCCATGGTATTGTGAGACCATACTTGGTATGAGAGAACTACACTTAGTTCATAGTAAATACATGGGAGACATATTTTCGATTGAAACAAGGAAGTATGCGTGTTTCTGTGAGTTCTGCATTGACGCCAATGACCTCGGGGTTGATCATTGCGTGAACGATGCATATGTCAAACAATGGAAATATGTTCCTCTTAATCCAAAGGGGCCACATCCAATTCCGACATGGCAAGAGATTCACATTAACAAGGCAGTGGTTTCACTATATCATGATTAGGTTTCTGATTTGGTTAAGCAAGGTACATGATGGTTGATTAAATGTTTAAACCTCTAGTCTTGTACATATGCATATATATATTTAATATTTGTTTAATATTTGAAAATATTGATGCAGATGATGTATGTGTTCTAATTACACCACCGGGAAATTACGAGCATGTGTCTTACTTTTTGATGTGGTGTATGCAAATCAAAAGCAGGTTAGTGCAACCCTATGTCAATGGAGAGTTCACGTACCAAGTTGGTGACCTAGTTGTGATGGGCCACATTTTTGAAAAAGTGCGAAGACAAGGTGACTATATTATTTACAGAGATTTCATGCCCGAATATATATCTTGTTAGTACAGTCATTTGGTGGTGGCAGCTCGGATACATCTCATTGAAATCAAGGTGAAGAGGGGTAAACCAAATAGATGGAAGAGGTCAATAGCTGACCATGATCGTATTATGGAGACGTGCATTCCTATAACCCATTGGTCGGATGAATGAAATTTATATATGCCATGACGTATAAGTTGATACATTGACATAGTTGACATGCTTTTGAAATACATAGCAAATCAAAATTTCTTCTGAAATATGAAATCAAATTTTACATTGTAGTTGTAATTTGCACCTAGTAGATCTTACATTGTAAAGTTGTAAATTTTGTAACATTATAATTGTAAGTTATGTTAAAAATTGTAAGTTGTGTTCGATTGACAATTTTGCAAACATGTAAACTTGTAAACATTATAAATTTTGTAAACTTGTAATTTATTAAATTGGAAAATTGTACAATTTCGTAAGATTTTAAAGCATTAATGATTGTTAAAAATAACATTAAGATTGTAAAACATGTAAACTTGTAAACTATAACTGCAAATAATTAAAATATTTAACAAACCATCATGTTCAAAAAATATTCCATATATATATATATAGATCGATAATCATAAATTCCACAAATAATAGTCTACAAAATAATAAAGTCCAAAATAATAACGTCCACAAATAACAGTCTACAAATCACTCCTACACCATTGATCAAGAGATTGACCATCATGGACACTACCGCCAGCTGCAGTACTCCCCTGATCTTCCTCATGCACATCAAAAAGAAAATTGCCCAGGTCTGAGAACTGCAGAAATTAAAACTGTGAACTCTGCAAGTCAGTTACATAACACATATTTAAATTACATGTACAAAGAATGTGAGAAAAAATTAAATATATATATGAAACACAGATCTATGAACTCACCTCGCTTGAGTTGAGTGTCAAGTCTGGGAATCTGGGAATCTGGGTATCTATCGAGACGAGCCTTCATCAAGACTCGGTCAATGAGAAACCCACTCATTTGTAAACATCATGGAGGCTTCAACGCCCTCATCTGCAGTTGCATGTGTCTGCCGCTATTTCCATTACATGGAAATAGTTATATTAATGAATTACAATTTGAAATTGAGAATTACAATTTTAACATGTAAATTATAATCTGAACATAAATATGAAAACAATTCGAACATGTGATAACTAGTAACTTGTCGATTGGCGTGTCATGAGTAGGACTCGAGTGAGGTTGTGTAGAATCATGTCCAATTCCATTGCCTCTATTGTTTACAATATGAACAAGATAAATGAGGAAAGTTGGAACAAACCAAAATATTGCGTGTTCAACAATTGACTTGAATTTAGAAATTCAAATTTAGGATGACAGTTAACACATACCTCATCGACGTGGGCCGACAGAACTAAAGCGGGACCTCGAACAGATGCATCACTGCCAAACAGGACCTCCATGAAATCGGACTCCTACATGGAGGTCTAACACAAAGCATTTTGTATTAGTTAAAAAAATATATACTTGACAATCATGGCAATCAAATGACGACAATCAAATGATGACAATAAAGATATACCTGTTCCATCGATTGAGGCTTGCATCTCTGATGCAGTATAAAATATGCACCGCGAGCCATGATAGCATATTGCAGCATTGAGTTGTGATCAAGAAGGTTGAGAACATCATCGTCCACCCACTATAACTCAAGCTCTGCAGGTGCGGTGGGTGCTCTACGTCTCTCTGCTTGCACAACCATCATGCCAGAATGCATTGTCATGAGTGTCGCTTCTGCCAATGCACTACACTCCTCATTCGCTAGTTGATATGACTCAGCTACATCATCAACCCTAAGCATGGTCCTGTCAGGGCGACCTGCCAATGGCTCTAGCTCTGGCTGAGCTGCATGGTCTCTCCTAGCGCTAGGATGAAAATGACTGCGTCCTCCGCTAGCACCATAGAAGCTCGATGGTGTGCTAGTGTAATATGGGTGCATATCTAGGACAAACTCTGCATAGATATGTTTTTCCAAGTATAGTGGGACCTGTTCATGGTGGGGAAACATGCCCCACGCTCCAATGAATTTGTCATATATATAAGGTGCTACAGCCTCTAGCTTAAACTCCTTGAGTCTAAGCGGTTGACCAGAGGCGCGGTCAGGAGGGATATCAAATAATGCTCCCTTCACATCATGGCCAACTGTAGCATCTCTCACTACGGCCCAGTCATCAGGAACCTTCACAATGGCCCTTCTTCTCTGACATGCAGAGGCCCAAAGAGAACTCAATGGTCCGATGGACCTGTAGACCTTCAGAAGATTGTCTACTACCTCTAACATCATCTCCATTGAATGTGATGAGGGAGAGTTTTTAGGAATGGTCTTGATGTTTTCCTGCAAACACGCACGCTGACTGGTAATGTCTTGCAGCGTGATACGTGTGATATCATCCTCCCATGGTGCTTCCTCAAGAGGGTCGACGCCATGTTATGCAGCATCTAAAAATTAGATGAAAACACAAATGTTAGTCAAAATACATATATCAAATGTAGGTGAATTTGAGATCAATATAAATTAAAGGTACTGATAACTGAAAGAAATATGCATATGCATTTAATGTACCTGTCTCGTGGGGAACCTCCCCACCAACACCAACAGTATCCTGATCCTCGTCACTCACATGCACAGAGCAGCTTCGAGAGTGGTTGCCGCTCATCTCCCTAGCAAGAGCGTATGTCGGCATAGAACGCCTAGAAGAACCTGTGAAAATAGAGACATACAAGTTTATGATTAAATATACACATGTGAAACGATTTAATTTGATGTAACTAACAACAAAGAGTACATCATGCACAATTGTATACTTACGAGTCCTTTGTAGACCTCCGGGGCAAGGAATGGCCGCAGATTCGCAAGTGCTCTACCTTCGGTGAAGCGAAGATCCCCACTGTAGAGATGCATCTGCATGAAATAAGGCATAGTAAATGGTTTTTTGTAAATAACTCAATGTAAGTAACTCCATATATGGATACGAGTAAAAAACTCTTACTCAAAAAACCACCAAAAAGTTTACAAAACAAAATGAAATGACGAGTTTTCTGCTTTTTGCTTTGAAGGTGGTGTAAAGAAGACTATCATTTTATGTGGTGTGATCGGGGTTATGATTTATTTTCATAATGTTGAGTACTCCTTTATTTCTTGTTCAATTTGAGATTATGGACATGTGGTACTTATTTGGGTGAAGCTATCTAAAATACGAGTTGAATTCTAGTCACTAAAGGTTTTTCGGGTTATAGGGAATGCTTTGTGAGTTTTCGATGGGGTGGAAATGAGTTAAAAATATTCGGGATTTTAAACTAATTCCTATAGATATTTATAATTTTAAACTAATTTTTAAAATTATAATTATGTAAAAAATTTCATCCATTTTTAAAAAATTAAATTACAATTCCAGTTTTCCATAATTTAATGTATAAATTTATATATTTTATTAAATATATTTAATATTATTTTAAAATACTCTAAATTTATAATTTATAATTTTCAAAATGTTGATCATAAATCTATATATTTTTTCTAAAAAATATGAAAATTTTAATTTTATCTTAAAT
>LPNX010052579.1:83493-120257 GCA_001517045.1 Pseudotsuga menziesii
TACATATGATGAAGGAGGTTTGGTAGTTACTGTTATCTCCACCGACAAACCATACTCTGAGGACGTAGGGCACATCGGGGGTTACAGGCAAGTGATAGCAAGACTTTTTGAGAGGCTTTGGGAAGAACCGTATAGTTTGCAAGTAAGACAGTAAATTTGCGGTTCCGGTGAGATCTGTTGTCTCGCCGACGTCTATATAATTAGCATCAGTGACCCACGTTATATTGTTTTCATCAGTGTGATTACCTCCGCAAAGTATACTGATAAATCCTGCGAAACAAAGATTTAAATGAATGGATGGAATAATATATTTTAAACCAAAGAATATTAACAGGGATTATATTAATGCTAAAAAAACCAAGATGTGAGAGGGCGATTCTAAAAAGTTAGACAGAAACAGAAACAACGCTCAAACATCCCCGCCCTTATATTATTTAGAATGTGAATAATACCTGGTTGAGCAAAAACGTGAACAGCCTGCAATAAACCCACCAGCACACTGATTGCTATCCAAACTGCACATTTTCTATATTTCAAGTTTTCCATTGTTGCACAAATTTTGAAGAAACCCACTGTCTTTTATTAACGATCAAGGCGAGTTATTCTGGGAAAGTATATTGAATAATAATCGAAACCCAAGGGCTGGTAGGCTCTTGTCAACAAGCAAGAGATCAGAGTAAGAGATCAGACAAGAGGGATACCAAACAAATATGGAAAATCAATCAAAATGGGGCATATACCCAAATTCTACATGAAAGCTTGATATATGTTGCTCTTGCCCGCAAAAGTCGTGGATTAAATTATTTGATTAATCTCTTCAAATCGCTCCTTCAACGTGTTTATGCACAAATTCTACGTGGCATCTTTATATCCCTGGCTCTTTCCCGCAAAAGTCGCTGATTATCATTAAATTATTCGCTTAATCTCTTCAAATCACTGCTTCAAGCCTTCAACGTGTTTATGCTGAGGTGGGTGCATGATGCACCAATAATCTCGTTAGGTCTTAGAAATCCCACCGTACACCTATTGCAAACGGATCGTACTTTCATGACGCTCACATGTCGCCACTTTGGTCTTAATGTTCTTGTTTGGCCACTCAAACTTGGACGAAAATTAGTGAATGTTCCTTAGATTTCATAAACATGTAAAAATAATTTAAGCAATTCATGATTATTTAAACATATTATTTTGTAATATTACGAAAGGTTTGAAAATAAAATTTATAATGGATGATTATCTATTTATTTAACATAGTCTTTTATAATATATCGAATGGTTTGAAAATAAAATTTATAATGGATGATTATTTACTTATTTAACATATTATTTTATAATATTTCGAATGGTTTGAAAATAAAATTTATAATGATAGTGACGAACGGTGTAATCCGATCGTTTCTAAATTAAAAAAAATCATCCTTTATTCTTCTCTATATCCCATATTGTATTTATTATTAAAATTAACATAATCTCCTTAAAATTTTAACTTAATAAATTAGGATTTTCAATCATTTTTTTTAGATTTTAACTTAATAAATTATGATGATTTTCAATCTTTTTTTTTATATTTTCTGACTTGGAGTTTCGTTAAAAAATATTAGAATTAAATATATTATCTATATAAAAAATCAATATATTATATATATTCTCTCAGCAACTCAAACAATGTGTTAGCTAATAATCTAGCACTTTCTTGGAATGAGTTAGCCAATAATCTAACACTTTATTATGCCGATAGGCGTATATATTTGATATTTTGGGAGCCGAACTTGCTCGAGCAGATCGTCAAGATTCACCATATTATGACATTTGTACAATCAGGATTTATTTGATCGTCGTCTGATCTTTTAAATTCATTTAGAGGTTTGTTTAAGATCAGTTAAATGTTGTTATCGAAATGAAGTCCAGGTGTGGCTGATCGTGGAAGAATCCGTTTCTACCTTCAGCAATAAATCATGCGGGCTTCTCTGATATGCAAAAACGCACTCGTAACCGTTTCAGTTTCATTAACCGTTTTTGCATCCATCTTAAATCGGAGTAGTCTCGTGGCAAAAAATGGTCACTGATTATATGCTCAAACGATGCAAGGAGAAGGTTATGGATGGAATCAAAGAAGCTATGGAGGATCGTGGGGCCTATCATATTCACTCATGTAGCCATGTTTGGGACAACTGTTATTACTCTCGCATCCGTGGGGCACTTGGGGGATCTGCAACTAGATGCAATCTCCATTGCAATCACTGTGGTCGTAGGTTTCAATTTTGGGTTCCTTGTAAGTAGTTACAATTTGTTTTTAAAAATTTATCTGGTTAGGCTGCCATTGCCGCAGTTATCAACCATTAGTACTGAAAACATTTTGAAAATATTTTTTATAGAACTTTTTGAAGTTATGGAGGACCTAGGTTGCATATAAGGTTAGCTATAATTGATTGGCAGTGGTTTTGTTGGTGTAGTTATTCTTATGTGTTGAGGTTATTCTATTGTGATTCTTGTATTTTGACATGGAAGCGAGATATGGGCAGTGCCTTGGAAACTCTGTGCAGCCAAGATTTTGGAGCTAAGAAATACCACAAAAATGGGAGTATATATGCAGCGTTCTTGCATCGTTCTCTTTCTCATTGCAATCCTGCTCATGCCAACTTATATATTTTCCTCCCCCATTCTGAAGTTGTTGGGTCAGTCAGATGATATTGCTGAATTATCGAGAGTGGTTTCAGTTTGGTTCATTCCTCAACACTTTGCATATGTATTTGCGTTCTCATTTCAGAGATACCTATAGTTGCAGTTAAAAAACATGGTCACTGCTTGGATCTCTGTAGCCACTTTGGTGCTGCATATTGTTCTGAGCTGGATCTTCATCATTAGATTTGGTATGGGACTTATTGGAGCAGCAATTACACTGAATTTAACTACCTGGGCGCCTCCAATTGCCTAATTTATTTATATTGTTTGTGGAGGTTATCCCCATACTTGGAATGGATTGTCCAAACATGCATTCGGTGACACAAGCTATCAGTTGGTTATTTTGTATGAGAATAATGCAAAAGTATTTTATTCATATTTAACACCTTCAGTTTTCTTCTCATATCTTACAGCATGAATGTGAATAGTTGGGAGTTAATGATAACACTTGGATTTTTAGCTGCAACTAGGTATTTTTAGTGTAGTATATATGGAATGGTACCAAATAGCCTCTTCTACACGGATTTCTCTCTACTTTATTAATTTGTATCGTGTTAATGCAGCGTGAGGGTTGTGAATGAGCTAGGAACTGTAAATAGAAAAGCAGCTAAATTTGCAGTGATTGTTTCTTCCAGTACTTCGATTGCTATAGGTCTTGTCTTTCTGGTTCTCATTCTTGTGTTCTACCAGGAATTTTCTTTGGCTTTTACAAGCAGTGCCATCATTAAAGAGGCGGTTTCGAAATTAGTTTTTTTGTAGGCATTTACTATCCTCCTACTACTAAACCCATCTGCATGTGTTTTGCCAATGACGACTAAAAGACTCAAACCCTAAGGAACTCAATAGATAAAACAATTAAAATGTAGACAGAATGAAACGAACAAAGCTCGCAAATCAAATTCAACGGAATTTCAAACTTCAATTTATGAACAAAGTTTTTAGATTCAAATGTCCATCCGAAAATTATTGCTCAACAAAATTTCGTAGTTCAAATTATGAACAAAGTTTTCAGATTCAAACTTCAATCACAAAATTATTTGTCTTATAATATTTTAATAAAATAATAATAATAGTAGTTAATTAAGTGTAAGTAAAAAATAATTATAATTAATGTTTAATTACAAAATAATATTATTTTGAATATATTTTTTTAGATGTTAATAATATAATAATAATAATAGTTAGTTAAATGTAATTAAATAATTATTATAATTAATGTTTAATTACATAATAATATTATTTAGAATATATTATTTTAGATATTAATAAAATAGCAATAATAATAGTTAAATAAGTGTCAAATGGCCACTTCATTGTTATAGTAAAAGTTGACATTGCTAATGTAACACACCTAAGTGGTAATGTGCCTAATTGATATATTTATGTAATCATTGTGACGTTTATCAAATAGGTTACAATATTGATGAAATACAATGTAGAGTTAACTATAGTATTTCTCTTACAGTCTTTGGCATTTTAGGTGCATTGTGTTCAGGCCTATCCTCTTTTCCTTCAAGTGTTTCTTTTGGCTATGGTTCAGGGCTCTTATTGTGTTGTCTATGGATGGTGTGAAGAGATTTTACTGAGAGTTTTGACTGTGGTATGGGGTTTCTTTTGTCCCACTTTGTTGTAAATGGCTACAGGGCTAGGGCTTGCCTTGTCTATGTGTTGGTATCATTTCCTTGTCAATGTGTGCTCAATGATGATGATTGACGGGTGTTTGTAAATTTTGTATGATACACACTATCATGGTTTGTCATTGTTACCTTTGATTCAATAGAATATCAAGGAAGTGATATTTTCTTGATCTTTTCTTCTTCAAAAAAAGAAAAAAAAAACTAAGAGGATTTTTTCAAAACCCTATGGACCAAGAAGATTCAAAATATATAATCCACAATGGTAAAATGCTAAGGCTCAAAACTGGTTGCATAACTCATCAAAATAAGGTAGATTGAGAGATGTTGTAAGGCTAACCTTACCTTAACAACATGTTAGGTAACATGTATTTTTCATATACAACTAAATAAATTAAATGCAAATGATGTTAGGTTAAGAAAAAAAAATTTATTTTTATCTACATATATAAGTATGGGAATAAATATAAAAAAAACAAGGTAAAAAAATTAAATATTAAAAAAAATCCATATATTAAATATATTCTCTCAGCAACTCAAACAATGAGTTAGCCAATAATCTAGCACTTTCTTGGAATGAGTTAGCCAATAATCTAGCACTTTATATATACGGGGCTTTTAAATTAATTAAGTTGAGAAACATATCACGGTTTATTTTTTATATAATTCAAAAGAAAATAAAATATGAAGACGTCCATGGTTGGAACTCTGTAAACGAAAGTTTTTGGATTTATCAACTATCCTAGTGAAATTTGTTCATAAAAAAATAGGAGTAAATTAGCTAATCGACCATTTGTACTGATCGGACTTGTCGCCGTCAATGCAAATGGTCAAGCAAATAGATCAATCTAAAAAAAAAATTAATTAAAAAATGAAAAATAATTTTATTAAAAAATAAAATATAACAAAATCAAACTCGGTTATTAATCATTTTTTTTTATTTGTATAAAGCAACTTACTTTTTATTTTGAATTCTATACTTTGAAAACGATTTATCTCTTTCCTCTTTCATAATAAAAATGACAAAACGATTTAAATTAAGAGTATTATTTTACTTAAATTACGTTTTCTTAATATATATATATATATATATATATATATATATATTGTAATTATAATATGCTTTTGTTTTCAAATTAAACAAGAGCCACGTGGTGGCAATGTTCCCGACATTGTCACATGTTGTTTCAGGTTAACTTCAAAGCTCCATAAAGCTTAGCATCCGAACCTATATCAAATCTTTCCATGATCAACAACAAATAAACAAAAACGGTTTGTTTTATATATATAATTTTTGTTTAAGTTTTATTTAAAATTTAACAATGTAAATAGGTTTGAGAGCTTATATTAGAGCTCAAGGGGGGGTGGCTTGGATGAGTGATCGTGGGCTCATCAAAGAAATTAAGCTTGTTGTGACCATCCCTGTCATGGCCAAGGCAAGAATAGGTCATTTTGTTGAAGCCCAAATTATTGAAGCAATTGGTATTGATTACATTGATGAGAATGAATTGCTCCCTGTCATGGCCAAGGCAAGAATAGGTCATTTTGTTGAAGCCCAAATTATTGAAGCAATTGGTATTGATTACATTGATGAGAATGAATTGTTCACTGTTGCAGATGACATGCACCATATCAACAAACATAACTTCCGTATACCGTTTGTCTTTAGATGTCTGAACCTTGGTGAGGTGGTGAGAAGGATTGCCGAAGGAGTTGCAATGAACAGGACTTAAGGAGAAGCTGGTACTGGTAATGCTATTGAGGCAGTAAGACATGTGAGGTCTGTATTAGGTGATATACGGAAGCTTTAGAGCTTAGACGACGATGAGGTTTTTACCTTTGCCAAAAAAATTGTTGCTCCCTATGAGCTTGTGAGGCAAACCAAGCTGATTAATTTTATATAGATTTTATGTAAAGTGTCCAAGCTGATTAATCTTGTATATTGGTCTTTGATGCAAAAGATAATAGTGTTTTTTTCAAACATATATCTAACTTTTTGGCTGTTTACAAAACATAAAACCAATGTAAAAGGTGATTCATAAATTAATATAAATTTCGCTCCTGTTTACGAGGAAAAAATATTATTGATACAAACTAACATTATAATTACACTTATAAATACATATTGAAAAAAAAAAGGTGGTTGGCAGAAAACAATGCATCTTAGTCTAACAAATTGAACTTAGTGAGTCACTTTAGGGGTAACAACTTAGTGTAGTCCCAAACTGGACATAAAGTTGATGCAATTATGAACACCTGAATTGAACGTAAGGTTGGATGCAAGTAGGGGCATTAATTTGATAGGTTTAGGACATTTGATGGGATGCAAGAGTGACGAAGAGTAAAAGTTCATATTAAGACATTAACGTGGATGCTTTCTTGGGCATTTTATTAGTTGTTATTTCGGATGTTATTTGGACATTCTATTAGTTGTTACTTGGTATGCTATTGTGGACATTCATTGTGGCGTAGTAGGCATTTTCAACATAACGTATCAAAATTCGAAATGGAAACATTACAGTATAGTAGTTGTCAAGATCCATTAATGAAATTTTAGAGACAATATCTAGGTGTTGAATTTATTCATTCATATATTGATCCTTTCCATGAGCAATTAACTCAGGAGAACAAATTAAAAATAACATTTACATAGTATTGGAGATCATTTGTAGACAATGTGATCTATTTCACATTGAAAATATACTGATAGCTTTTGTCCTATATACCAGTGGTTCTATAAACTAATAGTTTTTTTCTTATATACCACTGGTTTCTTTCTAAACGACCATATAACTGTTGGTTTCTTTTGAAAAGACATCATTTAACTAATGTGGTTTATGTACTAATACATATTATTTCATCCTTTCATTTTGCAACATGACCGGTTCTATGAAAGCTCCAGATTTTTTCCCTGGTATGAAAGGTGCAGATAATAGGTCATGCGATATAGTTAGTCAAAGTTTACAATTGATCTGTAGGTAGCACTGGGTTTCCAATTCTGGGGAATGACATTAATTGCTATGAGTGTTTTCCTAGTAGAGAGAGTAGTCAAAAGAATAGAGAACAGAGCCCGTGAAGGCTGGCTGCCACTGATATACCAATCTGCACCTGAATTTCTACGCATTGCTTTCCATAAATTAGAGTTTGCCTACACACAACAACAGAAACTATAATCCATTGCATGCGAATTAATACATTAAGACACCTCACAATTTAGGAACACAGGTGACATGCTAATCTACGTACTTGCTTTAGAGAGACTGCTCCAAGATCGCCATCTCCATCCTCATATTCAACAAGGAATGCGAACCAATAAGGATTGGAGCCTTCGTTAATTTGGAAGTGAATCTTTTGTCCTGAATACTCGCAAGGTGCTCTATGGAACATAACCATAACAAGTGATTAATAAAACGATACATTGTACTATAATCATCATATATTCATAGTTTAAGAAACATGAATGTATTTGATACATCCAGAAGATAAACTTTATATATATATTAAGTGGAGGTCACTTGTAACTATTTTTATTACTTATAAGTGGATGGAGGTTGATCTCCACTGATCGTAGATTGCGTCAAATCTCAGACTTGAGCATAAAAATGTCTCTTAGAGAAGCATCAAAACGTCTCCCAGACATACTCTCGCACAAGTGTATGTGTATTGTCCAGCACAGATTGATTTCATTGGTGGGGGTGGTTGATGTCTGAATAACCAGCACTTTACTTTATATCTTTCCAATCTTCCCTTACTTTATACATAGTGTTACACCTTACTTTATACACAGCATTGCTGGGCTGTAGGTGGCAATAGAATTTGTTATTATTCTGATTCAAATCAAATCTCAAACATTAAGCTCACTCAATTTTCATTATTCAAAATGATTTCTTGACAGTAATTAGTTTTAACTTTTCCATTCATCCTAATTCAAATCAAAGTTAATTCCATATAATATTAGGGATAAATAGCATGTAAAAAAGATAATAAATAATAAATACCGTCTGAACAAAAGAGAGACAACTCTAGCATTACGCATCTGCGAAGCTCTATTAGGATCAGATGCCATATGGCCAAAGGCAGTACCACTGAGATCAAAGTGTGTTTCTCCATTAGACTATGGGCCACCAAGGCATTCGTCAGTAATCACCGGCTTTGCTGAACACAAAATATTGTCAGTGCATTTATAAGTAATATCTATCAATTTCACATTCACATAAATTGAACCAAAATGATATTTATTATCATTTTAAATGATAGAAAAGAATATTTATACATTTTCAATTATTCCATTTAACTTAAGATATCCATGAGTAGATCTTTATAAAGTTTAACCAACAACAATAAAATACATATTTAATTTAAGTAGACTTGTAGCAACACTATAATTTTCCACTCAATTATAGGATTTATATCCGGTATATAGTATTTCCATTGAGAGGCCACTGGTCAAGGAATCCACTAGAATGGAGGAAAGAAAGAAACACTCTCAGAATGATATCTCTTCAGAGAATTATGTATACATCCCCTTACTAGGTTTTATGATGAACATAAATTACTTAATAGAGACCATGATTATATGCAATCGTCTTATTTTTATTATATTAATTTGTTTAACATTGCTTTATTACCATATAACATTATTATTTTTGGTAACCTCATTAATCATTAACTTGGTTCTTATGAACAAGCTAATTCCCTCAAGATAATATTATAGCTCTCTATTCACTTTTTAACCGTGTATTAACGAGTTGGTCTTCTAATAAAGGTCAATAACTATCTAAGTTTCCTTGAATAAAATGTTAATAACCACTTAATTCTTACCCATATAAAAAGAGCATGCGTTACTATTACATTATATGTGGCCATCTTGGACGGAGTTTGATAATAAAATATATGCATGGGGTTGAACCAATAGAGATTACCTTTAGAAAAGGTTATGAAAGTATGGAGAAGAATAAATATTATTCGAGTGTAGCCTTTGAGACTTCTACTCTTCACTAGAAATTATCTAGCCTTCACTAGAAATTATAAATGGTCAATATAATCCTTCAATGGTATTTGGTTAAACAAAACAAAGAGTTCCTTTATTAACTATAAACTTAACTCTTTACTTATAAAATAATGCAATCAAAATAAGGTATCTGTGCATAGATTGTATAAAAAGTAGCAACACGGTCATTTTACTTGCCTACGTAACACAGAAATTAGGGAGTCGTTTTGCGGTTCACGCAGAGATTTTTAACATGGTGCACCAACGATAAGAGGCTCCCTCTCATCAACGCTCAACTCTGAGTAATGAAAGCTAGTTCCTTCTTTTGCAGAATAGCAACGAGTTCGGTTCCTTTCCATGAAGCAATCCCTAACCGAACAAAAACCTAAACTAACTCTAACTCTTTTAAAGGTTTTTTTTAATTGTAATTATAATATAACAAAATCAAAAACCTAAACTAACTCTAACTCTTTTAAAGGTTTTTATTAATCTTAATTATAATATAAAAAAATAGATATCTTTTAAGTTTGGGCCATATATTTACGCCATCATATTTATATGTTTAAAATATATGATATTTTAGTTTTACCTCAAACTCTTTTAAAGGTTTTTATTAATGGTAATTATAATATAACAAAATAGATGTCTTTTAAGTTTGGGCCATATATTTACGCCATCATATTTATATGTTTAAAATATATGATATTTTAGTTTTACCTCAATGGTTACTTTGATTAAATTCAAATGAATGGTTAATCCTTCTCTAAATAATCATATTTTTATTTGGTTTGATTATTATGATATTATATATTTTCTTACATGGGAGTTTAGATACTCACAATTTTAATTTTTTTAATAATCTTAACATTTATATTACCATATTCACGTAAATAATTGTTAGCCTAAGTAATTCCTATAATGAAGATAAACAAGGCATGGCAACAATGTTGCAGATTCCTGTCCTTTGGATTGTAAAACTTAGAGCAACTTGTAGTTCTGTAGGACCAACGCTCTTGGAATTTGGGTCACTTGGAACTGTTATCTTGCAATAAATTATTCCTATCTTTTTCAATGGCACTTAATTAGGCTAGGTTTTTAATAATCTTAACATTTATATTACCATATTCACGTAAATAATTGTTAGCCTAAGTAATTTCCTATAATGAAGATAAACAAGGCATGGCAACAATGTTGCAGATTCTCTGTCCTTCGGATTGTAAAACCTAGCTCTTGGAATTTGGGTCAGTTGGAATTGTTAACCTGCAATAAATTATTCCTATATTTTTCAATGACACTTAATTAGGCTAGGTGTTGGACAGGATTATGCCCTTAAGTAATTGTAAGGACGGACTATACTCAGATCCGTCATGAAGATGAAATCATTTCATTATGACACGTTATACATCGTAAATACATGGAATTAGAGGACACGTTATACATCGTAAGATAAGGAAATACATGGAATTAGAGGAGTCAATATCTCAACAACAACTACTGTTGTTCTTTACCACTCTTTAAACAAAGCCAATATAAGTGTGAATGTATCTTGTCCAAAACTAGAGTAAGTCATTTATTAAATATTTATTTAAAATAACAAATGTCATTCATCCACGATGCATGGTTGGTTGTCAATAAAAGTATAATCAACATCATTTCTATGTTCTTCCATCAATTTCTTCATGGAATATATCTGAATGTCTTTCTGTGTGTGTATCTATGTTTGCCCCATTGCACTATGTGGTTAGTAACTATGTTTCCGTAGCCATAAGTGAGTTAGGAACCTAACGGTTCCGTAGCAGCAAGATGTTGTGCCCATTGCGTAGGTTCTTTCTCTCATTGTGGCAATGACGAGTGGGCTATACTTGGATACTCAATCACTTAGCTTGGCTACTCAACTTTGATACTCAACTTGGCTGCTGCGCTATTTAACTGCTGAGCTAATCGGCGACTAATTGGCTTAGCTACCGGGCTGGGCTGGATACACTCAATCTCATTGCCTAATCGAGGATGCAAATATCTGCAAAAAAAAGTTTTTATTTTCCTAAAATCGACCGCTAGCACAAGTAATCGTTTTTTTCTTGGGGAATGAAAACGCCTTGGGGAATGGAATCTATGTGGGAGGAGCAACGTACACATTACAATTGTAAGAAAATTGCAGAAGCAAATATTCCTTTTTTACAAATATTTTACAAATCCATGTCGTCATAGTGTGTCGGATCAAACACCACACTGTCAGTCTGTTTGAAGAATTGATTATTTGTTTCTAGCATTATCCCGTGAAATCCTCCAAATACTTCGAATTTTATTTTAAATTCAACCATTTTTACTGGCGATACTGTCTCGGAACGGCAAGGTTGTGTGGGATTCAGTGTTTCCAGGATTGTATTTGACGAAAATTCGGTATAGATTGGTTTGACAATATGGTCGAAGGACTGATTTTACTGGTATGCATAATTTTATTCATATCTCCTAGTAGACCCTTCAGTCTCGGAATATGGACGGTATTTAGTGGCTAGAGTTAGAATTTGACCCTTCAGTCTCGGAATATGGACGGTATTTAGTGGCTAGAGTTAGAATTTGAAGATTAATGGTAAAAATGAAGACAATGTGTGATTTCTATGGCAAAATTACTTAAAAGTAGACCCTTCAATCTCGGAATATGGACGGTATTTAGTGTTTAGAGTTAGAATTTAAGGATTAGTGGTAAAAGTGAAGACGATGTGTGATATCTGCAGCAAAATTACTTCAATTCTTTTAATATATTAATTAGATCATACAATCTCAGTGTTTCTTGCTAAGCTTTCTATATATTTTGTTTATTCCATAGTAATTTAAGGTAGTGTTTTTTTAATATAAAGAATCTTTGTCATATTAGGAGACTGGGTTAGACTACATGGTTCAATGCATGGTTAACAGATAGCAAAATGTTACATTTCCCAAAAATACCTGCAATTGATGGGCATTAAAAGGACTACAAAGTTCGGTAGTGAAGTTGTTGAAGTCTTTGGCTAGAATGATTGTAATCACAGAGGTTAATGAATACATCATAATGAACATAGTGAAGATAAATTGTTTTTAATGTATTTTTCTTGTAAATGATATTTTTTTCTAAATATTTTATATGTTAGTGTATAAACATTTAGCTTAAAAAAATTCATAATTGCATGCGATCGTACATAAATTAATCAATATTCAATTCTTATTATTATTCTTAATAGTACTATTAACCGCAAGAAATAGCAGTGCAAGATGCAACTGCAATACTCATAGTCAACAGGAACAAAATGAAGGAAAATATCCGTCAAGGGCTCTACAGTCAAAGCTTAAAAAAGAGAAGTGTTTTTCCCTACAACAAGAGGTGTTTTGGAGGCCCGACACGCTGAAAAATAAACCCCAAAATAATGATGATGAACCACATGGAACCCTTCATCGAAATCTGAGAGACTTATTCATTATGATTTGTGCTTGTGTTGCCTTATTTTAAAGGGAAAAGTGATGACCATCCCTTTATTGTTATTTCTTTGGAGAATGTCATGAGCATGGCTCCACCAAGGCAGATTATGGTTCCCAGTAAGTTTTCATATCCCACCTCTTTCCCATCTGAAACAAGTTCAGAAATTTTTCTTTCAACAAATAAAATAAGCACTCATATCAACTATTGGGATTTAAATTTGTTTTGAATAATGAGATGGATATTTATACAATTACCGTGAAGGAATAGCCATCACATCAACTACCATTTTGAAAATGCAGGTGCTATATAAACCAAAGCTGCCAGCTAGAATTTTTTGTTCAAAGTGCACCTGTAAGTGAATACAATCCATTAATTCCCAAAGCAGTGGGCTCTCTAGAAAATAAAAGTGGAATTAATTTTATGAATCATTACCCAAACAAAGCAGTGAAAAAAAACCCACATAAAGCAGTAAATGTGAGAATTGGCTTGGCATTCCTGCAACAAATGAAAAAAAGAAAATATCAATTACTTTGATAGAATTCTAGCAGCCATGATCAACACGCATACAAATGTTACAATATTTACAGTTACATGTCCAAATCATCTGGGTTCGTTACTACGTTTCCACAAGGTAAAGTGTGAGACACTCCTTGATCAATTGGAACTTTGAAATCATATCCATCGTTGCAAACCAAAACTGAACAGGTTTCATAGATAAAGTTGGATTTGTGTTCTCATAGAATTCCAATAAGACCTGGTTCAGCGGTTCTCTAATTTTATCAAATTGCAGTTCAAAATACAACACTATGAAAATTTTGAAATGCAACTCCAATCCATTGTCTCGCTAGTTGCAGCTCCAATCAATTGTCTCACTGGTTGCAGCCCCAATCTATTGTCTCGCTGGTTGTAGCATCGCCAAGACCCATGCAGATTGTCCAACAATACACAAAAGAAGCACTGAAGAAACTTCTCTCCAATCTATTGTCTCCCTGGTTGCAGCTCCAATCTATTGTCTTGTTGGTTGCAGCGCTGCCAAGCCCCAGGAAGACTGTCCAACAATACACAAACAAATTTTAGAATGTAATCCCTGGCTAATGCAAATTTTGTTATTGTTTTCACCAAGGTCAAGATGGGGATATTCTATTATTCAATTTAATATACCTGATAGCAAGCTCCACAGCCTCCTCCTCCTTTGAACATATCTGCACTCCCTGCTGATACTTTTGATCGAAAAGGTTTCAGTTTCACTTGGCTGCCATATCCGCATGCACCGCCTATAATTACAAAGCAAAACATAAATACCATTTTTTTTCAATCAAACGTCGACATATCTTGAATTTCCAAAGGACAACAGTCATATTACATATAAAAATAAGTTTTAAAAAATTACTATGTTTTCCCTTACCATCGTTTCCATCTCCATGTGGATTGCCATACCATGTACCAGTGGCTTTCTTCCACTTTGTCTTATGTATTGCTAATTTGTGTTTTCCAATTAGGACATCTGGAGCAACAGCAGCTTTAGAGCATAGCATTACACATGAAGGTCCAAACACAGCTACTAAATAAACTAAAGAAACTAGTCTCAACTTCCTCATTTTTTAAATGAAAGTAGTGGCATAAGCTTAAGCTAAGACTAGTTGAAAGAAATCGGTTTGTCAGAAATTGAAGAGTAACCCCATTTTAGAGCAGAAAAGAACTGTAATGCACGCACC
The DNA here is from genome assembly GCA_001517045.1 of Pseudotsuga menziesii. Lineage (NCBI taxonomy): Eukaryota > Viridiplantae > Streptophyta > Pinopsida > Pinales > Pinaceae > Pseudotsuga > Pseudotsuga menziesii. The sequence continues at coordinate 97,969 of LPNX010052579.1, forward strand.
TTCGATGCATGCAGGATATCAAGTGTAACGCACTGGTTGCTGCATGGTTTTCAAAGTGAGTGAGTGCAGAAGTTTTTGGCCAGCTGCCATATGGGATACGACAATGACCTAAAAGTACTAAGAATCTAGGACATGTGATCCGCTACTGCAGGATTATGAAGACACCGGGACAGCACTGCTGCGGGAGAGCGGTCCACCCCTCTAACAAGTGGATTGGACGACAGGTGGAAGTGAGTTTAGCTGCATGTTGTACGCTTAACGCCACAGTAGGGTTGATGTCAGTTAATCTGCATGTTGTACACATAACCCCACACCCGATTACCAACAGCAATAACATCGATCAAAAGTGCAGCTTAAAGGTATCTGGCTCATTTAATTTTAACTCAGACTTTTCATTTTTCAATGTCATTGCTTACGTTATCACACCGCCGGGTCTTGGGCTACAAAGACCCAGGCAAACGTCACCTGCAAAGGACCAATAAAAATTAAGTTAAATCAATATTTAAATAATTCAAAAAATAAAAATTAATCAAACTATATTAAAAACATTTGAAAACTAAAAAATTTAAATATGTGTCTCCGATTAATGGACCTAACCGATTCATATATATTCCTTGTTGGGAACATAAAAATTATGTAATGTGTCGTAATGATGAAGAGCAAGTGATGATGGCATCGAGAATGAAAATTAATGATGTAATGTTATGTTTTTGAGATTTTTGTTTTACCAAAATTTTATTACATATATTTTGCTACATTTTTAATTTAACTATATTCGTTTTGAGGTGCGATGAATTCAAATTAATGTCATGTTAATCATAAAATTTAAGTGGTTGAGTTTTAATATATTTTAATGTATTTTTATTTCAGATTAATGATGAGGAGTGGTGTAATTTAAAATTGGATGTGACTTATTTTAAATATTCTTTAATTATAAAATGTTGAAGAAATATTTTTGATAAATAATTTTAAAAACATGAAAAATATTAATAATTACTTGTACATGAAAAAAATAGATAATTTTATAGATCATTAATGGTAGTTTATATTTCTAAAATTGAGGTTAGCTAATACCATTTCTATAATCTTCAACCCCGATATTGGTGTCTATGACTCCTAGGGTTTGATCACTGGGTCACATGGCCCTATATCTTGTTTGCTTGCTCCAGTGACTTGTAATTCAGCTATGAGACTCTCGTCTCTGTTAGAACAGTAATCCAATCCTTAGTACCTTGGTTTATACCTTAGTCAATTTCATTTTCTTCTTAACATTAAATTGCTATTGTTTAGACTTAGGGAATTTGATCTAGGAGGTTAACTGGCTATTTTAAGACCTTTCACACATGCACCGACATTATAGTTGGTCAACCCAGCACATGTGTGCCCTCATTTAATGACTTGGAGTGCTACATCCTTGATTTGGGTGATCTGGTTTTGACTAGGGGCGCTTATGTGTATTTTTTTCCATTTTGTCTCTCCTAGGAGCATTTATTGTCACATTGAGCCTCCCACACACCTCTACTTTCTTAGCCACGCATACCTTGGAGTCATTATTGCCCCATCAAACTTCAGCCACGTCCACACCATGATTCGTTACCATTTGGACTGATTTGGAGCTTGTTTTGTCCACCTAGGGGGGACTGAGGTCAATTTTGGCCATTTCACATGTACACTCAGATTTGGCTTCTTAAAAATCATGAATTTTTCCATGTGTAATGTATACCTATTCTAAACACATTCAGATGTTATACAATTGATTAATATCCACTTTGTGTTCACATGTGTATGAAAATGTTGTTCCTCTTTCAAGTTTTTTTGCTGGTTTTTGTAAGTAATTTGAATTGTGAGGGTCTCTTGAGCTCCTATATCCAACTATAGATCAAATTCTCACATGGTATTAGAGATGATTGGATTTTCATATCAATCTTGAGTGTTTGAGCTGCAAATTGAGAAATTTTTTGGATAGATTTGAGTGTTTGTTGCAGGTACTTTCAACAAAATCTCACCACTAGCTCAAGAAGGGATGGAGCAAAGACATGTCTTGCTGACTCCATTCAATTAATTCAAATCAAAATCATATATGGTCATCCAAATGATATCCAAGGGTCTCTATAGGGTAACCATGGGGACAGGGGCAGAGCCAAACTCTTCAATAGAGAAGTTGAAATACTTCAATACACTTGATGAAGCTTTTGGGATGCTATGTCTAATCATATTGAGAGATCTCGTGTTTCAGTGTTGACAGTTTGGGCACCCCAAATGAAGTTTGGCTTAAGCTCGAAACTCTCTTTGGGAAAAATGATGAACTAAGGGGACACCAGCTTGAGAATGAGCTCGTTACTTTGAGCCCAGCGTATTTCGACACCATCCATGAGTTCTTCACGAAGTTCAAGTCTCTAGTACTTCAACTCAAGCAGCGTGGAATTGAGAAGAAGGAATACCAAATAATATTGTCAATCCTTTCGAAGTTAGGCCCAAAATTCTTAGTGTTTGTTAGCACCTTCCTTTCTCGCAAACTGACCATTTGAAATTGGAAAATTCCAACTCTAGCAAGCTTCATGGAGTCCCTCACCCAGGAGAAAGACAAGATAGATCAAATGGGCACCATCAAAGAGAGCAGAGATCAAGCTTTTGATGTGGGTGTTTCGAATGCCTCCAAAGGAAAGAATAAGGATAGGGATTCGAAGCAGTCACAGAAAAGGAAGCCAGATAAACCCAAAACCATTGATGGGGGTTTGAATCCTCCTAAGGATAAAGACAAGAAGGAAAAGGATAAAACCAAATGCACTTATTGCCATAAGGGATGGAATCTTGAAAGTTCTTGCATGAAGAAAACTATTGAGTAGATGACATTGTTGTTGGAGAAAAAGAACATCCCAATCCCAGATAATGCAAGGAAGAGGGATGGCAGCTTAAGTTCTAACAACAAGGAGAAATGTCATGCTTTGGTAGCAAGTTCCTAAGACCCCTCCACCTTCATAATTTATTCAGAGGAATCCAGACATATGGCTTCTTCCAGAGAGCTCTTCTTTTCTATGCATTCGAATAGTGGCTCAACCGTTTGAATGGGAGATGACTCTGAGATCCATACCAACGGAGTTGGGAGGATCAACCTTGACCATATATATTTCAATGTTGTCCTTTATGTACCAGACTTGGCACCAAATTTGTTGTCAATGTATCAAATGACACATACAGGAGGAGCCAATAGAGTAACATGTACTCCATATTTGGTAGATATAGCATAAATATCCTCCAACAAAGTTGTGGCATTGGGATACGCAGATCACCAAGCTAGAATGTATAAATTCTCCAAATTTCTTCCAAATTCCAGAGGACAAGATCTACTGTCTCATGCCAACGAGACCTCCAAGATATAGCACAAGATATTTGGCCACATGAATTACAAATACCTTCAATCACCTAACAAGGATGGCCTGGTGGAAGGGCTTCCACCTATCAAGTCTTCAAATGGTGCTTCCATTGGTTGTGTGGTGGGAAAGCATCTAGAGTGCATCTATGAGAAGGGGAATGCAAAGAGAGAAACACAGACACTTGGATTCCAGTACATTAAAACCTGATTGGTCCTATTCCCACTCCCTCCTATGGAGAATCAATGTATGTTCTCACTATCATAGATGATTATTCGAGGTTTTGTTGGGTGTACTTCCTTAAGTTAAAATCTTAAGTGTTTGAGACCTTGAAGATTTGGAAGGCCCTAGCTGAGAACCAAAGTGGGAACAAGGTTAAAATCCTAAGAAATGACAATGGCAAAGAATATGTCAATAATAATTTTCAGCTCCTAAGTGAGGAATGTGGCATTCAGATGTAGCATTCGGTCCCCTACACACCACAACAAAATGGTGTGGTAGAGAGGAAAAAAAGGGCTTTGAAGGAAATGGCTACATGCGTGATTGAGGCTAAGTATCTAAGTCGTAATATATAGGATGAAGCCATCAATTTTTCTGCATATATTTAGAATAGGGAATTCCACAAATAAGTCAGAGGAAAAACCCCCTACGAGGTTTGGTTTGGCCACAAACCAAACATCCCAAATTTTAGTATTTTTGGATCAAGGGCATGGGCTCGAATTCCATCAGAAAAGAGGAAGGAATTGCAGCCATAGAGAAGTGAATGCATCATGGTAGGATATGGTTAAGACACAAAGGGCTACAATCTCTTTAATCCATCCACACTCAATACTTTCATTGAGAGGTGTGTGCAATTTGAAGAGGAACCAATACGAGATTTTGAGCTTGCACCAAGGGAATGCTCTTCTCCTCAACACCATGGTGAAGTAAGTGATGGTTATAACTCTGGATTTTCTGATATTTCTGATAATGACATGGCTGAAGTTGACATTTCTGTACATGAATCACCCTCAAGGACCAAGTGGGAAGAGAAAACCATAGAAGTTGTTAAGGATTTAGTAGGAAATCCTCTAGATCCTAGGAAGACAAGGTCCCAATTTCAACATAACTAGGTCGATTTTAATTCTAAGTTTCCAAACATTCACATTCTACCAATAAAAATTATGAAGTTATGTTCCTCCTCGTAATATGGAGCCAAGCTCTGTTGATGTGCAGATAGACATATCGACAGGACATCCCTACTTGTCATTGTTTTCGTATCAAGATTTATACCTCTTGAGGATATGGAATGATTTCAAGTAGGATACTAAGGGAAGTCTACCCCATAAGAGAGAATATAATCCTCTCTCTTTAATCGATTTTCAAGTCTCAACACCTTTTGGAAATACTACAATAAACCCTATATTTCAATAAGATTTAAGATTGTATGTACATTTGTGCTTCTGCTTCATAGAACTCAAACTTGTGTTTTAGTTATTTATATACAAAATATATAGGTGGTTGCATACCTAGGTCCTATATGATAAGGGTCTTATAGTTGAACTGAAAATACACTCAATCCTTCAAAATCAGTGTGCCTAGTTTCATATGTTATTTGTGTGAAGATGTAGAAGCCATTAAATGATAGCATCAGTCTCTAAAAGTTTAGAAGTTTATTTTCAAGGCAAGAGCTATCCATTAAGCTGAAAAGCATTTAATGCTATTGCAGCAAGTTTGATGATTATTGTATTTTAAGTTGTCAGAGATCCAACCGTCTTTAAGCCTGTTGCAGTTGCATTAAATACTCTGCAACTCATCTCTTGAATACCTTCAACCTCTACACAAGTGCACCAAATATCAAATGCCCAACCTAGAAATTGAGTATTATTAATATAGCTTAATAGATTACTAACCATTATAATTGGTTTTAGAATTTTGTGACAATATGGTTTGATATGATGTCTAGCCTATAAAACAAAAAACAAAATGGAGACAACTTATTGCTAGAAACATAACCATTATTCAAAATACAGATGTTGAGTATTTCCATGTGCAAATACCTTGCTTTCTTTGATTCTAGTTATAAACAAAGTGTTTGGTTCACCAATAGTTTGGTTTTACATCCTCATGCTTTTCAACTATAATTCACTATGAGATGATTTTAAAAAAGATTGAGAGAAAAATATATTTGATTATGCTCACATATGCAAGCTACGGTCATTGTCTTATTATTTAAAGTTGTACTAAAAACGAAGTTTTCAAACTACACTCATTGTCTTATTATTGAAAGGTGTACTAAAACAACTTCTTTCGACCTTCAGACTGACATTTGATTGCTAAACATGGAGGGACAACATAAATTACTTTTCCATGAGCTTATTTCAGCTATTCATAATGAAATGTTTTCTTGCTTGAGCATATATCACCACTTTGTAAGTTCTTGCTTTTGGCAAATATAATCTTGTTCAAATGCTTTATTTTTTAAGTTGAAGCTTTCAATGCCCTCTAAGCTGCAGACTCTGCTCAAGATCTTCTTCTCTAAATTTACATACTCTTTCTCACTCTCATGCTCTCTGATCTTCTCTCTTTTCCCTTTCTACTCTACTTCTACTAGTGATCTGCACACAACCTGGATCGACTCAACCTTTCCTACTCATCTACGCACTTAGATACAGATCCTTCACTATGATGCACTCAACGATACAAAGCCATTAACCAAGAACTCATGCTTTCATCCAACGAGAGTCTACCAGACATACTGTTAGGAGAATTTCTGCTGAGTCTAGCTCAAGAGTCTAATTCGTCAATGTCTAGCCATTAAGGTATAACCCACATACATATTGGGTTCTTTATTTTATAGCCCTACTACAGACTTAATACATATCCCATACGTACTTGATACAAACTCAATACTGACTCGATACAGACTCATTACAGAGTCATTACAGACTCCTTATTTGTCGCTATCTCAGCCAACTTAATATATCCACTCAACATGTTGTCTTTCCTATTCCAGCAACACATAATGGGAGGCACTATCGGGTTTACTTACAAATATTCCTTCATGTGTGTGGTTTTTGTCAGCTCCAGCCAAGCTCATACTCAGGATTGTTAAGGCTTGTTGCTTTCTTAGCATTATTCCTTACTTTCATTTTCTAGCCGTTATGCTATTTGCACACCTTCTTCTGTTGATATTATGTCATACCATCTCATGTCACACTCTATCCTTCTTTCGTGGCTTACTCTTCTGGCGCAACTTCCACTTCCAACACCTTCTCTTTTTCTTCTTCTTGTCTTTTACTTCCTCTGTTGCAACATCCTTCCCTTTCTCCTTTATGTTGCATCCTCAGTCGTAGGTCCTTCCTCTTCTCCTTTATGTTCTTCTCCATACTTAGGAATAATTCTTCGTGAATTATGCCCTACTGTCCCTAGGCCAATAATCCCCCAACACTCACATGTGGCTCATCCCGAGCCAATTGAAGCTATTGCTCCATGTACTGAGATGCGCTGATTTTGTTCTGAAAACCCTCCACGATTTTCACCACTTTCTCTACCTCTGTGCGCACTTCTTCCTCTTTATTTCGCATTTGCTCCACTAGTTCGAAAATGACATGTTCTGGCATGAATTTCTCTACTGATGCTGCTACCTCACACACCTTCTGATGTACAAGCTGGATGATTCCTATAACTCTCTTTGCTTCGGCTTGAAACTCTTCTACTTTTTCCCCATGTTGTTGTTGTTGTGTGCGCAATATAGTCATTTGTTGCTGCAATTTTCTCATCTTTGTTTCCTTAGCCATTTTCTGTGCAAAGGATAGCTACTTCATATCATTTCTAATCTACGTGATGTTTCTTCAAACATAGTCAAATTGTTTGAAATATTTTGTGATTGATTTTCATCCATTAGTTTTTCCCAAGTCTGAGAGACTTGGTCGAAATCCTTAGCACATGTTTCTTATACCTCTTCTATTCTCTTTGCATTCTGAGTTGTTGCATCTCTTCTTCTCTCCACCACTTCTGGAGGTGTGTTGCGTCTCCTTTGCTTTTCTAGCTTTGTAACTTTTCTTCTAAGGCCAACCGCTATCTTTCCTAGCTTAAGGACCTTGTCTTCTCATGGAATTTCTTGTAATATTTCAACATCTTCAAGATTCGAACAAATAAGATTTATGATATTTTTGAGTTTCTACTTACTTTCTTCTTCTACCCTTACTTTTTGCTTGGTCCTTTGTACGTTTTCCTTGATTTTGTTGATATCCTTCTTAGATTTCTTCACCTACTTATCAAGGGTACTTCCTCTTACTCTAATATTTACAACCACTAATTTTGTAAGGCATGCACATCCATCAGTCGCATCTTCGAGAAATCTAAGAATATATGGCCAACACTTCTGTCAACCTCGCTGGAGTCTGGAGTATCTAGATCCAATACTTCTCTTTGGAGTTTTACTCTAATGGGGTGGTCTCCTCTTGGTCCCTGGGGTTTAGGTGCTTATGACGGGCTAGGTGCATTCTGTGACTGTGGTACTTGGCGAAAACACTCTACGGAAATTTTGATTTCTTCGATTGTCCTTCCCAGTCCATTCAGCCTATCTGTGATAGTAGTAGTAAATTGATTCTTTCGTCTATCGAGGTCATGGAGACTTTCCTGGGCGGCTTCTTGTAGTGCTCCTGATAATGTTGCTACCTCCTCATCATTAATACAGAAGGTATTGGATTTATTGTTAGCTTTCCATTTCTAATGCTTAGGTTCCCTTTGTTCTTCGACACCTTGCCCTTCCTATTGTTGTTGTTCTAGCGCTATTTCTTGATGAGGCAAATTGGGTTGAGTTTTGTCTAGCTCTCCCTCTTCTGTTTTTTTTTCTGGGGTGTTTATCATGATTGACTTTTGTGTCCTTCCTTTGATTTGGTGGCACTTCCCGTCACCATTATTCTGGCTAGTGACTAATAAAGGTTTCTACATCTTCTTTCGTTAGTACATATTGCATCGCCAACCACTGTTGTTGTGGGTCTCTCCGTGATTGAATGGAAACATAGTGTAGACCAATTTAAAACTTAACAATTCATCGAAACCTGGAAATAGTGGTGGCAGTCAATCTTACCTGATGCTTCAGTAGGCTCTTTAAGGCTTCAGTATGGACGAAAAAATCGTTGTTACTATTCATTTTTAGCTTTTGTCTAGCGAGAACCAAAGGTTCTGGTATCTTGCACCTCTGCAGCTAACAGGTAATTCTACTGGTTCATAGTATGTCGGCTAAGACCAAACAGTAAATGAGATTAAAATCAATAACCATGAATAATGCAAAGTAGTATCTTTTTCTTGTGCTGAGGCTTCTTCTTGTAACAATTCATTAAGCAAGAATTCTGACCAATTGATTTGAACTCCTTCTGTACAGAGTGTAGCCAACGTTACTGCTCCTGCAATACATTGGTTTGGTCATGATGTGCAAAAAATTTTGTATGACAATATCATTGCTTTTGTGTGAATAACACGATCACTAATAGAGGATATTGAGAACCCTCTGTCGGACCTGACCAGGTCATACTTATCCTTGATCTTCACAATGTGGTTAAGTTCATTGTCCTTCTCCAAGACTGATAATGGGTATGTTACTACCCTTAGTAGTCCTATAATTGTTGAAATAAGGCTAACATCAACTGGATATGGTTTTCCTAACCAAAGGAATCCTCCATGAAAGATTACCAACAACTTCCTTATATAACTGGTTACTTATGAGCTTCGGCCAAAGTATGGCATGAATAGTAATGACAACAACCCATACTGTTCTAGTCCTCTCGCCCATTGCATTGCAACAAACCGGTTCGGTGAATCGGGCGTATCTTTCACCATTTTCATGTAATTCTTTCTATCGATGTCTATAAAATTGCTTGTATCCACATCTTCAAAGGATATATTCTGTAGTTGGGGCATGATATTAGGAAGTACCGTCATACCTTTTGGTATTTTGGGTGCTACAAGTGTAGTAGAACCCTTGCTAGGTATGGTAACCTGTGGCACATATGTCCTTCTTGGTGGAATATATGGTGGTAATAAGTTCCTGGTTTCAAATTCCTCTTTCTCTTCATGGCATGGTGGCTTGCACGTTGGAAACCCTAGCTAAAGCTGCAGTTAGCCTTCATCCTCCAGAAACTAGCCAAGCTGTTGTTAACCCTCCTAGCACCGAGCCTACTGAAGAAGAAAGCTTAGCAAATAGACCTAAAGGGACATTTTTGGGAAAAAACCTAATAATTTTTCCAAAACAGGGCTTTCAGTGGCTTAGGCGGATGTTGGGGCAGTTCATTAGCCACCGAAAGCACCACTTTTGGTAGCTAATGGTTTCAATAGACTGGCCTCTTAACCACTGAAAGTAGACATAGGATTAGAATTAAGTTTTGGCTCGTAGGACCAGTTTTGGGCGAATATAGATGGCTCAGGGACAAAGTCTGAAGATGAAAGACACAGAATAAAGCATCAGGAAAGGTCTGTTTCAATTTTACTATGACATTACAAGTGGAAAAGGTCACCAACACCTAGCTGTCAAAAGAAAACAGTGACTTATCCAGCAGAGGGCCAGTAGCTATGATTTCCAGTGGTTGATTAGTTATCTGAAAGTTCATATAGTGAACTAATTCTTCAGTTAGTTAGACAAGTAGTTAATTTGGGTTTTTTAACCTAATTTGCAAAAAACTATTATTTTGTTTATTTTTTGTAAAAACATATCCAAGTTTTGAGGATATGTATATTTTGTAAAGGCTATAAAGCCTAAGACGTATTTTATGGAAAGGGTTCGACTTCGGGGACTTATATACCTATACTATTGTCAGTTTCTCATTTTGCTCATGATTTAATATAAGCTCTTTGGTTATAATTTTGTTCATCTTCCATTTCTGTCTTTTCTGTGCTTATGCTTGAATGTGCATTTAGGTTATATTCAAGTTAATTAATGACTGATCGTTGTCACCCTATTAGCATGTTGATGTGATTTGAATTATAAGTACCATCCTTATCATGATTTAGCCATTTATATTCATCTGTTTTGTGTGTAAATCTGTCAACCCGCTGAGTTCTCCATCCCCGCACTTTATTGTCAACCTATGAGTAGTGGTAACTAAAGCCTTGTACCTGATTGTGTTTCATGCATGTCTTGAGAGTGGAAGGTCATATAGGTCACCTGACTTGATCCATATTAGAAAACCCCAAAAACATTGTAAGTTACCAGGCATCCTCGAGCTACAACCTAGAGGAGTTTCCTAGAGTGATAACAGGAGGATTGCATCGTCCTTGGACTCAGATCCTAAAGTGATCAGGATTGATCATACTGCAAATAGATCATGTGTACTACAGGTAACATGGTGGTGAAGGATCAAGTAGATCAAATTACAACAGAAAAGGGTTAGGTAGATTGAAGTACGATCGCAAAGGATCGAAAGGATCAAAGTGCTGCCGCAAAAGGATCGAAGTATTGCTGCATAAGGATCCAAACAAGATCGAAGTATTGCTAGAAGGATCAAGAAGATCGGAAGGCTACTGCAAAAGATCAAAGTGCTACTGCAAAGTATCAAGAAGATCGAGGTACTGCATGTGAAAATCCAAATTTTATTTGTAATTCTTTCTTCATTCGAAACATATTTTTCTATCCATATTGAACAGTTACAAAGTCTTCAAAATTTGTATATCTACATCTAATGGGAAAAAACACAAAGCTACACATCATGATGCTCAAATTTTTTATGTGAACAAGGAAAAACTAGAATTACAATGATTCTAATATACAGGAAATGTACCATGTACAGTTCCTTCTTCTACCATCTGAGCCACCCAACACTCTTAGTACTCTTATTCGGTTTTGTGTCATTTGTTACCTCATTTTCATCATGTGAATTGACAACACTAGGCTTAAATCAACAATGTATTATGAGTGAAGGCTTGATATGGGGATTGGAATCTTGGGGATAATAAAGTTCATCAAACTGTTATCCATCTTTTTCTTCACCTCATAGATCTCCTCATTCTTAGGAAGCTTGAAATGAAGCAAGAAACTCCCTTGCAGTATTTCCAAATAAAGATATGTTTTGTTTTCTTTGTTCATTTATTTCTTGGACACTTCACCACTTAACTCTAAAACTCATTTATCCCACTCTGTTATCCCCCATGCATGTCAATACTATACTATGAGAGTAGGTCACGAATATTATATGTTGACTAGGGTTTTACAACCAACACAAAATAGGGTTTTGAGAGCGAGTTATGAAGGATAACTAGTCTTCAAAAGGAGCGAGCACTCTAGTAATTTAGATATCACGGTACAACGAATTAAATGGAAAAATGGGTACAATGGTTGTGATTCTCAGATGATGAGGATGCCATGCAAACCTCATTTCATTAGATTGCAAATTTGTTCTTGAGCATGTGAAAATTCAACATGAGACATGTAGAAACATTCAAATAGCTATAGATGGTGGCCCACAAGGCTGTTGATCTGCAACAAACATTGCAAAGTAATTTAGATGAAACAAATGTTGTGTTTGGGGTTGAGAAAGAGGAACCCCAAATTCAACATGAATAAATTATGAGAGATTTGGGAAAAGGATTAGAAACGGAGGTTGTGGAATCCCATTGGCATGGAAAAATTCATATTATCGGTACTTTGAGGAATGCCCCATTTGAAAAAGACAGTGAAAGCATCGTAGATAGTGGAGGGCATGCAGACAATGTGGAGATACTAGAGGAGATACTCATAATGAGAGGGAACATGAATTAAAGAGAATAGAAATTAGGGTTTGCATGTATGCATGCAAAGCTAAAGAACATAGAGAATAATACTCAGTGGAACTCTCAAGGTTCAAGTGAAGCATTTGGCAAAGAGAGGTAAAGAAGATGCTAGGGAGCATACTAAAGAAAGTCTACTTAGCAATTGTCTACTTTCCTTAAGAACTATAGTGCTCAGATATCGCTATGAGAATCAACTGCATAAATATAAGTATGAGATCCCATTTCTCATTAAGCACAATACACATATGAATATAATATGTAGTGGAGATTTCTCTCCAGCTACATGCAAAACTGCCTACCTTATATCAAAGAGATCTAAAGGTAGAGTTCATGGTGTAAGGGAAAAGCTTTCAACCATGTCTTAAACAATAAACAAAACTATTATGTTTAGATTTTCTAATTTTAATAAAACAAATGCAACATACCTTTATAAAGTGGGCCACTGTAGTCGTTTGAGGATTTGGTCAGACTGCTTCCACTGTTCTCCAATTTTATCCACCAATGGTTGTCAAGGGGAATATGGATTAAGGGGTGTATGGAGTAAACTCAACATGCAATCTGGAAAGATGTGACAAAAAGGTAAACAGTGTAAAAGGTGTGACAAAAAATATGATTGACAAAAAGTTCAAAAGTAAAAAGTGTTTGTGGGGAGACCTTTACAATGTATTTATATGATGATCCAAGATTTTCTTGTCCATGGTATTGGTCTATGGTTTTTCATAATGCATGGTATTTGTCCATGGTTTTTTTCCCATTCTCATTTTAGGGTTTCTTTGTCCTTTTATTAGAGAATGGAGTTATGTTGCAATAAATGCCCTCATTGCCTGTATTTATGAGGGAATGAATAATGGTGTTTTGGACCAATTTGGGTGGAATTTAGTTGTGAAAGTCAAAATAGATGAAATAGTGGTGGGATTATTATGTATAATCATGTTGTGGGCCAGAAAAAACTATGTGGACAATTATTTGTGTTAAACAATCATATATGATACTCCTAAATTATCTCTTAGACTCATAATAACACTTTTGATTTGCATGTAACTCTTAATCTAATTACTAGTAATAATAGATACTATACCTAACCCTAACCCTAACCCTAACCCTAAGAATTAGATTTCCTACATTCAGTACTAGTAGTTTTACTAGTTTTTATATATTATTGGTTCAGTCCGTCGATTCCTCTTTTTTACTTGTCCCTTGCGTCGGTTCCTCTTTGTTATTTATCCCTTCTCTTCGATATGTTTATACTTCCTCTCGTCCTAATGCCTCTTTTGGGTTCTATGGAGGCCTCTCAGTGTCTCCGATGCCACTTTTTAGTTCTATGGTGGCCTCTCAAACTCATTCTTATTTTGTTCCCTTAGTAGGTGTCTCTTATTATGTTTGTATGGGTCTTCATTGGTTTCATTCTTCTAATCACATGCTTCATTCATTTACTAATAACATGAGAGGTCTTTATGGTTGGAACATCTATCTTTATCTATGTTTAAAGTTCAAGATAACTTTCTAAATAAAAATGCTTTTATTTATTTTAATAAAATAAATTAAATTAGTATCTGCCAACAAAATTAATAAAAAAAAATCCATATAAGGCCAAATAACTTTTTAAAAGAATAGTGACAGGACTGATGATCTCTCTATGGTTACATGGAAGCGAGCGTGAATAGTCGTGACATGCGAGCGTGATGGTGAGAAGATTGATAATTCCAAAATAGTGATGAGGATGGAAGCTTGTTGAGACCACCAGTTGTTTCACCAGTTGACCCGAGCTAAAGCATCCTAGCCCGCTCATGGAAGCGAGCGTGAATAGTCGTGACATGCGAGCGTGATGGTGAGAAGATTGATAATTCCAAAATAGTGATGAGGATGGAAGCTTGACCACCAGTTGTTTCACCAGTTGACCGAACTAAAGCATCCTAGCCCGCAGAGGCAGAGGCTTCAGTAGCAGCTTATCCAGTAGTTTATCCAGAACCATCCAAGCCATAAAGCTAATAACCCAGAAAAAGCCAAGTCAGCTCGCTACCTACCCATCAGCAAGCCAAGCCAGACCTTCAAGATCGAGAGTTTGGTTTCCGAGAACAACATTTGGACTTTTATGATCAGGATCCACCAAAGCCCGCTGCTGTTCGTGATCGATATCGAGATCCAGACCCATAGGCATAAAGCCAGTCTGTTAGCTATCCACCATCTGTGATGAAGCGAGCGTGAATAGTCGTGACATGCGAGCGTGATGGTGAGAAGTTATCCCATGTCCGTGGCCCGGGTTCCCTGCATTGATATTAATTGCAGAGAAGTTACGACTTACTCAATACGGGTCCGGTCAATCGACCACTGGATGGAAGTCACATTTTTTATGCCATGTCCGTGGCCCGGGTTCCCGTCAATCGACCACTGGATGGAAGTCACATTTTTTATGCCATGTCCGTGGCCCGGGTCCCTGCATTGATATTAATTGCAGAGAAGTTACGACTTACTCAATACGGGTCCGGTCAATCGACCACTGGATGGAAGATTAGAAGATTGATAATTCCCCGAGAGAATTGGTCAAAAAAAACAATAAACACCAATTTGGTGGGAACCAGGAAATGATAGGTTGGGTAGCTGATCTGTTCGATTGATTTAACATTCTTCACTCAAAAGATTTCTCCATTTGTCGATACTTCTACGATTCCTACAGAGATATTTCTTCCATAGAGGCTACCGGGTGAGGTATGGATTGATGAATTAATAATTGGCACAGGGTTCTATTCTCTTTTAAACAAGGGTTATATAGTGGCTAGTCCTTGTCGCTTAGTTTAGGGATAACTAAATAGCATGTAAACAATGTAGTATGAAGATAGTTCTATGGTTAAGCAATTGAGGACATGAAAAAATGAGAAGAAATGATAACATATTGAACAAATGAGTTATTAAACTATTGAAATTATTTCCGTATTTACATTACACCATTTAATTAAATGGAATAACTACTTTTGTACCTCTTCTTTATTTCCCATTTGATTATCTCGTAGAGTTATCTTTGTATATATCTATATATGCTCAAATCGAGGAGTGAATAAGAATATTTAGATTCATTGTTATTTAAATTGACATTATATGATGAGTTATTTATTAGGATTTCTATATACATGGCTTTTGAGAGATTTGTTCCATTCCGTTTCTGTTTAAAGTGATAGTCCAATAGTAAGTTAATTTTGCAAAAAAATTGAAGCACGAAGAACACTAAGTTAATTTAGGGGTGGGCTTTTTGAATTTGAGGAAAAGTTCATTTTTATTGTCATTCGAGCCAAAGACGTCTAAGGGTTTAATTGCAATTCATTTGGATACCATGCCTTAGCTCCGTATCCCCATATTTTTACCATGCTAGTACATTTCAAATAAAATAGATATTATATGTTCAATCACAAGGATTAATAAAAAATTAATAAGATTAAAGGAAAATTCAAATATAGGTAGTTTCATTACTCATTATGACATTATGATGTGTATTTACTAAATTATTTATATATACATATAATAATGATATTATGAGTTTATTTTTAATTTTTATATATATTCCTTAATGTACTAATACATTACTATGGTTCACTTTTACATTAAGATGGTCCAATTTTACATTACAAGAAAGGAATTGTATTGATGTTAGTTCAGGAGAAATGGTTGCTAGATCTGAAATTGCTTAGTGAGAACGAAAAAAAAGAACAAACAATTGTAAGTGTCGATTACCTAAGCTCTGACATATGCATAAAGACAATCACATGTTAACTCGGGAGAAAAATATATTAATCACTTAACAATCACGCAGCAACTGGTGGAGGTCACTTCACCTGCTAATTTTTTGTACTAGTTCTACCAAGTAGTTAGTCTCTGGGATAACTAAATTGTAAAATGCAAAAAAAAATTGGGGTAGCCTTATTATTTATTGTTTAATTTCAACCATGATAATGTCACTAGTAGGTAGCAAAACATATTATATATTTGAATCTTCAGATAATAATATACAATTGTGAAAAGTTAATTTTCGGAGATAGCTATAATTTTAGGTAATGCATACTTTTTCCACATATTAAACATTTTTGAAGTGCTAAAACTTGAGCCAATTGAATCAAAAGAAGATTAGTAATTATTAAAAATACATAAATCCTTGTAAATAAATAAATTAAAATCTTTTTTTAAAAATGAAAAAATTGAATGAATGGTAAAAAATAAGGTTATTAATTATTGAAAACATGTAAATAAATTTTTTCAAATAAAAAATTATTGATAATTGTAAACATGTAAATAGTTGCTTAATGAAAAAATATTAATATTATTATAAAAATATAATCCTAATTGTATTGATTATAAAGATGAAACTTCAAATTTCCTATATATACATATGAAAATAAATATTTTTTTATATAAAAAAGTTTGATATTATAAAAACTATAAAAATCCTCCTTCATAAAAACTAAGTTAATGAATATAATAAAAAAAAAAATCAAGATGTTTAAAGCCTAAAAATCTCTTAACATAACACTCTTGTCAATGTCAAACTAACCTCTATTTTCACTAACTAAATAATAAAAACATAATAAATAATAAACTAACTAACTATGAAAAGAGTACTTGTAAATCTTTAAGGATTATTTCTAAGCTAGATACCTAGTACTCAAGTATACTATGGAGTATTAAATTATACGATTTATTAAAATATTTTTCCAACTTCAAATTATGTAAAGACTGCTTGTAAACATTTAAGGGCTATTTCTAAGCTAGACACAAGGAATACTAAAGTATACTATGAAATATTAAATTATAATATTTATTAAAAAAAAATCCAACTTTAAACTAATAATAGATTTCAGTGTAATTAAAAGTTTCGTGCTAATTTAAACACATGATGTTTGATTTTTTTTAATCATAATTAATTAATGGATGAGGGTAAACCTTACTTTTATATACATAATCACCAGCCTCTTCAAGTGCCAACATATACACTTGGAATTGTGTTGGCATGCATATGTGGGTAGTCAAAAGCTTAAAATCACTTGAATATACTCTTAATATAATAATGTTCTTAAAAAAAATTATATATATTTTTTAAATTGAGTAATGAAAATTACACAATATTTTCTGGTATTGAAGTTGATCAATCCAATCCCCTAGAGATAATGGGTACCACCTATTTAACACCTATTTAATAAATAAAAATTGAATATGAGCCATCTCGATGACATGCATGTTGTTTTGTTAAAGACAAAAATTTTGTTGGGGTGGATTTTTTTTGAGTAATTTGCAAATCTTTAATATTAGAAAATAATGTTGATCAAGCTAGCTATAAAATTTTAGTAACTATATATGCTTTTAGATATTTAGTATTTAGTATAATTATAGAAGTATCTCAAATTCTCAATAAATATATTAAAAGTTAATAGCTAGAAAACAATTAAAGCAAACCTTATTTTAAAATGCTTAAAATAATATATTTCTTGTATTCATTTAAATTCAGGACTCCTCATGAAATGCAATGTCCAAATCATATCAAACCAGGACTCCTCATAAAATGTAATATCCAAATCATATCTAATCCACGTATATAGTAAATAGTAAATGTGAAAATAAAATATTTTTTTATCCATTTAAATCCAAAACTCCTTGTGAAATGTAATATCCAAATCATATCAAATCCACGTTTTAACCCGTTTTATAAGCAAATCCATGTTTTAATTAGTGACTGGTTTATATTCATTACTAAATAAGAACCCATGTTTTATAAGAAAATCCATATTTTATAAGTGAATACACGTGTGTAGCAATGAGGTGATTGCAAATAATCATTACGAAATAAGAACCCATGTTTTGTAAAGGAATAGATAGAAAATAATTATAATTAAATTATACTATAAAAAATGTAAATTTATTTTTATAAAGTTTATATAAGACAAATTTGAGAAATTTTTTATCAATATTATTTAATACATAGTCAACGCTATTGCTATTACAATATAACCTACTGTGACACGTATAATAAAGATGTGTCATTTAAACCATAATATAGAGGCTACCAGGTGAGATATGTATTGATGAATTAATAATTGGCATAGGGTTCCATTCTCTTTTAGACAAAGAGGTGTCATTCAAACCATAATATAATATGATGTATTAATACAATTTTATTAGAGGAGTCATTGTTATCTTCTTCCACTCAGCAACCTTTTACCTTTGTAGTCAAATTCTTAAATAACTTATTAACTTAATAATTAAATGATTAATATATTCAATACCATAATCAAGAGTTCCCTTTAGGTACAAAGTACTTGCTTGACAATTTTTGTGTGACTATCATGTGGCTTAGCTTTGAATTCGCTACTGTACTCACCTAATATGCAATATTTGAACTTATGTTTAAGCAGTTCAAATTCCCCGTGAACCATACATCAATATATTTTGTACCATCATCTATGTAGAGTTTTACACTTTGTCTTAGCTGGAGAGTAGCTAAGTTGAAGAAATAGGGTCCATTTCCTAAAAGCCTCTCCTTTTCTTCACAATTGAAAAAGATTATAGTGAATAATTCGTTTGAAACTTACTTTAACTCCACTTCTCTTTTTAACTTCCATCTTGAGTTGAGCCACCATGCCAAGGGATTTCTTGAGAGCCAAATGCCTACAAACTTGCCTATTGATGCATTATCCTTCATCAACTAACTATAATTCTCAATTCCACTAGAGGTGACCTCATAGCACAAATTCTCTCTGTCCTTTTCTATGCATCCTCTTTTAAGATTTATCTTTGATTTTTCCTTTGAAATTGTGTCCTTGGTCTGGATTTGAGATCCCCCTTACGTCTAGTGAATTTTATCAGTTTGTTGGAACCCCTTATTACCTTCTTTGGATGAAGCCATAGAGGTGGAGATATTACTCTCTTCCAAGAAATCCATGGGTTCCCCTACAAGGATGATCTTATGAAAAACCCCAACTTCACTCCAATCCTCGAAGCTTTATTGACATTTTTCCTCTTAGAAAAGAAACAATGCAATGTTATTATTCAATGTCTCTATGTGGAACTTTTTTGGGCTATTTTTATTTGGGTTATTTTCTTTTGCAAACCTGCAAATTTCCAAAATTTAAGCATAGATTTGAATAAATCTGAATAAGCCTCTCGTATATAGGTCATTGAGTGGTTGCTTCCTTGATTTGCGGTTTGGTCACAATGGTGAATGTAAAATTATCCTACGTGATTTATAGTGCACAACCATTGATCATATATCAACATTTTATGTGTGGTAAACATCTCATTCTACAAACATTATAGTCCAAATAAAACTCTCATTATTGGCTTGCATGGATTTCCTAGAATCATGAGGGGTGGGGGTGGAACCCTGAAATCAAAAGTCTTGATCCCAAGTTTCATGCTTTTAGGTCACTTACTATCACAAATTTAGGAAATCTGTCCAAGCCAATAATAATGCTTTTATTTCATGCTTAAGGTTCATCAATATCATAACTTTCAAATTAGACACATTTTGTCAAATTAAAAATAAATTAATGCCTTATATGTGCATTACTTTCACAATCAACTCAACAAAAAAAAAGCAATTATACATCACTAAATCATTTTGTAAAACAATATGCCAACATAATTCAATAGAAAACAAGAAGTTCATGCATTGTTAAATAATTTTCTAAAATAATATGCCATGTCACAACACTATCTCACTAATTTTAAAACAAGGGCAAGTCATACTAATACTAACTCTACCTTATAATGGATGTTTGGACTAGACCAACTTGTGAGACCAGGAAGGCCATCTCAGCTACCCTCCTCTTCCTTCAGCAAGTAAGAGGCAAGTATAATAAAGCAAGGCTTCAATGAAGAAGTTTCTGAAACTATACCTAATTTGGGAAAGCCACCCCCCGCCCTCCTGGTTGGTGGAATAATTCTGCGCGTTCAAACAGTAAATTATTCAGGGTTACTTGTTTTAGGTTTATGTATATTTTTAGATTCATTTTTTTTTAATGGCAAAGATGCTACTGCAGTAGACTTGATGACCATCGAATCTTAAGATACTTAAATGCTCTGCAATATGCTAAATATTTTTTGTCATTTACCAAAACTTCATTGTCTCCAAGTCCCCACCAATAATTCCACTCCCACCAATAATTGTGACATTGTGTACAAGTGACGCGTGAGCAACCATACAGTTAGACTGCTCGAGTGAATGGTTAATGGTCAATCTTTTCGATGGCCAGCAATAATTGTACCATGTGAATGGTCAATCTTTATCTTGAGATACAAGTTTTTCCATATTGGTAAGTGTGAATTTGTGCGGTATTTAACATTTCTGTAAATTAATTGAATGCAATAATTCCAAAACTGAGCACCCACTAATAATTGTCCCATTTGAATGGTTGATTGACTACTGACTTCAATCTTCACGAATAGTTAGCTATGTGTGAATAGTGCCAGCACCACCAATAATTTGCAAGTCACGACAGATTGATGTAGGAATGTGTGGTTGATAATGAATGCAGTACAGTTCCAAGCGAGTCGACTCCTGAGTCCTCACTACTGACATTCGTGAGTCACCCTTTGATTCTGTATTTTTCTTATGCAATACTTGTCGGTGCTCAATAATTAATGAGGAATCTATCCTACAAGTTTATAATGCCAGCACCCACCAATAATTTGTGAGTCATGACAGATTGATGTAGCAATGTATGGTTGATAATGAATGCAGTACACTTCCAAGGGATTCGACTCCTGACTCCTCAGTCCTCACTATGGACACTCGCGAGTGACCCTTTGATTTTGTCTTTTTATTATGCAATACTTGTCGATGCTCAATAATTAATGATGAATCTATCTTGCAAGTTTAGGAAAATTGAACGTAGTGATTCTCATAATTCGCATACCTACCTTTATCCAGAAGGAGGATATGGAGAATCAGATCAAATTTAAAAGGCATGGTGTCATTTCACTTTGAAGGGCTGTGAGAAATTGAACTCATCAATGTTGACATGTAAAAATAATTTATTCTTTTCATTTGAAAATGCAAGTGGACAATAAAATTTCATTATTTATTAAAAGTTGTGTATAGAAAAAATGACAATTTAAGAAGAAATCGCAAGTAATTCAACATTTGCATGGAATTAGTGAGGTAAACCATGTACATGATGATTTATCACATCCAAATTCTTTTTATGGGGATTACTCAAGAGTTAGTATAGAGGAGGAGAGACTAGAATAAAGTTTGAGAATGAAGAACATGTAGCGGTGATGGAAGATGAGATTGGGACAAAGCTCATTTAGAAAGAGATTGGTGCACTTTTTTTTTTAATGTGAACATAGTGATAACCATTAGGAGTATTGGTTTCTTGTATTGCATTGTTCTTTGGCCTATTTATTTTGTGACGGGAAATGTTTGTTTCCTATCATGCGAAAGTGATTAGAGTAGTTGAGAACTACTCACTACCTTATCTGAATGAATAATATGAAATTGGGGATGAAAGTAGCCTCATGGGGTACTAAAGTTTATTTGTGTCTAGAATTGTTTTGAGAAGAGCTATACTACTAGAAGTGCTATGTTACAAGGTCAAAAGAGATCAGGCATGAGATTCCTAACATTAATAACAAAAATTGAAAAGATGAGTTAAAATTGTTGATACTTGTTGTGACCACTTGATGATTACCACAAACAATGGTTTAAAGAAATAACATAAAAGTAAAAAAAATAGAAGAATAACTTTTCCATGTCATTTTAGCTTACATGTTTTGAAATGAACTTTTATGCATGCTATTAAATTCATTGGTTTATTATCTTTCAAACTAAAAACATAAGTTTTTTCCAATCCACATTTCCATTAACAGCAAAAAAAAGTTACAAATACCATCACAAAGCTAATTGATATGTTTTTCCATATGGACCTAGTTCATGAGTAACTAGCCATTCAATTTCAAACTCCAACTAATCCCTAAGAATAGTCTTCACTATAATAAACCTAAGTATTAGAACACTTGAAAATTTATCCTTCAGACTGTAGCCTTGAGTCTACTAACATCTAGATGTCAAATGAGAGGGATTGATAAGGATTCCCATTTCTGTTTTCAAAACTCGGTGCATATAATTATTATTCAAACACATTGAAAAAGTATACTTCAAATTTTAATGTGGATCTTACTAGTATCTAA